>VMBQ01001011.1:110624-207767 GCA_007657795.1 Dreissena rostriformis | reverse complement strand
TATATATATATATATATATATATATATATATGTATGTGTGTGTGTTTTGTTGCTAATGTTGCGTATTGTATACATACATCTATATATATATATATATATATATAAGAGCACAAGAACATACCAAATACTGCAACAATGCATACAAATATTAAAATAGCATAACATAAACATATTACAAATTAGACTAAACAATACCACAACTCCTTACATTCGGATGCAACAAATGAAGCTATTAAGGGACATTTCGAAAATATTGTTTTGTTTTCACTATCGGACATTTTTGCAACTGTTTCAATTTCATACGTTCACAACAGTACATATATGATGAAGTCAAAAGGGTAAGCATGCGTGTCGTTTTGGCGTATCATACGGGATCTACACAGAACACACTAGATGAAGCTATCTGACGAAGCAGTACATAGGTGTCAACATTTCACGTACTTTCTTGTACACGTTTGACCACCTCCGGTCAGGGTCTGCAAATAAATCGACCACACTCAAAACTTGTTCATTACATATTTAGATAAATAAACAACGATACAATAGAACCTATATATAAATCACATTAAAAACAGTTTATTTCTTTAAAATAGCAATGTTTATAATCGTTTACTCTTGATTAATTTACATAATGCTATATTATACAGAGCTACTAAATTGGTAAATGTATAGTGGTGATGAAGCAATCCAGATGGTGAAGTGTAATCTTTGCAGCATAAATAATTACTTGAGAAGAAACACACAATTAAATCATTTCTGTTGTGAACACCTGTAAATCAGGTGTTTTTCTTTATTTTGCATGACTTAACAATCTTAAAACATGAACACGAATTGTGAAAAGAACTGCATAATATTAACTTTGACAATGTACATTATTGCGAATTTGAATCAAATTGCCTTGAAGAATAGGATAAAAATGCATGTTTGAGTCGATATTTAAAACAACACGACTTTACGGCCATGTATAAATTACAACGTTGTTAAGTATTGTGATTTCATACATTTATATTGTTTGAGACGGGGTTTGTTTTAACATTAAATACATGCTCTTTGGGTTATAAGCAGTAGTAAGAAACCTGGGGTCTCACAAAAGAACGTCCATTGAGGGGGCACCTACCATTGTCAGTGTGTTTCCGTCCCCATGTCGCACGTGCGTACACTGAAAGCCGTCTCCTGTTTGCGTCTCTACAAGCTTGTCTCCATCCACTGAAAACACCACCTGAGGAAGATAAAACAATATTTCATTTATAGCATTAATATATTTTAAATTATCGTTGACTGACAATCACAATAAAATGTTGTGCGAATATTTGACAATGCATGAAAGAAAAGTTCCCCCCTTTAAGCCTTATCATATTAACCAAGCAGAATCATAATTGGAATGGATTATACAACTAAACTAAACTAAATGCAGAAAACACTGTTTTATTAAAAGTCGGTTGCTCTTCTACCTATTATAAATAAAGTAACTCAATCTGTTATAATCACCGCGTACACGTCATGTGTTTTGTTGTTTCGTTTACCAAGCATCATGAAAACTATTAATTAAGAGTGTCTTGCATTACTTTAACTAATACGAAATTGAAATACCTCGTGAATCAAATCACGCACTCCATTTTTTTACACACACGAGGATAACAAAAAATAATCCAGATATGTCTGGTGTCTGCATAATGATAATAAACTTTGAAAGATAAACTAGTGGGATATATATAAACATTCAACAAAAAAAAGCCTGACTTTTATCTTTCTTCCGTCTAGCGTCATCGTATCCAGCCCCTCCCCTAATTTAAACGTTAATGTCTTTTCACCGGCCACCGTCGTCGTCTTAATGGACCAAGTGCCGCCGTTGTCGGATATTTCTTGGGTCATGTTGGAGCCGTCGGAGAGGAATTTGTGAGCCTCGGCTCGCTTCTCATCTGCCACTCCTTAATGGAAACACAATCAACTAACTGAAATGCATTCACTGGATTTTATTACAAGAGGTTAAATCCATCCAACCTATGCAAATGTAAGGCAGAGAGAATCAAGTATCCTACGTAAATTACCTGCTTGATATTAGCTCTTTTTCAAAATCAAGTTATATGAAGATTACAATAATTTAGAAAATCGTAAATAATTTGGTTCGAGGTTCAACAAAAGCGTTCGGCCAAATATAAGACATAGACCATGAACAATATGTGCGGGTATATGTCGATTTGTGCGTGTCTTAACTGTATATTGCGTATCTCCTTTGTTGTTCCTATGTCCATTTAGAAGATTCTCCGTTTTTCACCAATAACTACGACCTTTTCATCAACTAAATACATGTATATGCATGTGTACTTGTTTGAATACTTTTGAAAGATCTATGTTTGGGAAAGAAAGTTGGCTGGGTCCTTGTCAATCTTTTGTAAAAAATTGTTTTACTGAAATGGGATAGAACAAGTCATTTAAACAATATTTGAAATCGTTAAGAGGATTTCACATTTTGACGTGGACCGTAATAATATCATTCGAACAAAACGTTCCCCGACCACTCCAAATTATTGCGGCTAAAATTGTACATATTACCCTAAAATATTGAATTTAATTTGGAAATATAAAACTTAAATTTATGCAATTTAATCAACGCTGTGAATAATAAAGCAGAACAAAAGATGAACACATTCGAAGCTGTTTCTAATTACTGAACAGTCTTCATATAAATTTATGTGAATTGATGCAGATGTATATTGTATTATTATTGTATGTAACACTAGAAACTGTAAAGTGTATCTGTACTAAAATTCTGTTCTGTACTATTCTGGTCTGTATATATACAGTGCAGTGTATTGGAAACGCTTCAAATCAGCATTAAATTAACCGCTGTATAATCACTATTAATGATCTAATAATCTTTGGATGCGAGTGATAAGTTAATTAACAATTGAATGTTAAATTAAGATACAAGAAAGACAAACTTCAGAGGCGAAAGTTAACATTGATAAGAACCTGGAAATTCCGCCTAATTTAAGCTCATTAGAAACACCTCGAGTCTGGTTCATTGCAAATGCATACATTTTCGAACATGGTCGAGGCATTATAAGTCTTAACACAACGGTCGGTACAATTGTTAAATGTGTGTTTGAATTTGAAAATACGTTAGGAGAACTTAAAGATGGGAAATAGTTACATGAACAAGCAACATTTAACTGTGATGCACAATATGTTTTGTATCAACCTCAATGAGCTAGGGACACGTTATTTTTTTCAAAATGTCTTTTCAAAAATGTGCATTTGTAATAACCAACACGCAGGGTTCTTCTGCCATTGTGAAGCGGCCTTTTGTCCCTCACTTTGTGAACAAAGCAGTCGGAAACGTTTCAAAATTGAGAAAAACTAGTTGTGAACTTCTCAAAATTGTGAGAAACAAATATTTTTTCCTCACGGAGTTTCACAACATCACTGATAAACCAGGCGACATTGTTAATAACTAAGCCTTTTTGGATAAAAATCATATGATAAAATTTAGAATGGTTATGCTAATTGGATCGTATATCATATTTTGGGCAAAGATTTCTATACATTTGACAAGATAGGAGGAAGAGGTATTCGGATTCAATAATGTTTCATGTACAATGTTTTACATTTACATTCTTCTCGAGATATTTGTTGCTTACATTTACGTTCATCTCTTGGTATGTTATTGTATGTACCAGTCTCTATTTCTAAATTGTGTGCACACATTCTGAATCTTGATAATTGTTACAGCAATCTCAATATTTTTTAAACTTAAATTGATACTTAAACATTCGATAAAACTTTGATTGGTATCTTACAAATTTTGTTCTAATTGACACTTAAATCGTTGGTTTATTTAACTTATATAGTGAGCTTTCATGTAAGTAATAGAACACATTGTTCTAATTGTTCTGGCCCATGTTTAAACAATTATAAAGTATTGTTATAAGTATCATTTTTCACAATAGCTTTGTCACAGACAAAGAAACAGCAGTCCCCTATCGGGTTAATATTGTCTTAGTAAAAACAGGATCTCCATACATTTTCTGTATCTAGCTTTTTACTTTTTACTAATTTTTTACGGCATAATTAAAATTGCAGTTTTAATAATTTCTGTAACCACAGCAACCACGATGGTTGTCTGACGAAAAAACAGCAGAAATAACGTGCATTTTGACCATAATTCTCTTAATCCACGTATCAAGTTTCATTAACCTAGTTAAAGTGTTTTTGTGTTCTCTAAGGATCCAGATTTCAGTTTTTACTTTTTTTAACAATAGCAACCACCATTTTCGTCTTAAATAAGAACTTAAATAACGTGAATATTCCCCATATAGCTCCCTATCCACAAATATATTGAGTTCCATAAACTTATCTCCAGTACTTTGTGAGTTATTTAAGAATCTAAATTTTTCGGACAAAATTACGGATGGACGAATAGACAAAACTTTTAAAAGGTTTAAGGTTTGTAACAATAGCAACCGCAATTCTTGTGTGAAGATCGAAGATCGCCGTGGCGTAGTGGTTATGGTGTCCGCCTAGGGATCGGGAGGTCACGGGTTCGATCCCCACTTGGAGCGTTCCTTTGATCTCCACCAAAGACACCAAGTACTGGTTCTAGTCCCAGGAAACGGACTCGAGAGCGTTAAAATAAGCCTGAGGCTTTCGATGCAATAAGCTTAAATAAATAGGTTTAAACAAAATAATGCTTGTGTGACGACAAAACTAAAATAACGTTTATATTCCTCATATGGCCCTCTTTCAATATAATGAGTTTATCAATCACGCTTAAGTAGTCGAGTTATCGTCTGTTGAGTGTTTATACATGCGCTTACAATTGTAGAACGTCTTTTTTGCCGCTTTCAATTTTGAGCACACCTCAAAGTATTTCGATTTGTTTTCTTTTGCATAAAAGTATTAAGTATGTGATGTGATTGTTTAACTATTGTTTACTAAATATACGTCCGTGTATTTGAACAGAAACATCATATATAAATTCACACAACTGATCATGTCAGTCGTTAAATGTTAATAATATATTTTTTAGCGCGTACATGGATTTTTACTTAACTGTACACTGGCTATTGTTTGTAAACTCTAAATTTGAACGCCATACGTTTATTTGCTCTGTGTTAAGTTTCATTAAAACATATTAACGTTATCGCAAGTACCACAGATGCATTACCCGTTTGACGTTGTGTACATTTATTTAGGTGTAATCTGGAACTCGTTTGTAAAAGCTCATGTGAAATGAAAACATATGCCGTATCCTGAATTAACATTAGAAACTTATAAGAAACAATAAATTCGTTTAAATATACCATTTTCTATAAGAAATACAGTCGATACATTGTCTTCAGACTATTTTTTACAATAATATATTAACTTATAAGCTTTTAAATTGCATATAGACAATATTTTCCCGAAATATAGAATCGTACTAAAACAATTCACATACACACGTTTCGCACATTTATATATCTTCGTATCAAAATATAATGAACATCGTAAAAATAAAACATACACAAACAAATTGTAACACCATCAATTGGATGAAATATTTACACTTACGTTCACGTGTATAGTGTGTATTTTGTAAAAAAAAAATTTTTTTTTTATTATTATCGTATTATAGCGGTTAATTTACAAACAAAACAGTTCAGCTACATTGCATCAGGTTTACCAAGAGAATTAACAAATACTACACATGTAAGACAATAACTTACCTATAGCTTTCATATACCCATCAAAATTTTCAGACTGATTTATCTTCCACTTGCCGATTGCACTTGCCATCTTAATATCAACAGATATACTAGTATATCAACTTGTACTATCTAAAAAATATATTTATATATCCGTACACCAATAGCAACTAGCAAACTCCAAATAGTTCCGCTGTCCCTGGTAGCTGTGAATGTTTAAATGCACGCGATGTAGCTAAGGTATGTAGAGCACTGTCGACTCGTATTGTATCATAGGCGTATGGGAATACCTGGCGGATGGTTATAGGTTACATTCAACTAAAACGAAAGTTTGTACCTTTTCTCTTCTGATTTAAAAGCATTCTGTTTTTCCGTGGGTGCTTGTGGCGCGTTGTCTTTTCTTACAAGGTGCGAGGAGCATCTTCTTTTATTTAAATTATTGAAAGAGGACAGATCCATCTTTAAAATGCTACCAGACTTGCAAAATCGGATGTATAGAAAATACAAAAAATGCTTTGAAAGTTGGCAGCGTAATAATAATAATGCTTGCCCTACTGTATTCCCTACTCGCGTGTGGAATAGCATAACTGGCATGCTGTTTTGCAATCCTTATAATGACTATTGTGGGAATTAATGTTTTTTTTGCGAGTGCCTGTATCAGAACATTCAACCAACAACGTACAGTTATAAATCAAAATTTGTAAGACACGTTTGGTTAATTCAATGCGTCTTTACACGATTACGTATTAGTCTGGAAGCTTTTCGGCTACGATTGGATATCAATGGCAAAGTCCGGAAATGATACTGAAAACACGAAATATATGTGTATGTTTTTATTTATGAACTCAAACAGGAAATTTATGTATTTGTTTTTATTCGAGAACTAAATTTGCTTTTCTGGTTAAGATTTAATTGCTATAAAAAATAAAACTATTAATTTTATTAACTGGTTTGAAAGAAACATATTTTCGTTCATGCCATTCTATTGACATTCTATTGCAAAATGAACGTGCGCAATAAGGTAACACTGTACTAATACAAATCATTATGTAATTTAATGTTAAACCGTCAACGTAAGTAAAACATAAAGTAAACATTTTGTATGTAGTGACTCCAATGACCATGCATTTTCTTATTAAGTTTATAAGCGGAATGCAATTAAGAATTAAAACAGGAACGACATGCGTTACGTAATAAAGAACTTGATACGAATCAAACTTCACTGTTTTTTCAATGTTTTAAGTTGATTGTAACCCGCCTTCGCGCAAGTTTCCCGTTGTAGTCATTAATCTCACATTTCTTGGTGAACATCAATTCTTTTCCTGCACAAACGTTGAGAAATGAATAAACAAACCAGATTCATTTACTGCAAACACGTCTTCCAGTAAATCAAAATGATTTTAAGAGAGTATAGCATTGCACATTTCTATTATTAAGTAAACTGTAACTTCTTAACGACATTATGTTTTGGATATCGTTAAAAATAAGTCATATCATCAACATCACCATATATCTGTTGCGTATACACTTTCAGACCGATCTACAGAATAACAATGCGTCAAACATTGTTTATTATTGAGGTCACAATAAACTTATTCAATTACAACTGCTCGGCTTGATTTTATGCAGTAACATGCAAAGTTTCCTGGGGCCATTCTTGTTGCTCATAATGTGCGCAGATTTGATTTTCCGGTTTTTAGCCTATTTGCAACGCAGTTGCAAATAGGCTTTCGTTAATACTACATTTCGAAATCACAGTTGGAATGGTTGTCTTTTATGAAGCCTTACCTGATTTTGGGCAGACGAAATACATATTTAATTTAGTATTTGGTAATTCTTACAATTTTTCATTAAGAAACTTTTTTCTAACATTTTCTTCCAATAATATTGCTAACATCGTTTTTAGTGAATTTTTCTTAGACCGTTTTACGTGAAAAAACGTTCTAAGAAACTAAAACAAATTTCGTTCGTGAAACAATTCTGTTCTTGTTGATAGTGACCTCACAACTACTTTCTATTTCCTTTGTTTACTTTTGGTAGAGGTCAAATATTTACATAACTGAATTCATAAAGCCCTGGTTTATGGATATGTAAAATTTCATTCATTCATTTCTAGAACTGTACATATGTGTTTTGTGAATAATACTGACTCAAGCTATCCTGAAGAAGACTTCAACTTAGAGGATTGATTCGAAACGAACGGATACAGCCCCCAGACAACAACAACAACAGCAACACAAAATTGGTTAATTATAAATAGATATTTACATATGCTCAACAGGAAGTGGTGCATAAAGCACTTTCATTCTTTGAAAATGTGTAAAAAAAATGGCGGAGTACGATAAATGTTTTCTGATTATTCTGACATGGATTCTGACCTACCTTTCTATGGATTTAATGAAGTAGAGTTTGAAAGTAATAGAGATGACTTAATTAAAATTAAAATTATTTACTTTGAGCCAGAAATTGACCGATTTAAATCAATTTGATGTAGAGAATGGGTGGACATATGAGTCCCATATTAACAGTTCGTACAAAGCTGTACGTTGAAATGGAGAGGCAGGAGCTATTAAACTCCTTGAAATTGTAAATTGATGATGCCTTGATAAATTACCTTGTGCTATTTAACTATGCTTTGCAAAGTTAAATGGCCCCTTAAAACAACACTGAAAAATGAGAAAATGGGAAGAGGTAACATTTGCTGGAAATTGGACTGCTGATAATGACAATACATGTACAGGTTATACAGGTCAGATTTTGGAATCTCTGCTAATAGTTAGATTTAAAATTATTATTTTTTATTTGGAACTAAAAATTGTAACAAAATATAAATTGATTCAATATTAAATTGCTTAAAAATGTACTAAAGCAAAAGGTTACTGAACATTACTTGTTCTCTTACAAGCTTTATTACTTAATACACATTTTCAGGTAAAAAACCGACACAAAATCAAAATTTTAAAACTACCATCATAATCTTCAGTCAATGACACATAAGAAAAAATTTGGTTTTATAAACTTATGTCTTATAATAAATGAAATGCATCCTTTCGAAATAGACCACCCATATCAGCCTCTATTATAGAAATTTATTCAGCAGTGATGAGGCTTATCAGTTATTACATACATAGCAGTTTAATGGTTAACATTTACTTCAGCAGAAACTTCCCTGTATCTTGCAAGCAAATAGGCTTTCAACGCCATCGGTGCTCTCGTTGTTTGCTGCATTGCTAAACACACACTGTTTCGAGACGTTTTTTGATTGTGTTAGCAGTTTTGATAACCTTTTGCCAGTTTCAAGAAATTGTATTCATGGCAGTAACATAAACAGTAGGATCTAGTGAAAAGTGTTCTCCATGCAACCTACATCGCCCAAAATGCCATTGCTAATATTGCAACACTTGGATCCCTACTGAAAACCTTCTATATTTCTAAAATTATAGTCCACAGATTAACTGTGATTGCAAAGAAGAAATTATTTGGATTCAGTAATGAAAGAACAAAGGACCAAAAGCTGAAAATTTTCAGGATATGGTCTGTCGATGTGTCATTTGAAAGCCATATTTCCTCGTTCTGTAAAGGATTGCCTTAGCGATACCTTCATTGCTAAACAATTATGGGAAGCCAAAGAGTTACACATTCACAAAAGTTTCTATCTGAAGTGGTCCCTAAAATCGATCATTTTTTCAATGATGAACAGTGATTGTTCACAAACAACACCTTCTGTGTCAAATGTGAAAATGTATTATGTTCACTTTAATTGCCGTTTTTACTGTTGCCAAATAATCTTACACCTAGTTATTGTTAAAGAACTGTTATTATTAAAATATAAGTTGTATAGTTGTATATCTGTGTGTAAAATCATAACTTGCATATCATATTGCTATTCAATATAAGGAATCCTTTTTTTTTCATTTTGTGGTCAATTGTGTCTGTATTCATGATTTTCCTTTGGGCTTGAATATCATAGTTTAAAACAGTAGTTTTTGAAGCGATTGCCTCCTGCAATTCGCCCCTTTGGTAACATAATATACGTATTTCGGGAATCAGTTTCAGAATAAAGTCCGTTACGTCCAAAGTCCAAACTACGCACCCAAATTCTGCATTCGCAAACAAAATAGCTCCGATCGCATGGTATTATTATTAATGCGCACAAACAGCTTACAGCGAGCGTTCCATCCATGGCAACGTCTTTTCACCATGGCATTAGCACTCGAGTTACACGCAGTCCTCGTGGAAGGTGTATACAGCGACGAAATATCGTATTTTTATATGATAATTCGCCCGTGCTTTTCATGCTGTGGTTGTCACTTTCACAGCAGCTAATTATACGCCATGCATGTAGTAACATTCGGATAAGCGTTGTGGACTTCACATTGTTATATGTTATTCAAATTTACTTAGATAAAATAATGTGATCATTTCGCAAAACTTAACTTAGATATTAAACTGTAATGCAGTATTTTAACGTAAATGGATAAATAAACAGGCGAGTTAATAGTTATTTTCATTAATTATAATAAACAAATAAATAGTTAACTTAAACATAATAATGCTTTTGTGTAAACAGACTGTTAATTCAAGTTAAAACAAATGATGTTTATTCTAAATAAAGGTTTGATGTGCCAATATTTGTTGATCAAAAATCCCAATTCGGTCCACTTTGTCGGTCCACTTTGTCGATAAAAAATTCCCTATTTGACCAGACTCCTTTTCCCAAAGTGGCCAGGAAAACCCCTGTGTATTAAAGTGAACTATCTAGCTGTGACTAACTGAAAATCTGTTTTAAAGGACATATGTTTAGAACTTCAGAGATGGGCATAGTTGATAGCTTAATATCTCATACAAGCCTGTGTATTTTTAACTATTTTTATGCCGGCTTGATCTTCCAAGCAGATATCATTACACTCATCAAATTATATGTACAATCCCAGTGTTTCATATGTTGGTTTGCAAGAACCAAACTATAAAAATGTTTATAGACTTCATCTGTTGTCTAAGTTAGTATTTGCATTTCAGGGGTTGTCCAAACAATATTGGTCTTGCCTGATTTTATTGGAATTTGAACTTCATTGTATTCATTTTCATGAGAATTAAAGTAATAGAAAAGTACTAATTGCTGGATCTGCTGCTGAGTCTACCTCCAACTAGCGTCCCATGCGAATCAACGTTCTCCCGTCTTAGTTTCAGTTTGCGTCAGGACACTCTCAACTCTCTAATGATGATAAAACTCAGCACTGCCGATGTTACATCTTATGACCCTACAGCAGCTGTGGACAAATGGCTGGTAAGATTCCATGGTTTTATTGTAAATTAAATATTTAATAAGGATATTACGTAACAAACTCACAACTGCATAAAGGACTCACTTTATTTCCAAAATATCACCCAATATTAACTCAAAAGCATTTAACAGAGATTGACTTTAAGACTGATATAATTTTATAAGCCTAAAGGTATGCTAGCCTACAAAAACTAAGCAAAAGCAATAAATATTTTATGCTCATGATACAGGGAGATGGTGTTCGTCGGCTGACTTATCAGTGCCCACCTAAGGCTATTTCTGATGGTGAAGCGGTCATCACGGATGACCCAAAGGCCTCACCTCTGATTAACGAGACAGAAGATGAGGATGTGTCTTTAGAACAGGATGTGGATTCGGACTTCCAGGATGAAGACACAAAGGAAAAAAAAATCTTGGACATTCTGCATGAATGAATGCAATGCATGATTACTGTTACGTACATATACATGTAAATATTGGATGTGTGTTATAATTATTATACTAATATTAAAATATTGTAAAAAATCTCATTTTTGTCGTTCTTCTACATCTGTCTTTTTTGGACCGGAACTGATCAGTCCGGGCCGGCAATGGCTGCATGATTATAGGACCTCCTGGCCGGCAATACAAAATATTTTTGGGAAGGACTGAATTGTCACCCTTCCTTAATTCCATCTGTTTTATTCAACAAAGGTGATTGGTTGGCAACACGGTGTATAGTGTTTTTACGACCACACGATTTGAGCAAAATCGCCCCACCAGTACTTTCAGTACTTTGATTTAATTAGCACTTAAAATCCCCCTAAAGATATATGATATACATAGTGGAACTAAAATCTATTGCGTTAAATTCAATGGGGGCATATTCAAAGTGTAATATCTCGAGATATAAACAGTAAAGCCTGCTGAAATTACACGTATTTCGAAAATAGATTATGTAAAATAAATGTTTCCATTATATGTATTTTATTCCACTACAAGTGAAATAAAATGAAATTACATGTTCTGGTCACTTTACGATTTGTTGTTCTTTTTGCGATTTTATACTGATGAGTGCACATATACTAGAAATCAAATGAACTAAACAATTGTGTTATTCATATTGGGTCAATCCATGGAAAATATACGGCCGAGTCAAGGGGTGGGTGTTTCCAAAATAATATAAAATGTTTTACGGCTGGTAAAAAGTTCTAACATGTTGCTATCAGTTGTGCTAAATAATTTACAATGTGGAAATAATAACAATAACAAATTGTGTAGCTGGAAAAGTACCCATTATGCTTCCACTACCTTAATTTAAACACAAAAGCTGCAATCAACTGAACAATTGTCCATACGGTAAGTAAGATTCATTTAACGGAATCGGAAACCAGACGGCAAACGCAGAAAATAAGGACATCTGCTATGATTATCCGCAAGATATTCACTAGACAAAACATGAATGTACATAAATAAAAGCAGTAATATCATAATCAACTTACATAATACAGTGTAAAATAAAATCCTTCTTTTTGAAAGAGATACTTCACGATTGTGTATTCAGCGTATAAAAACCAACCAATTAATTTTAATCATGTCAATTTTAATTTAATGATAGGGTAGTGTCTGTTGATAAACAAAACTTATATTTAGTAGTTCGTATTAAGGTGATTATGCCATCTAAAGGAACCCTATTGCTTAAACACACTCTAAAATATAAGGGAAAAGGAACTCTTACAGGTAAATACATGCAGCAAAAAAGTAAACATTATACATAGATTAAAATTGAGGTCACCGCTTTGATATAAGTTGACGATTTACCGCTAGAAAACCTCATTCTTACCCAAGCAATAATCGCTTAAAAGTGAACGTGCACAATTGTAAAAAAGTAATATTTACATGTACACATTTATTAAACGACATATAAAATGAAACTTAACGCTGAAATTACTGGCGATTTATAAATGTCTTGTTTTCCCTTTACAAGTTTACATGCGCATGGGAACAAAATCGAGTTGAGCCGTTCTTGTAAGATACTTATTATATTTGACCTACACTGTTTTAGCATATTTCGATAGCAGACCTTATCTTCGCCGAAATGCCCATTAATAAAAGGTCGGTTTCGGTATTTATGTTTTATCTCTCGTAAATTGGAAATTGCAAACGAGGTTACTTTATTGCAAAAGCGTGTTTTCTTCTGCCACCAATGGGAATTTTATTTTGTCATAATTGTATGTGAAAGTGGGAAGACGCCAAATTGTTCTTCACAAAATCAACTTAAAACCTAATTTAAGTGTGCTTTCTCATAACACTTAAGTACTTGAAGCTATTGGGTTGGGATTAATATCATATATGACGCTGAACTCTGTTATCCTCAATCGAATGGAGTTACCAAATGACTTCAATTCGATATATTCAAATACAAACTTTTAATAAGTATTTAGTTCACTATACTTATGGTTTGGAGATTGGTATATAAAACAAGCAAATTCGTTAAATTGATCTCCCCCGCCAATTAAGAGCTTTGTCACAGAAAAAGCATTTTTTAAAGATACAAAGGGCCATAACTCCGTTTTTAATAGATGGTGTACAATGCCATTTGGCGTGCATCATCCTCTTATCCATATATAAACTCATACCAAGTTTCAATGAAATCCGCCAAAGCACTTACAAGATATGGCTCCGGACACAAAAGTGCCGGACGGACGGAAGGACGGACGGAAGGACGGACGGACAACGCCAAAACAATATCCCTCCGCCTTTGGCGGGGGATAATAACGATCGTGTATATTTAAAATGAGCTAAAAAAAACTATAATACGATGTTATTGAGCATACCATTGTTTAAATCCGACAAAAGATAGATGTGTTAAGATGTTAGAAAGGTGTGACTATTTAAGTTAGTTGTTCTGTACGTCGTTCAGCAAGAGTCAATACTTCGAGTAGACAGATAAACATAAGTATGAAAACAAGTGTTGGGACAGAAATCCACTTTGACATACGCACGTATGCAAGTTTAAACATCAAGATATTTTCATATAAAATCAGAAGGGATAAATTCAAGAATAACCGTCAACTTCAATGTATCCGAAACTTCGACTTAAGCGAGTTCGGCTGTATACTATGTATGATTGCTCATTCGTTTTCAGAGATATTCATATGTCATAACCAATGACAATATAACCTCTACTTAATACAGCATCACTTTCATGTGGACGCTATTTCATCTAACAAAGAGACCAAACAACACAGCAAAGAAAAAAGGTAATAATTGCACTACTAAGGTTTAGCACACGACACTCGTCGGCCGAACATGCAAACGCAGAACTAGCCAGTATAAGTCAAATACATAATCTACATATATTATTAATTATTGTTTGCAGCTTACGTTCAGAAAACTTCAGTAGAATGGTTCGTTTTCTGTTCACTTAATCAATAACAATATGTTTCATAATGGTATACATGTAGATCTTTGTAGAAATAGCTATCGGTAGATCGAAAGCATCGTGTATGCTTTACACGGTTGAGATAATAGAAATTAGAATTAATTCGTTCCTTTGTGGCTCAGATATATTTACGTTTAGTTATTCTGTAAATATCTTTGCGTATTGAGTGAACTTCAAACACACCATAACAATGTACACAAATATTTGTAGAACGATGTATTACTTGTTGATCGTTGACATTACATACCATTTCACACTCGAATTAAAAAATGAAGCTATTACGAGATAGTGCGAATATGGATTGAAGGCTCAAAATGCAATATATTTTTTTGACAATGTTGTTCATTTTCTCACCCTTTTAGTTTAAGTCAAATCAATTGCACTACGTTAAAAAGAATATTCATTCGTCGAACAACTAGGCTAAGCATACTTCTGATCTTGAAGTGCTATAATAGTAATATACAGTACACAAGTTATGAAGCTTTCTAGCGAAGGAATGCATAGGTAATCAGCATTTCACGTACTTTATGATATACGTTTGACGCACTCGTTTTATGGTCTGAAATATAACCGAAAAGAGCCCGAGAAACATCACATAAAGAACTCAACTATTGGTTTGTATCAAGCTCGAACCATTTATATTTTTTACCTACGGATAACCAATAGACGTAACTTCTCCCTCATGGTAAGGGATAATGAAGAAAAAAGTTGTTTTGTAAAGGAGCCAACATATGTTACATACAAAAGTACTTTTTCAACATTGTCAATGTATTAACGTGTATGCACGGTTCCTTTATCTTTGATATGAAAGTAAATGGCTTTGGTGAAAGCATTCCGGGTGGAGTACACAACTGAACGAATTTATTTATACCCCTGAGAAGAGAAGCGGTTTTAAAGCATGCTTATAACACATAGTGTTCACGAAAATTACATGCAAACTCTAGTCGGGAAACTGGACTTACTGTTAGCAATAAACGCGTAAATACTTATCAATTTGAAGCAATCTGATTTTGGGGTGTGGGGCAAATAAGAGTCAATATTAATTATGAAATCCTGTCTTAAACATGTGTATAAAGGTCCACGATCAAAAGCTTTGTTCATTCATACCTTTATGTTTAGACGAAAAACGCAATTTTGTTTAACCGTTAACAACATGCAGTTTATGCTAAAAGCATGAGTTGGAAAACTGATGTTTAACAAAAGAACACCTATCGACAGGTCACCTACCATTGTCAGTGTGTTTCCGTCCCTATGTCGCACATGCGTGCACTGAAAGCCGTCTCCTGTTTGCGTCTCTACAAGCTTGTCTCCATCCACTGAAAACACCACCTAAGGAAGATAAAACATGTGTAAGGTTTTTATATTTCATTTATTGTTGAATAAATAGACAACAAAAATACTTTGAGGAGCATCGGTGTAAATTGAAATAAATTTGTCGGTATATCCTGTTCTTTCAAAGTTTTTTTATGTTAAAAATGCAACATCTTTATTTGAATGGATTATAAACCTAATAGATGAATTGCCGATAACACTGTTTTATTGACAGTCAGTTTCTCTTTTAATTCTGTTTCACAAGGGAGCTATAAAACAATGCGTCCACGCCATGTGTTTGCAATTATCATACTCCTAGTAAATGTAAGGCAAATTGAATCAAATAATCTTTGTAAATTACCTGTTTAATCCGAACGTAGTCTAACATCAAAGTTATGGAACATACAAATACAAATCATTGATAAGTTGGTAATAGTCCAATAAGTGCCTTTAGGGAAACAGGAGAAATGCATGAACTGCATGTTTTGTTACTTAAATACTATATGTATACGAGCCTTGAGTGTATATTAAATGTACATACAACATTTTTTCCAGATATCTTTTTGGTAAATTGGCCATATTTTACCAGTAATTTCGACCTTAAACCCATTTTCAAATATAAATATTTGATGGAATAAGTTTGAAATCTCTATTATTTGTGAAACAAAAAAAGTCGATAAAAAAGATTTGTCGGTGTGTCTGATCGTCTTACTATTCATGTTCATTTAAACTTCAGACATTATCTCACCTCCCTAACAGAGCGGCTATAATCGTCAAATATACTTTAACATATATTACATAAAGCTTAAAGTCGCAAAAACGTATCAAATATGCACTTTATTGCACGCGTTGAATACTATCATGAGATTTACACATGCTATGTTGTTTTTTACATCGGTGTTCAGTACTATCGTCCAGAATGATCGAAATAGTTATTGACTAATATTTGGATGGGATTTCAAGATTATGATATGAGCAATACAATACAGGATGATATAGGAAAAACGTAAGACGGTAAAAGTTAGAATAATTCGAATCTGGACATTCCTATTTTATTATCTAGTAGTTTTTGTTTTTATGTCTGTTATAGAGTCTATGAAACCCAAACTGATTGATTGCCGAACAGTGTGCTGATATTGCAAATGGAAAACCTCGAAACTGGTTCATTGCTAATAAAGACATCGTGTAAAGTAAATGATGCCATAAATGGCTTAATACAAATGTCGAGGCGATTCTTTCAATTTGTCTAGGAAAATACGCACTAAGACTATAAATCTATACAAAAAAAACACGAAAATCAGACTGCAGATGCAAAATGTTGTATATGTTGTTCTTTAAACACGCCATACCTTGTTTAACTGCAACGTGTTTTAACACAGTGACAAATAAGATAATGTATAATGTTTGAAAAGTAACATCTTCTTAAAAGCTTAAACTTTGTCCTTTGATACCATGGTTCGTTCAGTCATTCAGAAGGCCAACACCAGGTTAAAATATCTATATAGAAAAAAAGAATATCTCACTCAGCAAACCAAGAAACTTCTTGTCATTTCTGTAATCCAATGTCATTTTGATTATGCTTGCTCTATATGGTACCATAGTCTCACAAAAATGTTACAAAATAAGCTCCAAACCACCCATAATAAGTTATTGCGGTTCGTTCTAGGTCTCGATGCAAGGGCACACATTGGGCCAGAACATTTTCGTTTACTCAACTGGCTACCAGTCAATAAACGTGTAGACCAGATTGTTCTTGGCCATGTTTTTAAGATTAAAAATGGATTGGCCCCTGACTATATGGGAGAACATTTTATTCCGCAGGCCTCTATGCATTCATACAGGACCAGGTTAACTCAAAAAGGTGCATTTGCTGTCCCCAAGGTCAAAGGTTTCGGGTCAAAGTCCTTTTGTTACACGGGATGCTCATTATGGAACAATTTACCCTCCAGTATAACACAGATTGATAGATTGTCTGTTTTTAAGTCATCTTTAAAAAATCATTTATTAGAAAATCTGTAACTTTGTATGTGTATTGTTTTTTTTTCGGCTTAAGTTATCAGTTTTAGTCAGCAATTTTTATCAAATTTGATCCTATCTTCCATATATGTTATGCATTCTCCATTTTTTATTCTAAGTATTTTTGGACGTTGTGATAAATGATGCTATCTGTGATATTTAAATTATTTCTTACAAATTTTTAATAGTGAATTTTTTGGAACTCATAATTAATAATGATATCTGTGATATTTAAAGTATCATAATGGTCTGTGATATACATGCATAGTATTTAATCTATTTATTTAAATTATGTTGGTCATTTTATTGATGTAATTTTGTTTAATATTTGTGTAAGTGCCACTCTATGTCATGCCACCAGCTCAAAGGACCACAATGGAAATATGGGTTTACTCATTTTTGTGTTATCCTTGGTGATGGTATGTATGTAATGGTATATTTATTTTCATGTATGTTATATTTTTATATTTTGTACATGTTGTAAATGCCCTTGTATGCATTCCTTGCCGAAATAAATCTATCTATCTAAAAGAGTTCATGTAATTCGAATTGTTGTGTTTTTTTTATTTCATGTACTTTCATATAACAGACTCCAGGGGCGTAGCGCGGCCAAATTAATTGTTCGTAGAAATAAAAACATATTAGCTGTATAAAAAAAGCTTTAAAAGGGGGGCCGCAATGACCCCTGTGTTGTTCAGGGCAAAGGCATCGTACGTTGTCCAGGGGGCGGTGGACCTCGACGGAAGATCTCAAATTTTAACATCCCAATATGCCCCGTTTCTGACCTGAAGGCCATTTGTTTTACATTCCATGACAAGTTAGGTCTTCTTCAAATATGTCTGTTCAGTTATTATGCACCATTTACACCGATCTTGGCACCGATATTGGCAGTATTACAGCAACTATCTTCTACCATTGTATTTGTTATCAGTTTTGAGTTACACTTTGAAAGCAAGTTGCAATATTGAGAAAATCAATGCATGAGTTTATCTCAAAAAAATTGTCTCAAATCGGTAAATAATTGGATTAATGTTTAATGTATCATGCCAGTTGACATATTGTATATACCTGCAAACCAAATGTATTTACCTGCAATCCATGCCGTTTACGAATAGAATGGAAATAAAATACTGTTCTCACAAAATTAACAAAACTAATTGCAAAACATGACGCATTTATGTTTTGATTCTAAAAGAACATGGACCAGCCAGCAAAAATAAGAATAAAACGACAAAATATGTCTGAATTGATTATGGGTTTACCAATATGTCAATTGTCCACTGATTCTATTTTGTTTCCGAATTAAATACCCCTTTAAAGCTATTTTTTTCAGTGTTTATTCAAACGTATAAACGACAATGGGGCGCTGGGCGCCTGGAGTTATTTATGGTATATTTTCTCAGTTTTGAACATATTCCACGTGTCGCCAGAGTGATATTGATTGATTCAATTTATTAAAATATCATTCAAGCGTATACATGTACATGGGCCCTGTTATACAGCAAAATGGCCATAGTGTAAAAACAGGTAATTTGAGCTACACACTTTAATTGTTCGTTGTTAGGTTTCCTTTTAAAAAATATCAGTGGTCGCAAGTACCAGAAAATTCTGAACTCGTTTATAAAATCTGAGACAAAACGATCAGACTTGACACAAACTATATTCAATAGCATAGTAAGGGGCAAATATGTTCCGAGGCAGACAAGGGAAATGCTGCACTGAAATAGCTTTGGAGCGCCTCTGTTGTGTTTTAGAAGGCAGTTTAAGCATGTATGTATATACAATACCCTGAATAATTTACGTTACATATATAGCTAGTTTAATAACAGCAAGCTTAATTTGCACATTAAATAACTGTGTAATTTATCGTTCTTTTTATTACTAAATATGTTTGTATAAGGTGAAAGTGTATGCGAGTGTATTTTTTAATTGAGTGCACTGGTAAATCTTTACTCTTTACGGCCGTCGTACTTACGAGACGTGATATTTGGGTTACAGAGGATAATATTATATACTGGATACGCTCCTATCCAGAGACGACGTTGTGTCTTCAAGTGCACGGTTTGAAGCACATTGTTCACTGCGCCTCATACAAAAGCCGATAAGTTGCTTATGTAAAGCAAGTTTCTAACCTGCGATCTGATCATGAAGCTAGTGCGTTACACTTCAAATAACATTCCACCACGAGCTGAAAATCAGTTAACACATGTTTTATAACCCATCGAAACTGACTGGCATCCTTACAACAACGCGTGATCCGGTATGATTTTCATCAATAACGCTATTGGGTCCCGACGAGAGATCAGAAAGATGCCAAAGTTGCACCAAAAGTGCAAAAATTGTAAATATACTTTGAAGTATAATTCGAGGTTTAGTATACCGATGGCGTCCTTTAAGATGCGATGCGGTAGAAAAACAAAGTTACATCGAAGGGACGAAGACTCGCTATAGTTTCCGTTGCACCGCACTGACATAGTTGATGGATTGTTCGAGACTTACCGTCAAACAGTTGATCGCGTTCTACAGGCGCGCCTTCTGTGACACTTGCAATTTAGCCTTGTCGACCCTACGATAATTGGTTAGTTTATTGTACTCTGCAACGTGTTTTGTTATTCTTTCTGCAATATGTATGCCTTGTTTTTCTATGTTTACACAACTACCACGACGTGCCTCAGCTTTGCCACGACGCTGCTATATTCATAATATATAAACTAAAATTAACAACTTTTAAATATATACCACTCAGTTCATAATTGTATTTTTGTTATATTGTCTACAGGCCACATTTAACAAGAAAATGTAAATATATGCTTCAAAGGGATCAGCGGTATTTTGGCTAAATATAAACACAATTAAACCGAATGCAAATTACAATATTTCGCACATTTCTATATCAACTTATCAAACAGTATCGTTAAAAATACATACAATATAATTAATACATTTGTATACACAATCGTAGATAGACTATAATCAACACAATTTACAAACGGTAATAAGTTCTGAGCATATAGTACGTTTTTCGTATATAGATAATTGTTTATGATTTTGCTGCAACTGCGAAAAATTCCCATGTTAGTGTTCTGGGACAATTTTTATAAAAACAGGCTATGACTAAAAAGTTTTCTTTGTGTTCATATAAATAAACTTCTTATAAGAATACTTTGAAAATACTTTTCAAACTTATAGAATTTGTTTAGACAATTGTGTATCCTACAAAACTGTCAACATAGTTGACAAAATAAGAACATGTGTTGAAATAACAGTTGTAAAATTAATAATCTTATAATTAACAATTACATTATTACATTTTAATCAACTGAAAATTGTCTATGCTCTCTCATGGTCACACATATATATTATTAACACTCTTGAACTGTGTCGACATAATTAATGTAGATGAAACAAGATAGCTCCACGGCGTGGACAGTTTTAACCCTGAGGGCATGATTTGAACAAACCTAACAGAAGACCACAATACGATATGAAATACCAAATTAAACAACTCTTGGTGTATATGAAATGATTTTTAAGTTATTTAGCTATATTGGACTTAACATATTATGTTGTTCCCGGGAAGTGGCAAGTTTTGGAACAAGCTACATGATTTGAACAAACTTAGTAGAGGACCACTTGACGATGTTACACGCCAAATCTTGAAGGGACTTGTTCACAATATATCTATACACATAAATAGTTGGTATGTTTCTTAGTGAATATCGTTGAGGGATACAGTTTATTAACTATCTACATATATATTTCTACGTGTAGGTGCTAAAGCACACGTTTTATTTCCGTCTCGTACATCCACTCGCCTCAGCGGCGAGTTGTTTCTCCAACTAAATACAAACGCGAACTGTAAAATCACGTGACGTGCCGAGCTAAACAAAATAAGTGGAAACAATATGGCGGACCCTGTATCGTCAAATACGGCAGAAGTAAATAAAATATATTTTTATTTGGTTAATCTCAATAGTGCGTACGTCGTTTCGTCAAAGTAGGTTAAATATAAAATAACTAATCAAATAATTCGTGCTCGTTACCAAAGTATATGCAAAAACAGCACACAAAGCTTCAATACACACGCTGTCGTATAGATACAGAGGCAAGAAAGAAGCCGAGTTGATTTCAGAATAAACGTTAGTATCCGCGCTAATTATAATGATTCATTCTCAGTAGTCTGCGTGTACTGTGCATTATTTATACAAAACAATACAGTATTGTTTACTATCATCATAACTGACAATTTGATTGGTTACCAGGCACAACAAGATGCTATGCATTAATTGACATATTCATATACTAATTTAAGGACACAGATGTTTAGTATTCACTAGTATGCCTTTGAATGTTACTTGTTGTTTATTTATTTAAACCAAAAACTCATATGTAATGTATACATATCAATTTGTTGTGCACAGGTTATTTATTACTAAACTTTTTTTTGAAAATAGTAACACAATTGTATTAGTCATGGCATAGCATCATGTAGCCTAATAGTGAAAGGCAAAGCATTTGCTGGACTTTTTCTCCCTTTTTTAAATTTAATGAATCTCATGAAGATTGTATTTTCCTGAATGTGAAATAAACATATGAGATAATAATACCCGATTATGTACAATTCATTATTTTAATAGAGACCACAAATCTATAACACAATACACATTTACTTTTGTTAAAAGGATACTACCATAATTAAGTTCGTGGAGAAGGGTTCTTTCAAGAAAAATCACTGGATTTTTTTCACTTTCTTTGCAACAAACAGAAGAGGTGTTGTTATGTAGATGCATTTTTTTTCCAGTTGTTTTCATTTGAAAATAATAAATAATGTGTTGATTATGTTTTAAGCAATTCATATTTGATGTGGTTAAATGAAAAAAAAAGATACGTATACATTTAATTGCGAAAAAAATAGTGAATGTTTCAGAAAGAAAACATAGTTCAGTACATTAATTGTTGTCATGAAACACATTCTCGTTATGTAATACAGAATTCATCAACTTTAACACCTTTTGCAAATGAGGTATATGATAAGCAAGTGGCTATTGACAAAGAAAAAAGAAAGCAAGACTTGAAGTAGCTGGGAATGGCAAAGACCGAAGTGGTAAAATAGGGAGTAGGATACTGTAAGGGAACGAGTCTTCGAGGCAAAAGAGGAAAAGAGGCTTGTGTTGCTGTATGAGCAAATGAAATAAATAGGCAATTGTTAGTTGGAATCTTAAATAACGCGCAAACACTGTATTTTGGTGTATATTGAAATTAACACACACACAAACTCCCAGAAATATTAAAGAATGGTTTAATAAAAAATAAGATGTTTCTATTTGTATGTGTCATAACAACTAATGAGATGATTCTGAGCTGAATGTTTAAAACATTTATTATATTTTTGTTTGAAAGCAGAAATGTCTTTTATAGGATATGAGCTGTTTAAGGAAATTGCTGCAAGACAGCCATTATTAATCCTTGATATGACAGCGATGATATCTTTAAGACAGCCTATCACAGACCAGCATGAACGATCCTCAAGCCAACCGTCTTCGTGTGTTTTCGGGAAAATTCCAATTTTGGTACGCAATGGACAGGTTTTGTTGTGGCATGGCCCAACACTACTGTTCAAGCTAGAGACCGATATGTGTTGTTGTTTAATCTGACGCATGCTTATTTTTCTGTGTGTCTGGTCAAAGGAATTAATCATGCATTTTAACTATATCAAAATATTTTTGTAATATCAATATCAATCAATGTACAAACATTACCCATGAAATTGCCTCAACTTAAAATCAAAATTTGAGAAAAGTTCAGCCATTCCGTGTCAAAACAGTAGGATTATGTTCATTTATCCTAAGAGTGGACAATAGCATCGATAAATCTAGAGTTATCATGTGATGTTGAGTTGTTTATGTGGCAATATTTTTTTAGGAAAAACCTAATTAGTGGTGACTGATTCTTTAAAATGGCGTTTCTCTGATGATCAATGGCTTTCTTGTAATCGTTTGCAGTTAAAGGCAGTTAATTCATCATGATTTGTAGGAATGTATTTTTTTTTGTAAAACGTCGGTTTGGTTATTTGTCAATTGCCACAACTTGAGCATTTTCCTTTGGCTTATGCAGCTAGAGAAAAATAATGAAATTGTAAGACATTGTGTTTCTTTTTAATAGTTTTATTCGTGTATGGGGAAAAACAATTTGATCGGTGTACAAGTTACATTTTCATGCATTAACTAACTTCATTTGTTTGAAAAGGAATGCCTTAACATTGCATTGCATGAGTTTTGACATTTTTATTTGTTAAAGCTTTATAACAGTAGAAAAACAATACTTTAATTGTTAAAATTAAATCACATGTAGAAACATCAACAAAACAATGTAACACCAATTTGAAAATATTTAACATACATACATATCGATAACATTTAACATAAACACTAGTTTGAATGGGTTCCCACTAACAGAGAGAGAAAATATAATTAAATTTACATAAATCAACATTTTATTGAGAAACGTTCGTTAATAGCAAAAACAAAAAACGATACTCATCAAATATGCCCATTTTGTTTCTAATGTACTAAACCAGCTTACACATATAACAATTTTCTATATAATACAAGGACGATGGAATGGCGACGTTGTTCAGCATTTCACGTACGTTCTTATACATGTTTGACCACCTCCCGTCAGGGTCTGAAACAAGCAACATACACACACAGTAATAAACGTCTCTTGAAATGAAACCCGACGCGCGTTTTTGTTATGCTCGAACATACCCTTTATGCGATTTTTATTGATTTGCTGCATGTGATAAGTTTCGCTTAGAGTAAAATTGATGTAATATTCAAAATAATTACTATCAATGCAGTTTTTCGATTACACGTGTCTTTCACGCTATTTGAAAGAATTAGTAAATATTATATTTGCTAGTTCAACGCTTCTTTATCAATATAAACATAGTCTCCTTTGTAATCACTTACATAAACGTTTCTGTGTTTGTAAATGATAATACAATAGCAAGGTACGTGTATATGATATACCAAGCAATACACCAGGTCTGATTGACAATCAAGGACGTAGACTACAATTTAGTTGCTTTCGAAACAAAAGTGATGTAACTTAATAATGATTATTTATTTCATGGTGTATATGAAAATAATACAGGGGCTTCTACAAAGACTTTGACTTTAGTCATCCTACTTGTAACATAATTCTAGATAAGAGGGAAACACACCATACGCGCTATGGATGCATTTAGATCAAGATCACCATACCTTTAACATGCTTACATTGATGGTATTTGTTAAAAAAAGATAGCTGTGTATTGTTAAGGAAGTACCAAAACTCAAATTCGACCAAATTTTCACAATTTATGTCAACACTCGCAAATTCATTAAACTAGACCCATGTATATTAACTTGTCCAAAGTATTACAGGCGTTATATGACGTATTTTTTTAATATAACAAGTTATGTATTTTGTTTATTGTGTGGAATGTTAGCGTTTTAAATACCTTGATCATTATGAATTATTCATAAAGACATAACAAAAGCATGGTCTCAAAACAACATGTGGAATCTACATAGTGCATTACATAAGACAAAACAACGCTTTTCTGGTTCAAATCATCAACCGCTATTTTGTGTATATCAACGTCTGTCGCAAAACATCAATAAGGACGACCGAAATCAACAATCACTACACATCCACCCACCATTGTAAGCTTGTTTCCGTCCCCGTGTCTCACATGTGTACACTGGAACCCGTTCCCTGTTTGATGTTCTACAAACTTGTCTCCGTCTGCTGAGAACACTACCTGCAAACAGAAACAAAAAGATTTAATTCACACAAACACGACCACGTGTTTATGTTAATGTTTTTTCTGAGACTAATTCTGATGACGTAGCTTAATCCGGGAAGGAGTTTTCGAGCTCAAAATATTCAGATGTTTTGTTAACAAATACTATAATTAATCGTATTTAGAGAGGTTACTTTCTTCTTGCTTACACGTGCATGTGTTTTGAAACTATCACCTAGATAGTAATGTTTTTTATTCACGTATTATCGTTGCATATGTTGCTTTTTATACATCACCATCTGTAGTTTTGATAGTGTATCATTCAAACATTCTGGGCTACAACAGTATATTTATTTCGGTCGCACCAACTAAGATATTTATAAATAATAATAATAATAATAATAATAATAATAATAATAATAATAATAATAATAATAATAATAAAAATAATAATAATAATAATAATAATAATAATAATAATAATAATAATAATAATAATAATAATAATAATAATAATAATAATAACAATAACAATAATAATAATTACAATAATAAAAACAATAATACCCACCACATATCTATTAAAACAGGTATAAATCCCAATTGTTTTGAACTGACCGTTTCAATACTGTTTCAAATCGTGAATAATTTGGGTTATCATCGCATATATTGTCCCGTTTTGTATAGGTAATGTGATACTTGCCGTAAATGAAAGGGTTTACGAAAGATGACAGCACTTGTTCCCTTATGATGATTTTTCTTGTGTTTAACCATACCTCTGAAGATGTAATAATCACACACAACATGTACCTTAACATTTCTTCCGTCCAATGTCATAGTATCTAGCTCCTCTCCCAGTTTAAACGTTAACGTCTTGTCGCCGGCAGCCGTCGTCGTCTTGATGGACCATGATCCACCGTTGTCTGATATCTCCTGGATCATGTTGGAGCCATCTGAGAGGAACTTGTGAGCATCTACCCGCTTTTCGTCCGAAACGCCTGCAAAAGAAGTATCCGACCGTAAGTTAAACGTTGTCACGCGTGCAAATCCTAGTCATCGTCGATATTGTCCAAGAAACGCACGTTCATATAATGTGCTTAGTAATTTAACTATTGTATACAAACCTCACGTGTATTTTGTTTGCAATTGCTAAAGAGTACGTACCATTGGTGATGAATGGGCATTTCACTGTTTACAGTGGAAAGGTATCAGGTCAAACTATTTGAGGCTAAACACGGACATAAGTATATTTAAGGTAAGAACTACATGTTTATATAACATATTGTGTTGCCATTGTCTATAAAACAGGAGAGTAAATATATGTCAAATTATAAAAGGAAGGATACGCATTTTTCGTATTCTAATATAACGAAAATATAACCGCATTTTATGTCAAATGATAATTGTGAAAATTAGGTATGGTAGACAAATTAGAACGAGTAATTAAAAACAATAATATTCGTATCTGTAAGTTCATATGGTATATATTATTCTCAAATAGGCTCTTTTTGTCAGATATATGTTATTTTATTGACCTTGGTTTAAACATATTTAACCACAGAGGTTTGCAAGATGTATCCTAGCACAAAGATTATGCTTGGAGGGGGCTGGACGTTTGGATAACTTATACGTAGCCTCTTCATGTTAACTCAAGCTAAATAAATATAATCATGGAATGTCGTGCATTTAGTTTTTTACTTTTAATTTGTTATTTTTCTCAATGAAAAATTGACAAGATTGACAATATTTTACAAGATCGTTTGATAAACTAGTAAAATACATTAATGATAAGAAAACAAGTTAGATCAAGTTTCGATGGGACAGTGTAAAAGTTAAAGAGTGAGCTGGCGACTAGAAACACTTTGTTTATTGAATGTTTTGCAGTATGGTTCACCAATTTCGTTACTTGTAAATCACTCAATTATCATTTTGACAGCTGGGTTGTTGTTTTTTTGTTTTTCTTCCTCTATTGTTCACGAATTCAAATATGTAATGTGTATTAAAAAACAATCTAAAAAATAAGTATTATTGAGTTTTATTTTACATGGCTCTAACAAAACAAATCATCTTGCTGTTAAAATAAATGTAATTTTGTACGTGATTCAATCCTAAAACATCATACGGCCAACTTACCCTACTTTCATCGTTACCAGAGAATTAATCGTACTTTAATCTAATAAATGCAAATTGGCGTGTGTGAATGTGCGTGAATCTATTTCGTTAAGTATCTTTAAATAGATCATCCAAATTAAACGTAATGTTTCTGAGGGCAATGTTTACAAAACAAAACAATACAATGCACATTGCCGCTATGCGTATTTGTTAATTTTTGCTTGAATACGAAAATGCTACTCAGAATTTAACAAAAAGATACTGAGCAATTAATTAGAAAGTCATGGCCAATTTATCAGCAAAAATGCCAACAGCTAATGAAATAAACAAAAACTGACGTGTTTTCATGAAGATATGTCATTACAATCGTACGCTTGCCTTATGGTATGTACCGATAGGACAGCTGGCTGTGAATGAGTATCATGCGCATATACATTAGTATAATGTATACTGTATTCTGATGTATCGAATCCAAATGATATTTAATATTAAATGAAACAAATTGTACATGATAAAACAAAATGCAAGTTTGTTTTGTCCAAAAGCCGTATCCGAAGATTGTTCTGCAGTTTTGAAAGTAACTGATAAAAATACATATATCGGTTACAAACGCTGTGCTGCACAATGTACGTATGCACATCGCTTTTCCGTTCAGATTTAAACTTTACATCACCGTTAAAAGAATAACATTAGACCGCCTAGCCAGTAACAATGTTACCCAGATATAATAAGGAACGAAACATTCAACCACTCAGCAAGAGCAACAAATACAAAATAAATATTATCAAGTAAATTGATTTTTATTTCCAATTGCATAATTTTACTTTTTATATTTTTGTTAAATAGCATATCTTTCATCGTAAAAGAAAACCAATAAAGAATATTGCAAAATAAAAAAACTAACGTTTTGATATACTATCTAAAACCCTCAAACAAACATTCAATTAATATACCCTTACCTATAGCTTTCATATACTCTTCAAAATTTTCAGAATGTTCAATCTTCCATTTCCCGATTGCACTTGCCATAATAATATCAATCAGTCAGTCGTCCACTAATTAATTAAAAATTGTTCTATCCCTTGTCTCAAGTATCCACTAGTTGTATCCCGAAGCAATTCCGCTCTATCTGGTAGCTGTGAGTTTGAGGAGAACAGAAGCATGCGATGAATGCAGCGTTAGGAATGTATTCTGTTGAAGCCATTGTTCGTTTTATATGACAGACGAATGGAGAATATGTCTGGAATCTAGGTTCGAGACACGTCACCTTAGTTCAGTTCAAGAAGTCAATAAGTGCTAATAATTCGTACTACAGATATTGACTTGTTGAACCAATGTGACGCATACACAAAATGACATGAATATACATGTAATTTATTTCACGTTTAACAGGCAGTAAATATAATAAACATTATCAAATAGGATTGTATTAGTTATACGAATATGTTATGTTGCATTACTTTCATAACATGTAATATATGCGGAAATATTTGCATAAAACGTTTTGTATAAAATGTAAGTCAAAATTTACGATCCATTCATATAACGGCAAACACGATTTATATGCTTGATTTTTGTGTGTGTCCTTGCCTATTTTTTTTTTAGTTTTTTAGTTCCTCTGATTTCCAATTGTTTTGATATTTATTTCATAAATAATAGTTTAAGAAGCAAATTAAAATAATGAACAGTGCAGGGAAAAGACATGAGTAGAATTTGGACTGTATGTCTAAAATTTAAATAGACCATTCAGTATCCACTTTCAAACTCCCGCCATTTATAGGTAAATGACTTTTATACACAATTAGGAACACTATAGTATGTAGTACTTAAAAAGTACATATCTTTTATATAAAAACAATGCATTTTTGAACCAATTAAATTTCGCAAAACAAAAATGCACTTCATAAACAAAATGACTTTGTATTCAATGAAGTCACATCTTGTATTGACTATTTTAAAAGTGCACATCTGTAATAACAATAGCACTGCATTATAGGTGCATTCCAAGCATTCCATGAACCTTTTATTGTGAAGATTTTAATGGCCCACCGACGTATTGTCTGGGATCTTAATGGGATCTTAATGGTCTATTAAGATATTTCAAACGAATACCTAGACGTCTAAAACATATGCACTTGTTTAGATCGTTGCTGTTTTTCTGTTAAGGCACTTCTTCTTCTAAACTCTGTAAATGATAAAATTCACATTCTTTGTAGTCATAGTGAAGTTATTTGACTAAGGTTTGACATCATTTTGTTGGGAGACATTGACCTCGTTGCAGATTAATAATATTTTATGTGTTGAACACATATAAGAATACAACTCAGTTTTACGCAGTTTTGAGTATATATTCAAACATAAATGGTATATCGGCATAGAATGTTTTAATTTAATGAAAACAAAAAAATATCGTCGTATATAAAAATGCGCGCAATTTCGAATTATTCGTTTTTTAATTTCCATGTTGGTGTGAATATACAATTGTCTTTTTTTGTCGTTTTACACGTTGTTATGATTAAACTATGGAAAAGTTCTATGCATTTGATTTCAATTTGTGAAACGTCTTTCGCCATCATTTATTTTCGTCGCTTTCGATATTTATATTAAAATGTAAGATAAGTTATATGATTGGTTAAAACGTATACTAACGTTAAGTCCCGAATATCACCAGAGATATAACATCAAGTTATTATACCAGACTAAGAAATGACGTAAGGTAAAGTGTTTTAAAGTACATTCAACATGTTCTTTAAAACATTTATTTAATATATTTAAAATATTCAAACTCATGATAATGAGCGAAAAGTAAACATAGATACGTTTTGACGGGCCTAAGAAATACGTAATAAAAAGGTTTTTGGTATATAGTCATTTTATTGTTGATCTTTTAATGCGTTGATTTGCAAAAAGGCTATTATTTTACAGATTTAGTATTTATAAGGGCATTGAAAAGTGTGCAGTTTACCTTTAACACAGATCAATAGTAACTGCACTATTTGACTATGATTGTTTTAAATATCTGGAGAAAAAAAGTTCTACGTAGTTAGATACATACTTTTTTGTTTTAAAATTGTATAAACAAATAACTACGTCAACTTGTTGGTGTTATAAACTTAAATATTTCGAAAGCTTCGAAAAAGGCTGCTTCCTTCTCTACAGTTATACAAATGGACTTAATTTATAGATTGGAGATTTTCAAATGCACTCTCAAACATGCATTCTGACATGAACATATTCACTAGCTTATTTCTAACAAATTTCCTTCTGTTTAACTGTTTCTCAAATGTTATAAAGAATGATTACATGTTCCGTGCTTTTCCGATGAGTTGTGCGCACAAGGGAAACAGAAATACATTTTATATTCATATCAGATTGTGTCTTGATGGATTGATTACCAAAAGTGCATGACTGTACTGATATTGCCCTCGATTGATATATTGCGTTCGTGCTAAGATCAATGTGAGCATAAATAACTTGCTTTACAAACGTTTAACATTATGAAGATATTTAAATGGTTACTCATAGAGACACTGTTTCCGGACATTACAAAACCATGTTTTGTTATAGTTATGTTTCCATGTATTTAAACATCATGAGTGAAACAAAAGTACTCGCATAAATCTCATGTTCTTATGTCAACCACTCAATTCGTGTATGCCCATCTGCAGTTTACAATTTGGCTTTAAAATGGTGTATTACACATGTGATTTTTCTTATTTATTTATCCGCGATATTTAGTAGTCATTTTCATAAATGTTTTTTTATTATATTTAATATTGAAAAAAAAACTTTTAATATGTACTTATTCCTAGACTTTGACCAAAATAAATATATAGTATATGGTGGCATATAAGTGCCTTACGATAACTAACTACTATGTTTCCAAAAGGATTTGCCACTTTTCATGAATATTACACTGTTCGATATTTGTTTATTGTTTCAATTGTTTTATACTGGATTACATTATAGTGCCAACAAAATTAAAAACGTTACTTTTATTGGGACTGGGGTTTTTAACTATCTAGCTTTTTTAAAAGTAAATCATGGTATTTATTCGACAAAGTTGATCGTAACCCGTTAATAGTAGTCATACATAACAAGTGCCCGAGGTCTTCCGCAATAGCAGGAAAAGTGTTTTTAATTACCTGCAAACGTAAATCATTACAACTTACGAGTCATATTATCTTACAATATGCATGAGTTCTTTGATATATCTAACTTATAAGAATTGTATCTGGATTATAAATTTACAATACAAAATATAACACGTTTATATTCCTTATAACTTTTGAAGTTTTAAATAAAACAAAAATCGTAGTTTCAATTATGGCTACCTTCAGTCCTGATTTTCATTAACTAGATTGTGAGAAATGGAGATTGTTAAACTATGAGAGCTGGTACGCCGCGTCTGAACGGTTCGATTCTTAAATTGACTCCATAGGAAAACATAACAATAACAATGACGTCAACGTCTTCAACGGGCGACAGTGACGCGCTAATATGACACCAAAGCATTATGTTACTTATTGGCCCGAATGTTACATACGACAATTTTATTTACGATACAGTTATACCTAATTCAAAAAAAACATATAGTGAATGCTATCAAAAAACGGTTCAGGAAGCACCTTTGGAAGATCGTTGGACTACAACGTCGGGGATCGTGTGGTTAGATTCCTGAAGCGGCAACATAACGTTTGTGACGATATTGAAATATGTCTATGGCCATTTAGCCGCTTCCTCTGATAAGACAGTTTAACTCGCTGACACATGAAAAGAGTGAAATGGTTCACTAACGGCAGTGATTCATGTGAAATACTTTTGAAAAGCAGCGAAAAATCTAAAGTGCATAAACAATGACAAACAGCCTTAAATTGCCCCCACTCCAAGCCAGTCTGATTCATTAGTATGAATTTAGATATACAGAGAAAGATGTGAATCACATATGTTATTTTCCCAAGCAGTTCAGTTAACTAATTGCATACAAGTGCACGTGCGACCTACAGTTTATATTGTTGTATAAAGATAGGGGATGTCCTAGACAGTGCATGAAACAGAACATTTCTCTGATAGTATTGTATTGGTTTACTTGTAAAATCATTTGGTTAATGTTTTGAACAAGATTTTAAAAGTTAATAAAAAAAAAAAAAAAAAAAAATCGATATTTTTTACATTTATGACACCATGCACATATTGACCAGTTTGCGTACTTAACACACATATTCAGCACTAATTAATTACATGCAGTCTTTTACAACAATCGTCCTGATTTCACAAATTCCACAATCGTCCTGGGACACAAATTCCATTGCCACCACGTCCTCGCTAGTTCTGACAGAATACAATTTACACTCGATGCTTTTTCCTGCAGCAAATAATGCAGCAGATGCACAACAAATTAAGATGATTATCGTTGCGTCGACAGAAAGCTGTTGTATACATCAATACTGTTAATTTGCAGATAATGAATTCACGCAGTATAGTTAAAATTTGCGATGAACAATAAATGCAAACAGTTAGAAATTTCATTATTAATTATATTCCACCTAGTGTTGTGTTTCAGCTATCAATCAATTAACAAGCCTTTTAAATAGAATAAGACAGTTAATTTACTGCATTTGTATGCCCCCTTCTTCGAAGAAGTGGGGGTATATTGTTTTTGGCCTGTCTGTCTGTCATTCTGTCTGTCTGTCTCAAACTTGGGTCAAAATATGGAACTTTAAGGTCAAAATATGGAACTTTAAGTCAAAATATGGAAATTGTATTTCAAAGCGGTGCAGTAGGGGGCATTGTGTATCTGACAAGCACATCTCTTGTTTAATCATATCAAATGTTTATGAATGAACTAGGGGTGGACAAAATCCCAGTTTAAGGGTAAAAAAAAACGTTTCTTTTCTAAGTGAAGTCGCAATTTATATACTTTATATATAGTTTGTATAACTATATTTATTGATAGTACAGCATTAACGTAGAAGGACAATCGCATACAAAATTGGAAAGGCTTGTGTAGCACATATAAAAAGTACTGAAGTTTACATTTCCATACGCTGCCATGGTTACAACCGTTACGTCAGTAACTGACGATGGTATGTTAGCATGTCTGAAACCATAAAGCGTCATTGAAGCTAGATCAAATGTCAGAAGCTTTCTGCTTTCTAGAATCGACATTTTATAATAACGATATTAAAAGGCAAGTGGTCGTGCGGAATGCAAAGTGTGTATTGGAATAAAAAGACACGTTATTAAACTTATTATTAAAAAATACTGTTTTTAAATGAACTTTGACCAGATTCATATTGATCAATAACATACATTAATGGGGACAATGGCTGAGCTATGAAACTAGCGTTATTTCAGTTTTCGTTGTTAACGTGAAATACTTGAACAACGTAATGTATATAACTACATCAAACCTATATGATACTTTTTTTCGAAAGCTTAGAAATAGGGAATATTTGTTGATTGCGATGTTTTATCGTATTGTATTTCTCGAGGTACGAGGTAATCATATTTTCACGTCATTGAGAAACCATTTCCCATTAGCAAGATAATAACAGTGTCTGCAATTTCCTATTACATACCAATAAACTTAAATTGTCACGAAAGGTGAACATCGTCAAATTAATAGTAAACACTAAAACAGACATGCAAATGTCTGGCACAATTGTTCAATTAAGGTTAAAGGATCTATTATCACATGAAGAAGAAAGTGATTGATTTGTGGAAGCATTTTAAAATATAAAAACCTTCCTACAATTTTAACGGTTACTTTACAATGACTTTGTTCATTTAACAGCGTTGCGATTTTTTCAGGTTCCATTTTCATGAATATATTTACTTCTGGCGTTCTTACGCTCGACTTATGATGTTCAGGTTCGTTTATAAGTTATGGTGTACAGCATTTGATTTTTGACTGCATTAATAAATCAAAATTTCACAAACTTACATCCATGTTAGAGGTGTTTGCGAAGTAAAAAATAAGTTGTTTTTTTTTGTTGTTTTTTTGCACGATCCCAAAACTGTTTTATTGACCACAATAACGGGATTTTTCAATTCAATTATGAACAATATCATTAAACTTTAAGTAGCTCCATTCCGTTTAGTTTAATAGCGTTTAAACATTCTTAAAGGCTAAATCTTTGTGTACATATTTATGTTGAACCTCGGTTAAAATATTGATAGTTGCTTTTTCTTTAGGCACACTGTTCGCTCCTTTAAAGACTAGATTTGACGTTTTCAGATGCACTACCACTCAAAAAAATCATTCTGACAGATACTGCTTGCCCGTTTGTTAAACTGTTTCTCATGTTTTATGAAGTAAATACATGTTCAAGTTTCTTCCAATCAGTTTTAAGAATGGTTTAATTTATGTAACATAAGTTGTGTTGATTGATTACCATAATTTTACGGACGGACATGTCCCTCGTTTATGTGCATGCATACGTGCTATTATACATATGATTACATGGAGCATTCATTACTTGCAAACAAATGTTGCCCTATGTGGGTTTGCAAGTTAGTTCATGTCATATAACAATACCATTACTTTGTCTGACCTTATACAAAAATTATACATCTCTAACTTGTTATTGCTTGTTCATTTCCCACATAAAACGATTTGAATATTAAAAAGTATAAATCTTTTCGTAGACGTAAACCAATTGTAATTTCCCCAATACACCATACAAAACACAAGAGAAACATTAAAGTATGAATCACGCTGTTCATAATGGTGGTAGTTTTACAACAGATTCTCATTTACTCCCGATTGGAAATTGTTCCCCAATGGGAACTCAGAGCAGTAGGTAATATCATCTGGAAGCATGCAATGTATTTTCAAGCATTTCCATTTTCATTTATCATTTTGATCGTGTTTGTGTATTGATTATTCATCCTATTAATGCTTTAGATGGCAAAAGCCTATTCCATACTGCATAACGGTAATGAATCGTTAATACAACACAAGGGCCAAGTATCATTAACATTCTTATTTTTTTGAGTTTCCAGTCATCTGTGTATTGAGACTGTCGGTCAGCTCAAGACAACCTCACAATTTTTGCTGCAAGAATATTCGCATCAAATCATAACTGAGTCAGACTCAAAACTCAAAAACACATCTATGAACAAAAAATGCATGAATATTAACCTCATCTAAATATTTTAGAAAAAAATTAATCAGAAAATTGACTCAGGCTTGCTTGTGATATTTGGCAAAGTTTATTATTTAATCCTGAAGATAGAGTGCTGTTATACAATAATTACGTCAGTAAACGTGCGGTAGCATTGGCAAATATGTCTGGCGCTGTTTTACAGAATTGCTCTGTGAGTCTCCATATATTAGTCAGCAACTGCACGCAATGAGCCCAGTTACGCTCATTGTGGGACGGTTCTAGGTGATATACATACACTACTCTGTTCGTGTTAACTAAATTTAATGTATGCACCTACTATGATTATCTTCTGGAATAGTAGGATTAACAAAATTGACCGAGTATGCAGACTATAAAAGCACTGTTTGTCTAAACTGACATAGCAAGCATCTGTTCCATTTCGTAAAATAACGTTTTTAATTAATTATATTTATATTTCCTAGACACGTTATATGATATTGTAATTTTGAAATGCATTTTGCATTATTGTTATATTAATATATATACATAGTAAATACTTTTTTAACAAAATAATATTAGCTCTATAAGGGGATTGTAAAATAAATAAATTTCAGATTACGAAGTACTTTATAACGTCTGTTTCGAGAAGTATTAGGTTTAAATAAAATAAAATAAAATAATGAAAACATACCACATATAAATGATATTTCGTTTCGGCGAAAAAGGATCCCGATTTTACGAAATATTTTGTTTTTAAGAACTAAAATTCGTTTTTGCGAAATAATGTTACAATAACGATATACATTTCGTAATTGCAAAATACAAAAGTTCTAATGTTTCAAGGGAAATGTGAACGGACAATTTAGTGCCACAGTAGAAAGATGTTTCACATATCATAACGATAACGAATTCACATATCAGTGCGCCGACAGACAGATGTGAATACAACTTGACAATTCCTGCTATTTACGCTTGTAACAATCTTGCATGCAACACGTAATGAGCGACTGCAGATAATGTAGTTACGTTTTTTATGTGTCGTGTGTTTGATAATTGTATTAGAGTTTAAGAGAATATACAGTTGGTGACTTCTAATATCATGTGAAATCAAGAGAGTCTAAAATGGCAAAGGCGAGGCTTGCCGAGAAATAATTATTTCTGAATGCCAGAAAAATAATGGTATTGAGATATGTTAAATCATTGTGTTTAGTTTTATATCATCTTCTTATGGTTAAGCTAGTACTGTACATACCACTTTCATTGAACAGGGAAAAAAAAGAAATAACTTTCATATATCAATATCAGAAACTCTACTACAAAAAAGAGAGAAGAGCGAAATAAGTTATTTATTTCTATACATAAGGGTTGATATGAATTGCCACTAACTAGCAAACCCACATGGCGCCACATTTTTGCAAGGAATGAATATTCAAAGTACTGACATTGATCCTAGTAAGTATGCATGGCTAAAAACGAGGGATATATCCGTACAGTCATGCATTAATGGTACTTTATCAACACAGACGCCATGTGATAACTAAAAATGCTAACAACTTGGAAACATTATTTATTTTATAATACAGGGAACAGTTTAAAACATTGGAATTACATATCTTCTGGTGACAACGGAAACGTGTTAACCATAAATAATTTAAAGCAACAACATATTTTAAATTTGCAAAAAGAATCGAATTTCTTAGATGAATCTGAGTTTGTAAATTGCTGCAACATAACATAGCTAAATTTTAAAATCAAATGCTGTACAAAATACGTCATAAACGTACCTAAAAATCATTACTCCAGCTTATGACCGCTTAAATAATATCTTTACATAAAAAATGAAAATTGTGATTATTGCAACATCAGTAAATAAACAAAATTACTGCTTATACACATTTGCAGTAACTTTAATGACGCGTTATGGTTTCATCCAACCTACAATTGTCAGTTACTCACGTCACGATTGTTATTGAAGTTTTCTGCTATTTCAAACGCACTTAGCCTTTTACATGACTGATTGCATAACAACACAAACTTTAAAAACTTAATATTGGTGCTATAAATTTCGACTTAACTAAACAATCACATACTTAATACATTTAAACGGCATAGCGTGTTATATAAAACAGAATGTGATAGCCCATACACGTACAGTACGATGGCATTGACTTAACCTTGTCTTACCTGTCAGGTATAGTAGCCATCAAACAAACTTCTCTTAACTGTCCAGTGTGGTAATCATCAACCAACATAGACCACGATAATGATTTCTTGTATTGTTTTGTAGTTAACGTGGCTTAAAATAACAGCTGTCAGAGTTGCACACTAGTGACATGCAATACGGACATACACTCTGTTCGGTTTAACCGTTAACGTATGGTTTATGAGATGATGTAGATAATAAGCACAGCAGGCATTTGAAATGGTGTTTGTTGCTTCCACTACTTTCTGTCGATGCAACAGTTATCATCTTTAACTGCTCTGCATCTGTCATTGTTTACTGCATTAACACATTATTACGTGTCGATTAATCAAGTTAAGATTGTGAGGGTGTGTGGCGTTTGGAATTGAAATATGATACGGTACGAAACAAAATTGTGTCAAGCCGCGTAAGTTACTAATTACCATCGGATTTCCTGATTGAACGAGTTGTGTGCGAAGTTGAACGTGAACATGCTGAGCTCTTCCACCATTACTCACATTGTGATCAATACTTTACTATTCCAGGTGGTTGTTATATATTGGTCATAGCATAGGCATGTGCATTACATGTTTAATGTTCAAAATCATACTTTGACATTTAACGATCTGTGACAACGGACTTAATTAAATTTCATTTTTATGTATCTATAATTAAGAATGAAGTAAAACTAAATATTCATTTTCGTAGATTAAACACAAATTCGACTTAGCGGATTGTAAGGCAATCGATTCTTGTTGTAACGGCATTGACATAATGACATCGGTCTTTTAAAAACAAGAAGCTTTGTCGTAAGCTATTGATGCAAAAATGAAAATGTTGTACGTACTTCTCACATTATGTTTACTCTACCGGATCACATCGGATACCACAAACGAATTGTTTATTTACCTTTGTGACTTTGAACCGTGATATCCTCATCTGATTTATTGACATACAAGATTGTTCCTGTAATTTGGCTATGATCGTGTCGGGCAATACAAATGACGCGATTCGCATAATTGCATTTATCTGTTATGTCAATGCTTTGCATACGAGATAATGCAGATTGTAGTATACCGCGCTTTTTTGCAAATTATACAATAGCGCGCATTTCGGGGCTGATATTTTTGCCAAAACTTTTTGTCGACGCAATGATAATCAACTTAATTTTTTTTTAATCTATTGCATTAATTGCTGCATGAAACAATCGTCAAGTGTCTATTGAAAGTGTTCTTTGTTCTGATGGTTGTGGATGATTGTATATGGTTACCGGTAATTAGTGCAGATTCTATATGTCACGTACGCATACTTGTGCCTGCAGTCATAAATGTCATATTTATGTATAAACAATTACAACAACATAACAGATGATTCACGTTTAGTTTTTAAGTACTGACAACTTGTAGCAGAGACTGATAAGTCGACATTTATTATTTCACTTGAGTCACATTACATTGGAGACGCGGACCCATTACATTGAAGTGTTATAATACTCCTGACCGATGACGTTTATATATTTCGCTCGTTTCCAAAATTATCTTGTACCAGACCGATAACACAATTTAAGCTCGGCCCACATTTGAGATTATCATGCCTCTCTGCAGTGTCAAATCATTCGTTAGTTACGCCAACTTGGACCTATAATTTGTAGGAATGTCGTAAAAAGAAAACAAACATATCGATCTGGGTCAGAGGTTTAACAAGCTTTGATGAATGAGGAATGATTTCAACCGTATTGACGAGAAAACACGCATTTAGTACAAACAACAAACAAACGTGAACTAGTACATTTAGGAATTAGGAAATTTAATTGATAAAAATTACAATTTCGAAAATTCCCATCCTAACGGTTGTCCTTAAACATAAAATTGCATGTTTTCATTTTTGAGCTGGAATTTTCGTTGTGTTTTCAAAAGAGTAACACATCTGAACGTCTTACATAATTGAGTTTACTTCGGTGTTGCTGGAAGCCAGACAATAATTATGTTATACAATATTCTGTATTAAAAAAAATACCATTGTCTTCAATACAAACCCACAACATTTAAAATGCATCTCCTGAATGTATACATTCTACACCGAGTTTATAATCCCAACTGTATCAAGTGTATCATCAGTATTTCAATATTGAATGCATAATTGCATGATGTAAAAAGACGATAAAAGACTCACTAGTTCAGAGTTCGTGTTATATTTCATACTTTTGAACCCAATCGTTTATGTCAACTTCCGATTGCTATTATCTGTATCTGCGTGTGTTAACAGATAAAATGACGTTAATTTATTTGTGTTATATGTAATCTCATGTCGAGTAATACTTCCTCGCTTTTTGTTTTCTAATTGATTAAATGTGTGTTAACATATTATAAACATTTTATAATTCGTGATTTTATCTAGAACTATTAGACTTTTTACGCTAAAAGACTTTATAATTAAAGTGTAAATTAATTAAAATGTTATTGTGTGTTCATTTTAACGCTTAGTGTACACGTGAGACCATTGTAATTTCTCCAATCCTTCGTAAAAAGGAAACATGATAAATAGAAAAGTATTATTCACGCTCTTTGTAAGGATGGTAGTCTTACAGCACATTCTCATTTTTACTCCCGAGTGCAAATGCTTCCCTAAGGGCAGTGAGTAATTTCATCTGGAAGAACGAAATGTATTCACGAGAGTTTCCATCTCCATTAATCATTTGGATAGTGCTTTTCAGTAATTGATTACTCACCCCATTAATGTTTTATATGGTGAAGGCATATTCATGGTGAACACCGGTTTTCTTTGCCGTTATTGGCCAGTAAATAATCGTTAATACAACACAAGGGTCCAGAATCATGAACGTGTTTAAGTGTTGAGTTTCCACTCAGCTGAGTATTTAGATTGTCAGCTCACGAACAAATCTCAAATCTCAGCTTTTAAACTGAGCATGATGGTCAACCTCATTTAGACATATAAGGAAACAACATGAATAAGAATATTAACGAAAGCGTATTCGTGATACTAGGCCAAGTTAAGAATTTACTCTGAAGATTCAATTTTGTTATAAAATGATTTAAAGTAAACAACTTGCTGTAGCACTGATACAAATTTCTGTTTTATGTTCTTGCTCTTGAAGACTCGATACATAAGTCAGAAACTGCTCGCCATGAACCAAGTTTCGCTTCTTAATCCATTTCCACTTATGGGATGGTTCTTATTGAAGTATCCTCAAGACTCTTCTCGTGTTCACTTAATGAAATGTACGCACCGACTTTGTTTATCTTCTTAAATAGAAGGATTAAAACAGTCCCAGAATTGCTGCATACATAACATGCATGCTGTTGTTGTCTCGGGGTTTATAGTCCTTCCGCGTCCAAAATTGCACGATCTTAGTGCTTCCATCAGAAATGTACGGGTATCTCATGAAATCGTTCAATTTAGGTTTGTTTATATCATAATTGTGTTTGATTATACTCACGGTGCCTATACCACGTGACTTTTAAAATCTGTGTCGGGAGAATAAAGCGCGATCCAGGTAAAATTTTTAAGGATGTCTTTTAAATATTTCACCATTTTTAATGTGATAAAGCTCATTCGTGAGAGTTTTCTATAGGTATCATGATTTTTTTCAAACAAATAAGTATTTTTCAGTAAAGTGCAACCGCGCGTTTGAACGGTTAGAAAAAAGTCGGATCAGTGTGTGGACTTCATATTACAAACGCGTGGTTGCACTTAAAAAAAACCAACAAGTACACATATATTAGAGCTATTGCTGAATAATGATTGAGTCTTATTAGTCTGCGGCCTTTGATGGATTTGAAACACTCGCGTGTCTTCTTATGATGATGAATCAGATGCAGAAGTAAACCATTAGCTGGTATAATACACTCATTTACTATCATGCTTATCTTTTGTTGCATGTAATAGAACGGGTTTGAACTTTGAGTGCATATGAATTATCATCGGTTCAATACACAGGAATATTGCAAATAATAATGAAGGGTAAATCTTTAAAAAACGATTTCTCTAAAATTCTTTAATTTCCTAAAATTATTTCGCCTGTTTTAACAGGATTAGCTTCGGCTCACTGTTTTCATATCGCAAATAAGGTACGAGTTAAAAACATTCATTTGAATAACATAACAACTACTTAAAAAAAAATATTATACGAGAAATTAATAACATAAATACTATTGTGTACATCTCTATCAACTTTAAAATAGTAATATGAATCAATACAATAATTTACACCTGGCTTATTAATGCTTGAGAAATCATGGCCAGGTAAAACGTTTTAAGCTTAGCGAAAGCGTCTGACAAAAAGCGGCGATTATAGTGGAATACATAGCGAAAGCTTCTGACAAAAAGCGGCGATTATAGTGGAATACATAGCGAAAGCGTCTGACAAAAAGCGGAGATCATAGTGGAATACATAGCAAAACAGAATGGCAAAAAAGTGGAGATCATAGTGGAATACATAGCGAAACAGAATGGCAAAAAGTGGAGATCATAGTGGAATACATAGCAAAATAGAATGGCAAAAAGTGGAGATCATAGTGGAATACATAGCAAAACAGAATGGCAAAAAACGGAGATCATAGTGGAATACATAGCAAAACAGAATGGCAAAAAGTAGAGATCATAGTGGAATACATAGCGAAAGCGTCTCACAAAAAGCGGCGCTTATAGTGGAATACATAGCGCAAGCGCATGACAAAAAGTGGCGCTCAAAAAACGGAGATCATAGTGGAATACATAGCGAAAGCGCATTACAAAAAACGGAGATCATATTTGGAATACAAAGAGAAAGCGCATTACAAAAAGCGGAGATCATATTGGAATACAAAGAGGAAGCGCATTACAAAAAGCGGAGATCATATTGGAATACATAGCGAAAACTCATTACAAAAAGCGGAGATCATATTGGAATACAAAGAAAAAGCGCATTACAAAAAGCAAAAGATCCTAGTGGAATACATAGCGAAAGCGCATTACAAAAAGTGGAGATCATAGTGGAATACATAGCAAAAGCGCATGACAAAAAGGGGCGATCATAATGGTATATATAGCAAAAGAGAATCGCAAAAAGCGGAGATCATATTGGAATACATATCAAAAGCGCATTACAAAAAGCCGAGATCATAGTGGAATACAAAGAGAAAGCGCATGTCAAAAAGCGGACATCATATTGGAATATATAGCAAAAGAGAATCGCAAAAAGCGGAGATCATATTGGAATACATATCGAAAGCGCATCATAAAAAGCCGAGATCATAGTGGAATTCAAAGAGAAAGCGCGTGGCAAAAAGCGGCGATCATATTGGGATACATAGCGGAAGAGAATTGCAAAAAGCGTTGATCATAGTGGAATACGTAGCAAAAGAGAAACGCAAAAAGATGAGATCATAATGTAATACATAGCGAAAGCGCATGACAAAAAGCGGAGATCACATTGGAATACATAGCGGAAGTGCAAGACAAAAAGCGGAGATCATATAGGATTGCATATCGAAAGAGCATGGCAAAAAGCGAGGTTCACATGGGAATACATAGCGAAAGCGCACAGCAAAAACTGGGACACATAGGGGAATACATACACATGTAGCCAAATTGCAAGGAATGAGCGGAGAAACCAAAGGAATACATAGCGAAAGCGCATGGCAAAAAAAATGGGGATCATATGGGAATACATACACATGTAGCGAAAGCGCATGGCAAAACGCAGAGATTATAAATGAATACATACCATAATCGCATGGCAAAAAGCGAAGATAACAAAAGGAATACAAAACGAATGCGAATAGCAAAACCAGCGGATGACAGGGCACTGCATAGAGAAAGCGAATGGCAAAAAGTGGAGATCACAAGAGAATACATAGCGAAAGTGAATGGCAAAAAGCGGCTATCACAGAAGAAAACATAGCTTTGCAAAAAGTGCGGATGACAGGGCACTACATAGCGAAAGCGCATGGCAAAAAGCGTTGATCACAGAAAAATATATAGAGAAAACGTGGTTACTATGTTATGATAATCGATTGATAACGGAAGAGGTTGATATCGTCATAGGGAAACCGAGGCTTATGTGGGCGGGGCTTTAGAACAGTAACCTAATAACACTGTATTTTTTCACATGATATCAGACATGTGTTATCAGGTCGTTTAATGACATAACTTGTATAACTTATTACAAACTAGACACGAGAATGAATTTCACGGAAAACGTAAAGATCAGTACGATGATTTGTGAAAAAAAAATATTCTAATGTTCAATATTAAAATATATATATCCGATATACATTTACTCTTGCAATATGAATGTCGATGATATGCGAATCCAAATAATGCAAGGCAATTAACATGTACTTTAAAACGTGTGTGGGGCAAACTTCAGGTCCTCGCATAATGCAGTCTCAGGCTTGGAAGAAAGTCTTGCATGTCAAAGTACACACACATCTGCATCTGCACATAACCCTTTCCGTACATACCTTACCACGTTACTCAATTTAGGTGGCAAAACCCGGAGAGCGAATTATTATTTTATATTGATTAACATTATAATTGTATAATTTAATTAAGTTTTATTCACTGACACATAGACACATACTTAAATGAAACATGTAATGTCACATGTAACTTTATGATCAAATATATGACTAAATGTGAGCTTAAAAAAAACTGTTACGTTGTTCATTCGAATATTGAAGTGTGTATTTTGTATTTTTTGTGACAACGGTTTGCATGTACTTGAATATATAGACAATCAACCTTTTATGGTTATTCCGTATCTAAAACTGCAAATGATTAATTATCAGATTCAGTACGTCCTTGGTGGTAGCAGTTAGCTACGTTACGTTTTGTGCAGCGTATATAGTTCTATAGCCATTGGTCTATCGTTATGTCGATTCATAGAATAAGAAATATGCTTACATGCTACAAAAACAGCTACAATCGATACTAACCCGAAATGCATACGTTATATTTGAAACACACAACTCATAAAACTCAAAACAAGCAAACTTACACGTTAAAAAAACACGTGTATTTTTAATATTCAACGTTGATATCATCGAGCATACCTATATAATCTACACGTTCACGATGTTCAAATGCGTGCGTGCGTGCGCGTGTGTTTAGTTTAAATTGCTAAGCTTTTCTTCGTATTTCAAAGAATGACATCGAAACAGCGAACGTATAATGAATGACCTGTTGAATTCATCACGTTTTGATCATTTTAATACGTAAAAATATAGCGTACATACGGATGCGCGTGTAAACGTGAAATTTGCAACTACGCAAAATAATTTACATCATTTGAACCAGCGCAGGAGCACTTGAAAAGTCCAAAATCTAATGAATAAAATGTTTTTTACAATTCGATTTGTGCTATTTGTTTCTTTCACATTCATTTTATCGAAAAATTTGTATTCTGGTAAGCATTACAAGGGAGATCACAACGTGCGGATTGAAAACATCAATACAATTATCTTGCTGAGTTGTCTCTCTTGCGCTGTTAATCTACATACATGTCTTTTATACAACGAAGAGCGTGTACAACAGTTACGTGCGCAATAAAACGTTAAATCTCCATGCCATGTCGCGTTTAAATCATTAATATGTGCATGATTTCGTATCCGCGTATTCTTGCATTGTTTTATTTCGGTTAAAACGGTTTGTTTACATAATTATGTTGGTACATTTTTAAGTATGCCATTCAGTTCCTTTACTTTGCAGTTTTCAGCGTGCTAATTAAAGTTTGCAAGAATAGTAAAGTGTTTTTTAAATTGAACAAAAAAGGAAAAAGGTTGCCCCAACAGGGATTCGAACCCAAAAGCCCTCTGTTACTCCGTACGGCGTTACATTATGGCAACTCATTTATTCAATGTATTCACTCATTCGACCTGTGGACACGCTCGTAAACATTATACGATGGACAAAAATAACGAGGTTGGGAGGTAACGGTGCGAGGTCGGTGAATAAATAACGCAATCTTTGACAGTAGTCTAGTGTCCTCAAATCGCGTTTGTGTGTTCTCGCACAAAAGTTGAAAATGCAAAAACACTCTTTGATATTTAGCCCATACAATCAACACACGACGTGTCAAAATGCTGTATATGATGTGCACTTTGTTCCATTTTGTCAAGCAATATTGTGCATGCAAGTCTAGAAGTAGTAGTTAAAGCGTTATATTTACGGTGAATCAAATTTCGAAACCAAGACATGGCGCGTTTCGTTTCAGAGTAAGGCAAAGTTATTTAAACGTATTAACACGAAGAAGCACTATCACCACCAAATCTGTCAAGGCTGCAAGCACATCTACCGAAACAAACCACCACCAACAACAACACATGGTAACATTTTATTTCAAAATACATGATAGGCGATAACAAGTTGTTAAAGTTGCAAAAGGTTTCTTTGTTACCTCAAGAGACGGTTGATAACGTTATATACATTAAGTATCAAATGTATGCACACAACCAAAATATCCGTGTGTCGGCTATATACAATTATTCTGTATAAATAATGTATTGTTTGTATTAGGTACGTTCTAGATGAGTATTAGAACGCTTCTTAGAGAAGCCGCTTCAATTGCATCAAGTAAACATTTCAGATCAAATTTATAATATGAAACAGGCAAAAAAATCATTGCAATGATCAAAGCAATACATGTATGTATTTTTTTATAATATCAAAATTAAAAAAGGGTATTCATAAAGCAAATTCAAAAATATACGGTATAAAAAAATTATTTAAAGTTCCGTAAGGCGCTTTGTGAGTAAATATCCATGTCCATCGTGTGAACGCAGATATTCAAGCGTCCAAGCGGTATAAACATCGCAACATAATCAAGCGTCTACGCGGTATAAACATCGCAACATAATCAAGCGTCTAAGCGGTATAAACATTGCAACATAATCAAGCGTCTACGCGGTATAAACATCGCAAAATAGTCAAGCGTCTAAGCGGTATAAACATCGCAACATAGGCAAGCGCTTATGCGTCACATTCAAGCGTCATCCACTATAGACAACAACATGGCCTGTCGGGTTTTGGGTGGACGCCGGCACATGGAGCCGCAATTTCCGGGACAGCATATCCGGTTCCTCTTGCATTCGGCGTCGGTTGCGCACGCGCTGGAGCTCTGGAGCTTGAGGGCACAGATAAGGCGGGAGATGGGTAGAACTGGGGGACAGTTCGGCGAAACTGGTGAAATAAGTAGAGGATACATGTATATAGCATCCGACACGAAATGTATATTCATACATTGTTGTAAAGTTCATGAATATCTTTGCTGTCGTAGCTTGTTAACATTAGTTTTGAGATAAATTTTCTGCGGTAAATTAACAGCGGGAAAATATCTTTCGACATTTTTTACATGTTATCCGCAAACTTTATCAATTAAGGACAATGCAAGCATATAACAATTTATATGGATAACCGTTGTGTATTTAATGTTTTTTCTTAAAGTACACTTTTGATGATAGATTTCAAATTCAGCTTTGTCTTGATCTTCAATTCACTTGATAAAAATTATCTTAAATTAATTTTGGATTCGAAGCTTTTTATTGTGTCCGAACAATCTACTGTCCGACATGTCATCTTAGCAGAGACCGACACATCTATGGTTTGCAAATTAACAATATCTTATTTCCAAGTTCAGTTTCAAAGAACTGGTTTTGTTAATAAGATACAGAGGAAAAATGTGCGAACCAATTGTTTTATGTGTAAGAAGGATTAAACCCCTGACCCAAGTAATATATATTATAAACAACGGGCAATAACCGGGCAAATATGGACGAAAATTGATGGGTAGTACGCACGACAAATTAACATAATGCGAACTTCTACCAATAGAGTGAATATGTCTTACAATTTTTGAGATACTAGTATGTCGTTCACAAAATGTTGGCATGACAATTAAAATGGCAATTGTGTTATTATGAAAGCAGGAGTAATGGTTCGTGTGCCCTGTACTTCCTCTCAACTAGATTTATTTACTAATCTTACACTTAAGTTGGAGGTCGAACCATTTATAAGATATCTATCGAGATTCGACCGGCACAACAAACGACCAAAACCAGAACACTATGCCCGTATAGCCCCTACAACTTTGTAAAATGTAATAACAAAAATAAACTTACAGGCACATTCGCAGGTTTCGCAACCATTTGCGTCGATTATTCGTCCGTGCTTACACTCGTTGCTACACTGAGCAGCACCACAGGTGACAGTTGCTACGCTGGTCTGGGAAACCCCCAGAGTCACGTTATCTTGAGGCGACTCAGTTGGACTACTTGTCGAAATGATTTGGGTACTCGTTGAATCAGTTGTGCCTATGGTCGACTCTCTTTGGGTACTCGTTGACTCATTTTGGTTTTTGACCGACTCTATTAGGGTAATCGTTGCCTCATTTTGGCCTCTGGTTGACTCTCTTTGGGTACTCGTTGACTCATTTTGGTTTTTGACCGACTCTATTTGGGTAATCGTTGGCTCATTTTGGCCTCTGGTTGACTCTCTTTGGGTACTCATTGACTCATTTTGATGTGTCATGATGTCATAATATCTTGCGTTGTTGTTCTTGATTGAATCTGATTTTGAGATTCCAAACCCGTAACTGCTATCTCAATATCGACTGCGCATTGGACTGGATTATTAACAATATCAATTCCAGCTTTTTCTAGATCGCTGCATTTCGGGACATTTGCTGAATTTTTAACAGCTTTTTCAATTTCGTTTAGTCTCGTATTGGTCTTCTCGTCTTTTGTGTTCTTTAAAGGCGTGTCCTGCGAAAACAATACACCTACATCTGTTTCGATTGAACTGACCTCTGATGGTGTCAATGATGCAGGAATTCGTTGAGCCGCTTTGGTGTCGTTAGAAGTCTCGGTTACTGCTTTTGCTTCTGTGGAGAATATTGCTACAGAATAGGATACGGTTGTCGAAGTTGACGACGAATAGTCAGTAGTGGCACTGGTTAGGTCTGATAATGTCGATGTAGTTGGAGCTGAAGTGGAATTTGGAGAAGAAACATCTTCACTTGATGTTGAAAATGTTGGAACTGCAGAAGAAGATATTGTTGAAGTAACTTCTGAATGTGAGGTTACACTGGATGATTCGATGGTGGTAGAAGACGCCGTTGACGTGGCATCTGCTACCGAAGTGTTTGATGATGCTACTGCATATTCCGCTGATGCTTGCAATGTGTTAACGGATTGAGAATTGACAGCGACAATTGTTTCTCTAGGTATAGACGATGTTGTAAGCGAAGCGGACATCTGCAATGACGGCGTTGCGTCGTTCAAAGAGGAGGTGTTATTTGTTGCATCCAAAGCGGTGGTTGTTTCGACAGACGCTAATGGCAAAACAGGCATTGCACCTGATTTTGTTGGGCGTTTTGTCGTTGCGGCGTTCACACATACTTAAACAAAAAAACGAAAAACGTTTAGATTAAATTAAGGGATGTAAACAATAACAATAGTTGCTTTAAAGATTTATAATTTCCTAAAAATTATTAGAAAAAAATGACGAATGAGCACTTCGAAATTCAAATGTACAATGAAGGCAACATCTTTGAAGCTTTTAACTGTGTAATTAAGCATGTTTAACAATGTCAAATGTTAATTTGAAATTTTTCGTAAACGGTAATGCGCCATGTTTTAATTGATCATTATTATACTCCATCGTGTATATGGGTTGATTTATATCAACATTGACTTAAATCTGGAGTAGCGGTTAGTCTTTCAAACCCTGCAACGTCTGCCCATGTTATTTTTTTAATATAATACACCGTCTGTTTAAAATTCGTTAATTTTATTTTGGTATGCCGTTTTAGAATTCAACATAAATTTCACGTTATCGTTGTTTCTTTAACGGTGTTTTTTTCTAATGTCCGTTTATTAAACAACAACAACAGCAACAGCAAAAACTGCAACAACCACACCAGCAATACATGTTATTTCAGCAATAAAGTTTACTCGAAAAGCTACAGCTTCAAAGATATTATATAAACAACTCTGGCAAAAGTAATTATTGTTTCTATACCTTTAAACTAGACCTCAGACTGTTTGATAATTTACAAATAAACAACTTTGATATCGACAATACTTTTTGAATATAAATTACAGTACCTGATATTTGAAAACATATCTGTATTACCCACAGATATTTCAATAAAGTCTGCATTTTCATAACATGCAATAAGAATTCGAATATGTATGACAAATGTATACTCTTCCAATATCACTTCAATAACAATTTAGAACAAGTCAATGTTCCTTTAAGTAAAATTCACTTGTGAGCCAAATTCAACTTCACCAAAAACAGCAGCACATCTTATATTTGGCTAACGCCACGGCAAATCTACGTAAACAACGTATCAATTAACGTCGACGTCAAAAGCCGGTCGTGACGAGATGTGAAACAAATGCTTTTCATGACATTTATCATTAAGTGTCCAGAGTGGTCATCGTTAGGCTTGGAGATTTTGTTTTTCCTAAATGTTGTCAGTGCGGTTTAGTTGAGTTATTTACTACTGACAATTATGACGTTTTAGCTATTATAATGAGCCAGCACAGAAGTCCGCAGTTTGATGCGCTTGACGTCTGATAATCAGCGTCAGTGACAGTACACACGTTTCATGGAATTATTTTTAGCAAGTGTTTAATGATACATGCGAATAATAAAGAAACGTGCTTGCCCGAGAGGAGAGGTTCAACTCTATGCACTCTAGAAGATAGCGATTATGTTGACGCGGTNACATGCAAATAAATAAGAAACGTGCTTGCCCGAGAGGAGAGGTTCAGTCTATGCATTCTTGAAGATAGCGATTATGTTTACGCGGTCACTCGCCACGCGTATACATATTTACTTTTAGCGTACCAATTTTGCAATGTTTACAATGGTACATTATACACACTCTTCATGGAGAGGATTGTCCTAGACAAATATATCGATAAGACGAATACCGTATTGTTGACCTGCGTATGGCATGGTTACTCAAATGAAATAAAAACAAATGATTCACGATAACAAAAACAAACCTGATCAGGTTCATAAGAAGTTTAAGTATCTTTAAGATTGAAGGTCATTAGATGAAAAAACTAACTAATGACGGTTTTCAACAATAACATAATTTTGACTTTTAGTGGAAATATATTTTGATATATATTTCTCATAAATGAACTCANTGGTTACTCAAATGAAATAAAAACAAATGATTCACGATAAAAAAAACCTGATCAGGTTCATAAGAAGTTTAAGTATCGTTAAGATTGAAGGTCATTAGAATGAAGGTTTTCAATAATAACATAATTTGACTTTTAATGGAACTATATTTTTATACATATTTCTCATAAATGAACTCAAATTGTAAATATTGCATTCTGATGGTTTTTAAATGTAAGACTTAGTATTGCTAATAATGGCTAGGATGATGCTCGACACTTGTAACATTTGCAGCTGTAGTTTTCTATTGTCTTCTGAAACGAAATATTTTATTTTATATTTTATTAATATAAAGGTAGCAAAACAGAAAAAAATAGTTTCGTAATTTTGAATTAACATAAGATTATTGCGTGAAAACAATACGTTGAATTTCATCATTGTTACTTTTGAACTTTTAAAAATTGTTTCATAACAAAATTATTAATTTCGTATAATCATATTTTACGATTTGTGATAGCGTTTAAAAATTCAAGATAGTAATATGTGGCGTGTTCTGAGAAAACTGGGCAAAATGCTTGTGCGTAAATTGTCATCCCAGATTAGCCTGTGCAGTCCGCACAGGCTAATCAGGGACGACAATTTACGCTTTTATGGAATTTTTTGTTTAAATGATGTTTCTTCTTAGCGAAAATCCAATTTAGGCGGAAAGATAATCAGGGATGACACTTTACGCACAAGCATTTTGCCCAGTTTTCTAAGAACATGCCACATATGATCTTTCGCAAACACGAACAGAATGTTTTAAGGAACTAAATGGGGAGGTATCTGGAAGTTTCAATTACATATAACGTGGAAATACACATGAGGATAGGGAAACTTCAATTTATTCATAAATACTTCCACAAATAATTAGCCATATTATTTTAAATACATCCCGTTTTATTCGAATCTATTCTCCGTGATTTAAATATGTAATCTTTTCGAATCGGATTTCAAATACATAAAATTATGAAAATGATTACCGTGTTTAAAGGACTTTTTTGCAAAATGATCATTTTAAAACAAAAAATGTAATAGATTCTAACAAAGAATGCATGCTTTATATTAAACAAAGATAATACTCCTTCTATAGATCCCGGGTTCAATCCCCAAGACAGACACATTACAATACTTTTTCTTTGATATAAAAATTATTAAAAACTATTCCAATTACTAAAGTTTTGTTAGATATGTCAGATAATCAATTTCTTTAATTCATATATTTCAAAAATACACACAAGTCCCTTCAATAATATACTTGCTTACAAGGCGTTTTATGCATTAACAAAATAGCATTTTTTGTTCATATGGTTCATTTTATATATCGTCATATTATTTATTTAACGGTAAACACGCGTATATTTGAAATAATATTTCACAAGATAAAAAAGAGCAATTTTTTTTCGCAGCAAAAAAAAAGTTACCGGAGTATAGTATGCAATAATTTACTTCCAGCAGTGTCGTTTGGACACAAATATGTCATATATGATGAATACAAAACTTAAATCTAGATTCGCCAGCGTTTCAGTAAGAGTTAAAACATCAAATATATAGAAAACTATGATGAATTCGTTAATATTTTAACTTCAGTTTACCTACTTTTTCCATACACTATTTTTTCCTGTAAACATAAAAATATTTCGACCAGAGCTTTCGGCATTTGATTATAAGCGACCTTTGATTTGAAATCTTTAAATCGTGCGAGCTACACGCGTAACGCATTTGTCTATAAACTTTCACCCTAAAAACAAAACAGAAAAAGGGGGTTCCACGCGAATCCTTGCTCACCTGAGTCTGTGTGAGCCCCAGAGAGGCGGCCAGCTCCGCTCTTTCCGGTAGCGCCAGGTACTGCTGGAAGCGGCGGTTGAGCTATTATATGTTATATCAAAATCATATAATATTATTGGTCAAATTCATATTATACAATTGGTCAACTCAACATGATATGTTTGGTCAACTCAATATGACATGTTTGGTCATATCAATATCATAATTATAATATGATTGGTCGTGTGTGAAATATGATATCAGCTTTGTTATTAACGCAAATAAATCATTCCACGAAGTTTATCGTTCAGAACGTCGACATTTATAAATGTTCATTTGAATGTTCATTTTGTACATCATTTCAATGTCGTATATATCACTACTGACTGCAAGTACTAACTGAAAGTAACAGGTCGCCGTGGCGTAGTGGATATGGTGTACGCCTAGCGATCGGGAGGTCACGAGTTCGATCCCCACAGTGGGAGCGTTCATTAAATCTCCCCAAGACACCAAGTACTGTTTCTAGTCCCAGGAAACTGACTCGAGAGCGTTTCAAACAAGCATTAGGCTTTCGATTCAATCGATCTAAAATAAAGAGCTTTTAACTAACAGATGAATGTAGCGGAATGATATAAACATACAATGTCAAGTATGAAGTTGAAATTACAGTGGGACCTATGACTATCATGAACACATACAAAGTTTCCTGAAAAGGTTAGGTATATATATGCATATATATGATTCAAAGTTTTTTTTTTACAGAGTTCACACCATTTCAAAAAAAATACAGACTGCATGTTATGCAAACAAAATCTAAGGACATTATCCGGGGTGTAATTCAACGGGGTTCACATGGGGTTTACACACGGGCTGGACAGAATGTTAACACTTTATTTTTGCAAATATCTCGAGTTATTGAAATACATTTGCAAACATCTTTAGTGCATAACAGACAGTTGATCTTGCAGTTTTTACGGATATCTTAAGATTTAAGAAAAACTTTGAATACGTCTGAAATCGGTGACAAAATTTCACGTTGCGTGCAGCATCAAAGTGTACATGAATGATGTACACATCGAATTTTTGTGCAGGCTTACTAAATAAAGTAATTCTGATGTATTTCACATTGCCATAAGCAGCATACAAAACTGTCTTTTATGCACTAGTTTACTTTATTAAGAAAAATATTTTAAAAAGTTATTTGAAAAAAAAAGCACCACCTATCGATGTATTTACATCCCTTAACGTTTAATTGTGAACCCCACAAAGTCACGTGATCCTTCACCCTGTTTCTACAATGATAAGAATGTTTTGTAGGGATTTCTTAAAAAGAAAAAAATATATATTTTTACAATGTTCTCTTAATGAAACACATATACTCAATAAAATGAAAGTGCATACTCAAATGACCCGAGCTCTGTGAAAACGGAACTTAATGCATGTGCGTTACGTGTCATCCCATATTAGCCTGTGCCGTATTAAAGCCCCGTTAACGCTCAAAATCAACGAATATTGCGTAAAATATTTCGTAAAAATAAAAATAACCCATACAAAATCAGTATATCCTTATAGCAATAGCCACAATTTCATTGTTAGATGTGGTCTGGTAATATAGATATAACAAGATACAAAATGCTCTTTTTAATTGTTTGGTGGTACAATATATCCAACACATGTTCATGTACCAATTAAGTGTTCGTGTATGAATAACTATCGTTGCGGGAAACTTTCATGGAATAAATTGTGACACAAAAAAGTTAAAAACGAGCATATTGTATCTCGTAAAATCTATGTTTTTATGCCGCATCTAGCGTTGAAATTGTGGCTTTCGCTATAAGGAACACTGATTGTTTAGGGGTAAACTTTATTTTATGAAATATTTTACGAAATATTCGTTGATTTTGAGCGTTAACGGGGCTTTAAAATGAAGTCACCGCCCTGAAGTTTAAACCAAATTTAAAGAGCTCCAAACTTCACACTTAGCCAAAGAAAAATTAGTTGGATGAGGGTATGTTAATTGGCTGGGCTGTGGAAGGTTGCTTAGTAAGACTGGAGCAGGCTGCTTGTTTGGACTCGGACATATTGCCTAGTAGAGCAGGGACAGGCTTTTTGAGTTGGCTGTGGCAGACTGCGTGGTCGAGCTGGGGCAGACTACTAGGTTGGGAGAAAGCTGGCTGCTTGGTTAGGCAGAAGCACGCTGAATGGCTTGGTGGAGGAAGTTGTGTGAGGACAGTCTGCTTGATTTGGTTTGGGAAGACTGCTATGGGTTTTGCAATTAAAATTACATCAGCAGACTTTGGTCACACTTTAATTTCAAACAATCGATTATGTTACAATACACTTTATTTACGTATTTGCAAAATGATACTCGTCGATAATATGGAAGAATGTATGCAAAATTAAAAATAAAATGATACACACGAATTCGTCCGAAAATAAACTACCTGGTACATCGGACAAACTTAACTAGATGTTCGAAGTCTCACGGATGCACCGTGCAGTACACATAGAGTATGTGGTGTGCAACATACTGTTGTTAGCAAATTATATACCTCAGACAAAAGTCGGCATATTTTCAATAAGTGCACCCATCGCTAAAATCTTATTAAAACTGAATAATTTCAAATTCAATTTTACTTCGCATCACTGTGCTTTCCACGAGAATCAAAAAGGGAGGCTACTCGACTATCGCTCTATACAATTAATCATGTAGCCGTTGCACAGTAACTTATACGGTTTACACTCTGGTAATGCGTATACTTGGATAACGGATGGCACTTCGATAACAGAGAAAACAAAAGCCACACGCGAAATAAAAGTGATTTTTTTTTTTTTTTAATAAATTTATATCCTTAATATTAGTTTTTGAGACACGGTACATGATAGAGTGGATCAATTGTATATCCTTTGTATTGTGATGGAATAATTTCAAGGAACAATGGTAGATTTTTGCCAAAACACGTGAAAATTTCATCGGAAAACAGCATAAACTGGATAATCAGCACACATTTGAACAAAATAAACAGACTTTGAAATATTGCAATACAGTGTTTTCTATTCAAGCATGTATGGTAAAATATGAACGAAATTTTAATTCGAGGTATGTATGATTTTGGAGACACTTGGATTCCCTAAAACGTGCACGTCGGATTACGGAGGCCCTCAAACAATTTGGGCACTCTGATATCCGAGTTTTATCTTCTACTTGAAATGCATTTATTTATATTGTTACCATTCTTACCAAGGTGTTTGCTATTCCAGCATGTACAGTAATTACTGTGCTTAAAATACTGAAATTGTGATAGTATTCAATGAAATATAAACGAAGAGCATGTTTTAAATGGTGGTATGCATGATGTTGTAGACACTTTGATAACGGACACGTCGGATAATGAAGACTTTTAACAAATATGGCACTCTGATATGTTGTAGACCGGCGAGAGTACCGATGTAGTACCAAGGAAGCAGAAATCGAGAGGAATGTATATAAGCATATGCGTTACAATCGATATAAGAAAAATAAATTGAAACTTCACGCTTTAATCGTCAGATTTTAATCCCCAATATGTCGTGTCTTAAATGAATATGCCATAAAATACAAATTCATGCTCATATTCCAAAGGGATAAAAAATAAGCTAATTTTCGGTGATTCGTTTTTAATTTGCGTCAGTACTTGCTTATTATGACAGTATTCAGCTAATTTTGCATTTCTGTTTCAATACAAATTGTGTGTTATATCTGTTGAAAAGTGTCGGGTAATCGGGAACAGAAGTACAATTGCCATTGAGATGATCGGCTAAAGAATTGTCCATGAAAATGTGGCATCCGACTCTGTAAACATTTGAATTTCCTCAAAAACCGTCAGTAAACTTCAAATTTATGATGTTGTAACATCAATAGACATATTGATGTTTTTATTCGAATAGTGAACACGTTTTTTTAAATTTATTTCTAAGTATTTTATTTAGTTGAAATATGTACTCTCATCTACTTCATGCTGATTTTCGATGGAATATTATCGTCTTTTTTCATATAATTAACCGTTTTTCCCCGAATTTCTTTCTTCGCAAGACGAAGTGCTAAACCATTCATCGGCCAACCAAGGTTACGTGGCCGAAAACCCAATGAACAGAAAATAAATGCAAACAAGAAATATCTTTACAAAGATAAACGGCGTTGATTGTGGTTGGGGTTGGTGAAAGGTAAAGAGTTTAATGAATTAGATCAAAGATAGTGAATGTTTTTTCCGTGCAGTTCTTAGCTGCATCACACGCAGAACGGGATGTTACGCGGAGTGTTTGCTGCTTATTTTACATTATAACATATTGCTTATCATATATCTATAGATACAAAACAAAAAAAAAGAAGAATTGAAGTGAAATTATCATAAGGAAAGTCAACCGGCCACCCGCGAAGTATCCGTACATATTTTAAATATGTATACACGCGTTCTATGAACAAACCTATTTTAGCGGTGTGTCGGGCATTGCTATTTGATTCGATCATTAACAGTATCGGGAATCATCGCGCTCATGCTTAATAAATTGGTCGAAATGGTGGAATAATGCTTGTTAATTAATAAAAAAAAAACATATGTTTCATGGTATTGTTGAAAACGCATTAAGAAACTATGATTGACATACCATAATTATACCGCCGAATATCTTCATTTAACATATTTCTGGTCGAAGTACAATTCCAATTCACCTAGTTAGTTTAAACCTATTTATTTTTGCCCGATTGCATCGATAAAACGCTCTCGAGTCCGTTTCCTGGGACTAGAACCAGTACTTGGTGTCTTTGTGGGAGATCAATGGAACGCTTCCAGTGGGGTTCGAACCCATGACCTCCCGATCGCTANGTTATTGTAACATATTTTTATCAATATATTAAAATTTGACACATCTAAAAATAGTATAGTCTCACTTTAATTTTTTGGTTGTACAATATATCCAACACATGTTCATGTACCAATTTAGTGTTCGTGTGTCGTATGAATAAATATCGTTGCGGGAAATTTACATGGAATATATTGTGACACACAAAAATTAAAAACGAGCATATTGTATCTCGTTAAATCTATGTTACCATGCCGCATCTAGCGTTGAAAGTATAAGGAACACTGATTGTTTAGGGGTAAACTTTATTTTATGAAATATTTTACGAAATATTCGTTGATTTTTAGCGTTAACGGGGCTTTAAAATGAAGTCACCACCCTGGAACATTCCATGCAAAGCATTGAGAGTTTAAACCAATTTAAAGAGTTCCAAACTTCACACTTAGCCCAAAGTCATTCCCAAATCATTTAATTATAGTCCCATTACTCCTCAAAATCAACGAACATTTGGTTCAATACTTCGCAAAATAAAGTTAAATAATTAACAATCAGTGTTCCTTATAGCAATTGCCAAATTTTCAACGCCAGATGTGGTCTGGTAACATAGATGTTTGTAGATACAAAATGCTCTTTTTTTTTGCATAATTAATTCCATTTTACGATATCTATTCATACGACACGTACATTAGCATGGTTCCATTTTAGTGTTCGTGTGTCGTATGAAAATATATATATTTGCGGGAAATTAAAATGAAATTACCTGTGTCACAAACATATAAAAACGAGCATTTTGTATCTACAAAAATCTATGTTACCAGACCACACCGGGAGTTGAAATTTCGGCAATTGCTATAAGGAACACTGATTTTAAATTATTTAACTTTATTTTGCGAAATAGTGCACAACATTTTCGTTGATTTTGAGTAGTAATGGGGCTTTAATTGTAAATAAAAAACGCCATTGAACAACAAAATTACTACCTTATTGAAAGTGAATCAATTTGATTAGGTGACGGAATGCTTTTGAACGCTGCACATTTATCTTTCAAAGTATTGTTCTTCCGTTGCACGTGGTGTCCAAATGAAAGGTATTCAAAATTAGTTGATTGGTCACCTCATATAAGTTACATTGCACATAGAAAAATATCAAAGTCAGGAGAGAATTTTGGTAAGCATTTTACCGATATTCGCATTTTTACGCCACTTGATGCCTTTAAGTGCCATTTCGGGCCTTTTATTGCCATTTGAGGCCTTTTAGTGCCATGATGCCTTTTAGTGCCCTTTGACTTAGTGCAATGTGAGACATTTAGGTGCCAAATGAAGCCTTTTAGTGCCAGTTGATACCTTTCAGTGAAATGTGGGTCATTTAGTTCCATTTGAGGCATTTTAGAGCCATTTGAGGACTTAAAGTGACATTTGCGGCCTAAAGTGTCGTTTGAGTTTAGAGAAATTTGAGGCCTTTAAATGTATGTTCGATACCGCACCTTAATTTCGTTCAGAGACGGTTGTGCTGCTGACTAGTGCACTGACAGTCAACTTTTGCGATCAGACACACTCTCAATAAACTGACCAAATGTGTTATGTTTAATTAAAAGATGCATTGGCATTATTTAGTTTGAACTGCGAGTTGTGGCCAATGGTCGCATTGTCAAACATAATAATTATGTTGTGCTCTCAGTGCACCGATTTCTTAATGTTACCATAAAACTTTAAAGGCTTGGTCGAGAAATATAATACCAAATTGTTACTTTAGAACAGAGCGATATGATACCTTGTTGACGTTTCACTATAATCGGAGAAAACTGTTTGGTTTATGGTCACTTTATAAAGGTTAAAAGTTACACTCAGAAACAGAAGCCAATCGAAAAGAATCGACAAGACCGGTTCGCAAGAAATGCATGTCAGTGATAGACATCTGGGCGACTACCTCGAATATGCTCGAAAAAAGTTAGAGAGTATCGCATGCCAAGCACTATGCATGTTACTGTACTTAATTTATGAGATCGTTTGTGTACAACGTGCTAAGTGTCAGTTTGTGTGATCGTATTCGTCTTCCGCGCGCCCAGTGTTACCTTAAATTTTCAAAACGATAATCTCTCCTTAATGGCTGGATTGATTTTGTCATATGTGTTTGGGTTGACTCCCTTTTAAAATTGTGCCAATCTTACGGTTCCGATGCATATGTAGGTCACAAGAGCGTAAATGAAATATGAAAAACGAACAATGTAAACTATCTTCTGAAACAAAAGATCCCGGTGTTTAATATGAGTATGGAAAATCAGTGTGTAGTTCATTATTAAGCTTATTCAACTCATAAGCATATAAGTTCCAGAGGTGAAATTATTGGTAAGAAACATCGTATCTATAGAAGTCGCAATTAGCTGGGTTTTTTTTTCAAAGTATGCCCCTGTGGTATTCTTTTGCACGTTGTGCTTTTCATATGATTAATAAACACTGCATTCGCAATATATATATATATTGAATAATACCCTTATGATACTTCTACCGATTCCGAATAAAATATTTTCCTTATATCTTCAAAAGCAGAACGAAGTTGTTTCTCCTGTGTATTTTTATTCATGTATATTTCAATAAAGATTGTAAGGTTGTTTGCATTTTTGTTTTGTAAGGAAATAAAATAGCTTGTTATTGCGAAACCACGTGTTTTAATTATTACTCATTTATTTGAATAAAAAGTATCCTACACACGGATGATTTCAGCCGTAAAATGATCCCGTAATGGTCATTTTACAATTTGTATCATTAAAATTGTGTTATGCTCCTTTTTTCTAGAAACGTGATGTTTGTTCCCTGTTGAAATGGATTTTTGGAGGTGCAACTACCGTGATGGCCTTTATCAAATTACGAGCATTATTTGTATGTCTCCCTTTTAAGTGAAAATGGTTTATTGACTGGTACAGATGTGATGTAGTCTTTGATTCTTTCAACTTTAAGCTTCGGGAGCATCGCCTTCAAACAATTAGTAGTTGTTTGTACATTTTAAAGCCTTCACTTACATTTCACATTGACCGCTACAAGACGGTGACACGATAATTCTACATTTTGATGTTGTTGTGTCTGCTGGGGTATGTTGTGTAATTTCCTTATTGTAAATTGTGTCCTGTGCCCATTCAGTGATTATTGCAGGGCTAAATGTGATTGTTGGCTTGCTTGTGAAACCGCCTAATACACTTCCATTGATTTGCATTAAAGGTTCAAAGGTGGCGAAACCATTTAAAATCATATTTATGTTTATTTTGTATATTATGTATTGTCCTTTATTGTATAGTATGTATTCCTTTATAAAATGCTAGTGGCATTAAATCATATGTTTTCTGATACATGTCTGGAATTTATAGTTTCATATAATATACATACTTTTTTAGCGTTCAAGCGTTTGACAATGATAATAACATGTTCAAATCGATGACAAATTAAAGTTAAATATATCCAGCTTATCAAAAGTCTCTGATAACTGGCGTTTCACAATTCACAGCTAGACTTTTAAGTAGACATAAGTGTTTAGGTAGGTTAAAAATTATATCAAGTTCTTTGCAGACGCTTCCAAAAGGGGATACATTGACGATAAAAAGAATCAACTGTCGCATGTCTGGCAAAAGTTTGTGAAAAATAAAGAAACTAATGCCAAGCAGCGCCTTATGTCGAAGCTACTTTATATTGCTTTAGTTTTAACAAATACTTGAAATAAATTACACTATTTGCTTCCCATGTTTACTGGATTTTAGCAAATTCGTCATATTGCAATTTACTTCGCAAAATTGGTGCAATGTATGTGTCATATTATCTTTGTCATTTCTGTTTGAGCCGTAAACGTTCGTTTTTATTTATTCACGATATATTTGATATAATATAATACCTTGTGAAAAAGAACTGTCAAAATTATATCAAATAAAATGAATCAATTGTCGCATGTCTATCGAAAGTTTGCGAGAAATACAGAAACTAATGCCAAGGTGCGCAAATTGTCGTAGCTGCGTTAGATTCCGTTATTTAAAAAAAAACTTGAAATAACTAACACTTTTTGCTTTCCAGGTTTTATGGATTAGAGCACATTCGTCAGATTGCAATGGACTTCGCAAAATTGGTGCGCTGTGTATGTGTCATATTATCTTTGTCATTTCTGTTTGAGCCGTAAACGTTCGTGTTTGTTATTCACGATATATTTACGATATACCTTTTGAAAAAAGAACAACTGTAATTCCGATGGTTTATTTGGTTTAAAGTTCGTTATCAGACTGCAACCAGGTATTAATAATTAATCAGTAATGTATTGATGTCTTTTTCTTCATTTACAATAATTCGAAGCTAAATTAAAATATTTTCACAGTATCGACTATGAAAAAATGTATGACATAATTTTCGTTCACGTATTTGCGTTATCTTGTATAGCTGATTAAGTTTGTGAGGCTATTATATATATTTACGTGTTAATTATTTTAAATCAAACTTGACCAATTCTGCGGGGAAAAATGATTTCAAACCCAAACAATTATTTTTTACCGTAGCAAGGCGACAAATTAGATTTGCTTTCTGGTCATTTTGCATGTATGTATGGTGTGTGCTTTCTGCTGTGTCTGTTTGATTGGAATAAGTTATCTGCCGAAGTACATCAAGTTTTTCGTACCAAACATGCGATTTCTCCCCTGCCTACACAACTGCAGATTCGCTCAGTTTATAGCGTCCTCAGGATTTCCATCAAAGACAATCGGTAGTGCACAGGACACCAACAAACAAATATCCCAATGCACCATAGGTTTTCTCTGAAATATATCAAAAATAAATGCATACAGGACACTAGTATTTGTTGAAATTGGTGGAATATCGATTTCAAGTCACGAGTGATCATAGAAAATATATTTGTTTTGTGGTCACGAGTAAAATCGGTATTCCACCAAACCCAACAAATTTTCTTTTTATTTTATGCTTACAAATGATTTTGTTTGTATATTTTGCTGAAATAATGACGTCGTAACGTCATGAAAACGACGTCATTTCACAGTAGTACAGTGAAAATTATTGATAATTTTCACTGTTAATGTTCACTGGTTTAAAAGTGAATCATCAGTTTTAATTTCTCTATAAACCATCGTAAAGCATACAATAAACAGAGTTAAACTGATATAGATGTGCTGCACCTAGTAAATATTTTTTGTTTTGTTTTAATTTTTATAAAAATAATCGTACTGGATATTAACATTAGTGTATTGGATACAACATACATCATCATATAAACACAATTCTGGCAAGAACATGAGGCGCATTCAATATCGGAACAACAAACTAAATATGATATGGAGATATGATGTTACAACTGGGATTAGTTTTGAGTAGGCGGTGGGTGTCCATACAGTTTACTTTGTTATTTGAATGCATATTGATTTTAATTTTTAAAAGATTAAGGCAACATTGGAACATATTGTTTGTTCATCCAAATCTGGAATAAAGGGAACCCAGACTTTAATTTACAAGTTCATTGTGTATATTGGTGTGTATATGTTGTATTGTAAAGAAAAATCGGTAGCTTGCCATTAATTAAAGATTATGAAAGATTAGATTATGACTCTGTGAATGTCTCACCTGCTTATGTTTCTTGAAGTTCTTTTTTCCTTCCTCTGATCTAATTTTGGTGCAAATAATGGCATATAATAAAAATAATTAATGATAAATAATAATTAAACAATTATAATATCAATCTATCCTGGAGAACAATTACGGGAAATTTAGAAGCAAAAACTAACGCGCGACCACTACACCACGCAGGCTTTACAATTTAGAACAAATGGTTGTTTAAACGGTGTGTCAGTAAGACATCTTTCTGCCCAATTGTCTATTAAAACAGTTACAAACGCGTTATAATTGTGTCCGATTTTGATGAATNTATATATATACCGTTACGATATCCACACATACATATATAATATGTATACTCAACTGCTCTTCAACTTCTGTGTGGATATCGTAACGGTAACTTCCCTTGTTTGATCTAAGGTAACCAGAGCCACCGGAAATTAAAACTTCTCGAAATACATTAACATGGCCCATAAAATGGGAAACATAAGGTATTGCATTTGTCCATACGAATTATGTCCAACAAAAAATGCTTTTTATGTAACGTGTTTAAACCTTCGGACATCTATATGTGATATTACATGTGTGTGTTACTGATACAATTATTCATTTAGAACTCTTAATCTAGGAATGAAAAGGTATTTTTTGCTTAACATTTATAGTGCATTAGCAGCCAGGCAATGACGTTCCAATTTGATCCCCACAAGAGGAAATGTTGTTTGCTAAAAAAACAACTGCCCTTTTAGTCAAATGGTTTACATTGAACGATGACCTCGACTTATTATGCCTTTTAAAACAAAAAGGTCATGACAGACCCATTTCATTTTGTTTTGTGCAGTTAAAAGTTAATCGCAAATTGACTGCAGATGACAATATACCAGAAACATAATCAAGCCGTTTCCGAACGGAATTGTTTGTATATAAATGGAAATAAATGAAAACAAATACCTAATCTTCAAATAATTTGAAACGTTTAGTAACTACCTTAACGACTCATTGGTTAAGTTTTCCTGCTGAAGTTCTTTTCCTCTTTATAATTATGTTTGACATTTGGAGCAGTGATAGTAAAACTAACGTGTGATAATATTTTGACGTTAATACATAAGAAGATCACATTTTACTAGCATTTCAGCTGGATCGATGTTTCTGCATCTAAGTTTTATCACTATAACTCGTTTAAACACAAAACTAGTATATCAAATTATACTCTGTTTTTGCAAATATTAAATATGCTTGTGCAGCTCGTGTAATTTGTCAACATACTTGCAATTTGTTTGTTTCATACCCGAGCATCCAGCTAAACAAAGTAGTCCTTACTGACTGTTGTATTGTTCCGAATGTTATACTAGTCAATGTCATAATTTATGTTTAACTGCTTAAATTTTTATATATTTGATTTTTGTTATCGTAACTCATGCTTGGTGTCCAACTTGTGTACGCTTTCATGTCATAATGTATGTTCAACTGCTTTAATGTGGCGTGTTCTGAGAAAACTGGGCAAAATGCTTGTGCGTAAAGTGTCATCCCAGATTAGCCTGTGCAGTCCGCACAGGCTAATCAGGGACGACACTTTCCGCCTAAACTGGATTTTCGCTAAGAAGAGACATCATTTAAACGAAAAAATCAAAAAAAGCGGAAATTGTCGTCCCTGATTAGCCTGTGCGGACTGCACAGGCTAATCTGGGATGACAATTTACGCACAAGCATTTTGCCCAGTTATCTCAGAACGCGACTCAAATATTCATTTATTTCATTTTTTCCATCGTAACTCACGCTTGGTGTCAAACTTTTCGCCCAGTGTTTTTTTTTTCTCCCTTGTCTTCATTTAAAGTGTATCTAATACCTATTGTAAATGTCTAAAACTTGTATTTATTAATCTTCATACAACTCGCGCAGAAAACAGCTTTGAAGTTTAACAATGGAATTACCGCAATTAACGTATTTTCAAAACTAGTCATACGTTACAGCTGTGATTTTAAACCCGAACATTGTGATAATTGCTGATATTCAATAGGCCTCGTTTGGGATAATTCGCGTGACAATGCGGTCAAAATGTATACATGGTCTGCCACTCGAATAATAGTAACATTTTTGAAGAAATCGAATATCTCACAATGCATTGATTGATTTCGCATCGCGTTGTTTTGAAATCTGTATGTATTATCGTTAAATCTATCGTTTCAGTTTTGAAGAAAACATTTCTGTTGGTGGTTATAAATCAACTTTTAACAGAGGCAATATTATCTTTTTCGATACGGCGTTATTATTTGATCTCATTGTGAGATGTCTAAATATTTGTGGAGGAGATTTCTCATCGCGTTGTTTTGAAATATATTCATGTATTGTATTTAAATCTACCGTTTCCGTGTCAGTGAAAATATTTATGTTGGCGGTTATTAATCAACGTTTTACAGACGGAATATAATCTTTTTGGATAGGGTGTTATTATTTGATCGTATTGTGAAATGTGTAAATATTGATATAGAAGACCGTGTGCTTTTACAATTTAACACGATGTCAGAAAGCTTTATGTTAGCTGTGGTTGCGGAATTAGAAAAGGTGGGAGAGAAAATTGAGGATAATGGAAATTTAAAACCAAAATCTAACGCTAAGCAGCATACCGAAGAGAAAGAAAAACGTGAGGAAAAATATAACGCTGATTTTTTTAAGCAAACGACGCAAAATATATCGCGACCACCTAGGAATACCTCGGAAAAAGCGCCAATCTGGTTCGATTTAGCCGATCGTGTACAAGAGCGGTCGCAGAATGAATCTGACCCAAAACCAGGTAAGCGAAACTCAAGGGAGGTAAATCGAATTAAATGATAATAAGTTTTAGAGTTCCTAGTTTGTTAATTATGCATTCATTTTTGAAACTTTAAATATAACGTATACGTAATGTCTTCAATTGTCGTTCCTTTTATACCGATTTGTTTTAGGAATGTTTATTTGCTGACCGCACAAGAGTTCTCTTTGTTTATGCCCATGTTTACTGTAGAATGTTTGGGTTGAGGTTATGCATTCCAGAGACAACATAATGCTATTTATTACAGAAATGATGAAAAATATGTAGTATTATCTCGCATCATATCATAGAGTTACATCATTTTTCTCAAGCCCGCTTGTGGAAAGCTCGATATAGCAGTCACGACGGTCGAGTGCATGCGTTTGTGTGTGTGTGCGTGTGTGCCGCATGAGTTCGAGCTTTTCCGGACTGATACTTTGTCAATAACCATGCAACTTTAAAATAACTTACCACAAATTCACCATAATGAGACGACCTATCGCTTATAATACCCGTCTCCTAACCTAAATATTTATGGTCACACTTAGAATTCAAAGGTCAATTTTCGTAATAAAAAAGCTTGCAAGTAAACATAATATATCATTGATCTTTCCAAGGCAGTGTCTTCAACTACAATCATTTGTCAAATAAGCCGCGCTCTGGGAAAACGGGGCTTATTGCATACCCGTTAAGTGTCGTCCCAGATAAGCCTGTAATGTCCGCACATGCTTATCAGGGACGAAACTCTCCGCTTTATTGGAATCATACGTTTAAAAAAAATCTTTTTCTTAACGAAATTCCAGACTAAGAGGTAATGATTCGTCCTGATAAGCCTGTGCGAACTGTTGCGCACATTCTTTAAGGCCGATTTTTTCCAAAGAGCAGCTCATATGTGTTATGTTTTGCGCTTTGTTTTACCCCACAGTGTATATGGAAATGGTTACGTGTCTTATATAAATGATTAACAGACAAAAATTTATCGTACTGATCTTATGTTTCATTCTTCATGTATTTAATTGAAAAGAATAAAAAAAAAAAATCTCCTATATCGCATAAGTTCGTATTGGTTAGCTAGTGTCATGAAATTGTAATTGTGGTTATAAACGATTGTCAATAACGGAACATAACTTGTATAGTCATACATGTATAATGTAAAGACACATGTATATGATTTATCAAATGATCTTGTTTAGCAGGCTTTCAATAATTGAACTAAATCATGTCCATAAACAATATCACTTACATTTTTTTTTTCATATTTCCAAGAAAACAAGAACTATTATGAATCAATTTTTCATAAGACCGGTGAACATTCAAGCTTAACTAAGAAAAACGACAAATTACCTCAAAGTTCTGAACACGTTTTTAATTTTGAACCAATTACGCGTGGCAAACACAACGAAGTGAAGACTGGCAATCGAAATAACCAATCGACTGCTGATAGTAACTTGGCAACAGCAGAACACAATCAAATGCTTCCTGTTGTTACTGATAAGGAAGCTGAAAAATCGGATAAAGTTGCACATTCAAGGAACCACAAGCGAATCCATAAACCAGAGAAGATTATCGATGTTTCCTCACACAAACATTTGAATGAAAGCACAAAACGTACGAACGCAATACGTAAAAGAGACAAACAAACGATATATGCTTATGGGATTCAAGAAAACAAGAAACCACGACAAGAGAGGCCCAACAAAGAGAGAGATAAAGTGAATCACAAACCGCCTGAAATACCAAGGATAACTAGGAATAAAATCGTAAGAACGTTACCAAAACCATCCATTGGCGTTAATCAAAGTAAGAGTGAGATCGTGGCAGCAGCGATCGATACAGGCAGTTTGAAAACGCATAGCGTAAAGGAGAAAAGACCTAAAGAGCGGCGTACCAAGCATTCATACTTGCCTAAAGATATTCAGGACCTAATTGAAAGACGGATTTTGACAGACAGTCGCAAGGAATCCCGAGAAAAAACTGCTAATTCAAATACAGGAGAGTTTAAAAACACCAAGCCGCAAAAACCAAGAAAGCACGATGTAACAAGGCCAACAGTTGCCAGCAAAAGAAAACAAAAGGAACGTAAACAATTTAAATCAGCAGCGTCGTTGCAAAGCGAGAAAAAGAGAATCAAAGCACCAATTAAGGAAAACATGTTGAAACCGATTGTTTATCTAAATCCGGCTCTGGGAAGCGTGGTTTCCAGAGGAAAGGATCAAGAAGAGAAAGATCATAAAACAGAAGCAGAAGATGCGCACGAGCGGGAAAGAGGGCGTTCTAGAACGCGAAGGACGCGGTATGATGCAATGAACTCGAGCACAAAGCTGATCTTGCTGAACAACAAGTATCCGGTAAGGTTGAAATGATAATGGTACTATCTATTTTCAATAAATGTGTTGCCAATGAGGTTACAGTTAATCGTAGGCTAGTAGGTATGAATTAAAAGCTTTTACTGGGCCCGTATTCACCAAGCGATTCTCAGACTTAGAACCAAGAAAACAACGTCTAGCGTTTTAATTTATACATGCATATACTGTTGATTATGTCATTAACAAAATGTTATACATTAAGAGTGATGTAGATAGAGGTGATTCATGCCCAGATTGACTCAAAATTAAAGCATTTCTTGAATATTCCAGTATCAAGAATATTCGTTATTCTTAGACTTTAGTCTAAGACAAGTTTGGTGAATACGGGCCCTGACTGCACCCTTTTTTTTTCGTTCTCATCATTACAACGGCACAAACGCTATTTTATAATCAGATTCTCATCATGTCCTCGACGTCTTATATCCTCACAAGTGTTGTAATTGGTCGGTTATGTTGAATTTCAGAGCGGTTCTTCGCATTTGTGGTCTTGGAGTAAGCCGCAATCATCGGCGGAGAGGTAATATCTCTCAATGCCTGTACAATGACATTGATGGTGTATGAATTATAAGTATACTTTGCACTGTCAGGTACACTATTCAATATGAAATAAGTAATATCTCGTAATTTACTTAAGATAATAATATTGACTATAAAATCTATTAAGAACTCGCATTGGAAAAATGCATTATTTTATATGAACTTGTAGTATTGCTTACTATGTTTGCTATTTCAGGAGTCAAATAATTGATCCAACGCGGCACTTAAAAGGTAAAGCAGAAGTGCGTCACTATCAGATTCTCAACGAAATATAATATAAGTTACTTAACTTATAACCAAAGCTCATACAGTCCAAAAGTATGGTTATATTACAATATTTTGCAAAAAAACATTATTGATAACCACATTGTAATCAACCGAACACGACCCTGCAACAAACCTCATTCGTCGATTGTAGGCATATAAATGGGCCGCGCTCTGTGAAAACGGGACCAAATGTGCGTCAAGTGTCGTCCCAGGCGGACCGCACAGGCTAATCAGGGACGACACTTTCCGCTTTTATGATATTTTTCGTTTAAAGAAAGTCTCTCTTTTATATCAAAAAGCCAGTTTGTTGCGGAAAGTGTCATGCCTGATAAGCCTGTGCGGACTGCACAGGATAATCGGAGACGACACTTCACGCACATGCCTTAAACCCCCTTTTCACAGATTGCGGCTCAAATGTTTGTTTCCGGTTAGTAGTCATATCCCAAATACAAACCGCCCATTCGACATTGCATTTAGTTTGGTGTCAAATTTTGTTTCTTTTAAAATTATTTCTTATCAATAATTAAGCGTTTTGGGGAATAAGTAAATGCTATCATAATAGATCCTATTATGATAGCATCCTCCTCAAAACAATGTGTTCATGCGTAGACTCTTCAAGTTGACGCTTCGATAGATAATATGAAAACCAAGTCCTGTCTAGGCGAACTAACAATATTCAGACAAACACGCATGCTGTTGTACCACGTGTGTTCACTACAGAGGCATCGTTCTACGGGTCGGGTGGGTTCCACAAACAGTGCAGTCGCACCCACAGCCGCGAAAGCTTCCGTTCTGACTGCAGCATCAATTCTTCTGTCAACGTCAGTCGCGCGCAGTCCAGTGAAAGCATTGGAGATCGACTCTATGAGGGTAACGATTTTTTTTTTGCTTCTTCCTTGTATGGTGTTTTCCGATGCGCCTCACTTCAATCATATGGTGTTTTTATCAATCACTGCAGTTGAATATACTGTGTGATCTGTTTAACTGTCTATTTGCTTTAAACGAAAAGAACACGTAAAGTATTGGAAGCAAATGTTAACGCGAGCTGTCGAAACTGGTGTGTCTGGATGATTCTATATTGAGAGCACTATGCATAATCTACGAAATTCTAATTGTATGTGTTTCAACCGAAAACATGAAGGCGACTGGTTACAGCACGCGTTACTGTATTGTTACAGCACGCGCTATTGTAGTGTTACAGCACGCGTTACTGTATTGGTACAGCACGTGTTATTATATTGTTACAGCACGCATTATTGTATTGTTACAGCACGCGCTACTGTATTGTTACATCACGCGTATTGTACTTTTCCAGCACGCGTTATTGTATTGTTACAGCACGCGTTATTGTATTGTTACAGCAAGCGTTATTGTATTGTTACAGCAAGCGTTACTGTATTGTTACAGCACGCGTTCTTGTATTGTTACAGCAAGCGTTACTGTATTGTTACAGCACTCGTTACTGTATTGTAAAGCACACGTTACTGTATTGTTTCACCGCGCGTTACTGTATTGTTACAGCACGCGTTACCGTTTTTTTACAGCACGCGATACTGTATTGTTACAGCACACGTTACTGTATTGTTACAGCCCGCGTAACTGTATTGTTACAGCGCGCGTTATTGCATTGTTTCAGCACGCGTTACTGTTTTGTTACAGCATGAGTTACTGTATTTTATCAGCATGCTTTTCTGTATTGTTACAGCGCGACACAGTGTGAATCCACACCGCCACAGGGTCTGTAGACCTCTAGCTCGGTCAGCCTCCATGGACTTCTCAAGGCCGAAACGCACCGACAAGGTGGGTCAATACACATCATACGCTTTAACATTTGAGCCTCGCTCTGTAAAAAAGGGGTTTAATGCATGTGCGTTAAGTGTCCTCCCAGATTAGCGTGTGCAGTCCGCACAGGCTAAGCAGGGGTGACGCTTTCCGCCTTAACTGGATTTTCGTCAAAAGAGTCTTTCTTTAAACGAAAAATACAATTAAAGCGGAAAGTGTCGTCCGTAATTAGCCTGTGTGGATTGCACAGGCTAATCTGGGACGCCACTTCACGCACATGAATTAAACCTCTTTTTTAACAGAGCTGGGTTCACTGATATTCGCAAATGCTTCATTTGTTTAATAATGGTAACTTATCGTGTTTTTTTTATCGACAAATAACCAATTATGATGCGTAATAATTAAACACGAGTGTGAAAGCGACGCTTTAGAATGGCACAGAGTTGTATGTTGTTAGATAAATAGCGACAATGCAGACATTCCAACATTTATTTAAATGACCTTAAACCTATTTTGCAATTGTATAAAGATCTAAATTGTACAATGTTGCGCAAAGAATCGATGTTTTAATTGTATATTTGTTCTTAAAATTGGACATGTCAATGCTTCATTTTTGGCATTGATGCTTAAATATTATATTTATTCGAAAATTGAATAGTTGCTTAAAATCGTCGCTCGATGCAGGCCCGTACCCAGGCCATGGGCCCAGGAGCAAANCCCCCCCCCCCTCCAGCTGGCTGTCGAATTGTGATTTTTTTTTAAATAATGGGCCCACTGTAATTTTTTTCTCTCGTGAAAGGGCCCACAGTGCACTTTCCCTCAATACAAAAGAGCATATATGTTTTATTGTCCCTGATAAACAAGGGATTATCGCTTGCCAATGGAGATAAGCCCCTAGGCAATGTTTCTTATCGCCTTGTACACACATCCCAGATCATTCCCCCCATTGTGATCATGACTGCTTCATCTATCGATGGTTGATGTTACATGCATTTTGATTAGTCAAGGAAAGAATAGCAGCGAATGGAAGCAGCTGCTACAGGAGGTCGTAGACTATGGTCTTATAATTGCTGACGCAGTTTTTTTTCCTTCTTTGAAAAGGCCCTTTCCCCTAGACGTATTTTTTCCACTCTAAAACTTTTTTTGGGAAACCTTTAATTGGGATTTTTTAGGTCCCAATTGGGAATAATATATATACTTTTTTACATTGGGAATGGGGCCCTGAATTTGAACGGGATCAAAAACACTGACAAAGGTATTAAAACTGAGTATTTATAATTTTTGAACAAAAATCACTGAAAAAGACTACAAAGAGATAGTTAACATGTTTGTTGAAATGGAGAACAGATTAATAAATTTGCCGAGCAACAGATAAGAATTTGGCAGAATTCAGTATTTAAAATAATTGAGTACCGAGAATTGAGTAATTTCAACCTATAAATGGTTCATTGGTAAAAACGTAAGTAAAATTGAAACAACAAATCGATCTCATTATACAAGTTAACCTGATCCAGTGTAGAAAAATATTGTATTATTAAATAATCTGTTGCCTTGAATTTGTTTGAAAACAGTAAAATATGTTAAATTGATGATTTAAAGACTTTCATTATTTCCCCCCAAAATTAGGCGTTTCGCGTAATCTTTTCCCATAAGAAGGCACTGTCTTTCCCAAAAATTAAATAAAAAAAACTGTGACATTATTGATTTGTGAAAAAAAAAATGGTGGAAGCAATTAGAGAGGTGATATGGTTAATCGTCATTAGTTTAATTCTGTAAATTTCAGAAATCTAAAGCTTTTAATATTGTTGTGAATTCACACCAATGTTTAAAGCTTAAGACTTCCGAAAGGTGCCGATTTACTTGTTATATTCAATAAATTTATATCACAAAATAAGGCTTTTATAAGCATTAAAATTCACCTTGCACAGTGCCAAATTCATATATATAACTATATATATATATAACAGAGTCTCTATAAGCCTTGTCTTATTTAAACAAAAACGCTGTATTTATTTTATACCGAAGCTTTCGACCTATATATATATATATATATATAGGGAGGGGGAACCCTTCCAAACCCTCCCCGGTTGCCCCCCCCCCAAGTCAAAAAATCCTGCGTACGGCCCTGCGATGTTCGTTGCGTTGTTAATCAGTAATATAAACAACCATGTGCTTGTTGTTTGTTTCCTATAATAATATCATAGCGTTGTTGTTTAAAAAAGGAAAAATACATTATGTATTGTCCACGAACTAGGTGTACGTGTTTGAGTGGGAGCGTATTTATGCGGAACGGCCGGAGTCCAGGTATTCAATCAGGAAATCTGCATCGTTGCGTTCAGCGTCGGTCCAGAGGGATGGCGGAAGTGACGTCAAAAGCCACACCAACGGCGTAAATGTACATCACAAACGCGCGTGGGTTACCGTTAAATAGCGACGTCTGACGTCGTTCTATACAATTCATTTTTTGATACTAGTTGTGAATACGTTATCATTCAATATTTATAAAGCTATTATTAGACTTGTCAAAAATATTTTGTAACAGGATTAAGCGATAATACATTACTGTTCCTGTTTATAGTACACGCACCATATTATTGCGAAGCATTGTAATCGTATATTACTACCATATGATTGTACTTGTAAAACCCCAGCGCATTCATTGGAAAGGAATTGTTTTACATTTAAAGACACTGTTAACGCAACACTAACATTTTCCACAATTTTACGATTATAATCAACGGATTTCGTCCAAAGTTGGAATTTGAATCAATGCGCCATATTTTAATATCTTTAGCATAGAAACTGTATGAGAATTGACCAACGAATAAATAAATCCATGCGATCCAGAATTATGAAAGCGGATGAATGAGTTTAATCAGATTGTTCTCAAACAGTAATAAGCGAAAATTCAAGGTATTATCTTCAGTCGTTTTTGAGAAATAAGAATTATAAAATTGTTACTCCGAGTGTATGCTTATCTATTGAGTCACGTTCTGAGAAAACTGGGCATCATGCATGTGCGTAAAGTGTCGTCCCATATTAGCCTGTGCAGTCCGCACAGGCTAATCAGGGACGACACTTTCCGCCTTAATTAGATTTTTGCTAAGAAGAGACTTCAATTAAACGAAAAATGTCATAAAAGCGGAGTGTCGTCCCTGACTAGCCTGTGCGGATTGCACTGGCCGATCTGGGACGACAATTTACGCGCATGCATTATGCCCTGTTTTCTCGGAACACGACACTTTTATGAACAAAGTGGTATTATAATAAAATTTAATTACTTAATGTATTATAAATTGTGTTTTTACTTACATGTACACACAATAACTGATATTTGCAATTTATAGAATAAAAAATTATGTTTAGGAAATACATCCCATGTTTCAGCCTTATATGTTATCTGTATTATATATCCGTATCGTGGCAATTAAAAAACTTGTGTAGATTTATTTAGATTATTATTTGTCTGGGACTGAACTTATTTATACAAACCCGCGTCTTTTCTTTCAACAACCTAAAGTTTCGATTGCATTTCGATAATTTATAAAATAGACATGTATTATCATTCATGTGAAAATACGAATCATGCATGCTGCATTTTTATTTTTATTTCAAAAAGTAAACGGGAAATCTGTCTATTTCTTTGTATTTTTGCTGTATATAGTGTATCTACAACAACTAAGTTCAAAATATTACTTAAATGAAGCTATTTTGAATTTTATGACACTTTGTTTTTAACCAACCCGATCTCTACTTGGCTGAAACCACTTACATTTCATGGCGCTCTTCCATAGATAACCAGCTATAAAAAATAAATGTCTGTCAAAGAATACTTATTTCATCTTGTTTAAACTTTAAACACCTTTACTGCATCTGTACACACCAACTACATGTCCATATTTGGAAATCTGGATGAATTATGGAACTTTTATATACCCCAGGGGTGCAAATAAACTGGACAAAAGCCGAGCCTAGGGGTGGTTTTGAAAAAATCAGTATATTTTTTTTAAAGCATGGAAAGCCTACCTAAAAATGTGCATGTAGTTCAGTGAAATGATGCAGATACATACATTAGATTATATTTGGAAAGGTGCCCATTACGGGTGCGCTACCTTTATGGACCAGCGTTGTGTGTACCGAGGGATTAGTGGGAATTCCGGAATCAGTCTATTGCTACACTGTCCGCTAATGAGACCACGAAAGCTTGAACCACTTTAAAGCGGGCTGCGTTGCTCCCGACCAGACTGTGCTACTGATATATATTACACTGTTTATATATATATTTCCGCTTTTATGGAATTTTTTGTTTAAATGATGTCTCTAATTAGCGAAAATCTAGTTTAGGCGGAAAGTGTCGTCCCGGATTAGCCTGTGCGGACTGCACAGGCTAATCTGGGATGACACTTTACGCACAAGCAGTTTGCCCAGTTTTCTCAGAACACGACACATTTGGTGGTCAAAACGTTTTTTAAATTATCTATTTGTTATACAACTAACCACAAAAAAGAGTTAGTTGATTTTATTTGTTTTTAAATATATAATAGTAAAAAAATAAACAAAAATCAACTAACTTTTCTTTGTGGTTAGTTTGTATAACAAATAGATAACTAAAAAAAAATAATGACCAACTCATGACGAATGCCTGTGATTAAGATCATACGTATGTAGAATTAAACTAGAAATGCACAAAATCCTTGCATAACCACTACATTCACATGTGCCAGTATATTCGAGCTGGCACATGTGTTACATGATAACCTATGATAAATATCACGACTTCGTAAACGTGTCGCATGATAACCATAGGTCCGGATCCAGATAATGTCACATGTTTACACCGTTAAAGGTTGTTAATCAAGTATACTACATTTCTCTACGTCTAGACTAAATAAGAATATTGACAACTTTATTATAATAATAGTTTGTTTCAAGTTGCTTTTCTTTTCAACATAAGTCGCTCTGATTTTGGTGCAATATTTAAGTAAGTATAACGCTATATTTCTAATGATGTTCATGTATGTATTACAAATTAAAAATTACTACTACCAATTATTCAACTAAAAACCACGATTACAACACGGGTGCGATTCTCATGAGGTATATACATAATTCATAGGTCATGACACAGGTGTTGTGAAAGGGTCAACATTTTGTAAATAATTGAAAACGTTTCAACGAATAACAGTTTTACTTATGACAAACCAAAGATCTATAAATGAGTCCCGTTCTGAGAAATCTGGGCATAATGCTTGTGCGTAAATTGTCATCCTAGATTAGCCTGTGCATTGCGCACAGGCTAATCAGGGACGACAATTTCCGCCATAACTGGATTTTCGCTAAGAAGAGACATCATTTAAACGAAAAATTCCATAAAAGCGGAAATTGTCGTCCCTGATTAGCCTGTGCGAATTGTACAGGCTGATCTGGGATGACAATTTACGCACAAGCATTATGCCCAGTTTTCTCAGAACTCGACTCACATGTATATTTATAGATCTTTGGACAAACGCATATTTTGAAAATATCGATAAATACACACACAAAATAAAAACAACTAAGAGGTCACCCTCTAATATTTGTCAAAATCTCAAAATAAGACGGATTATCAATCCAACAACAACCGCACTATACTGTTCTACCATTCTTCCAGAATTCTATTGGATAAACGCCCTTTAATGTTATTGTTTGCTTCACATGTCATGCAATATATTACATTCATCTTTCTCATATTATTATAGATAATGCACATTCAGCTTCCTTTACTTTCAACACAATGAAAGCTATGATCTCGTCAATCGAAATAGGTTTGTTGTTGTCATTGACAATACATATCGTGTATGGAAGTCTTTACGATCCGCATGTGTTCCCAGACACGGGGCCGTTTTTCGAAGGCTGGTATTTACGCCTCAACGACTACGACAAAGGAGGCGTTGGATTGCTATTCGGCCACGTTCTACCGGAACCTTCCAAAAATATATCTGGACCCTTAGTTATAGTGTCTATCTTGGTCAGGAAGTGCTATAACGGGTCTTGTAAGCTGCTTTCCTTCGATGGGAAGTATGAAATTAGTCAGTTACGAGTAACTGTGGACGGCAAACCTGTGACAAATGATCCGGATTATTTGTCGCCATCGCGATTTCGATGGGAAGTAAACAGCCCGTCTGGTGGCGGCTACTTTGATCAAACGTGTGATAAAACAGTGTTTAGTTTCCGGATAGACGATCTCGCTTTTCGCGGAGAGATTGGCCGGCCGGAACCCTGGAGTACGAGCGGAAAGGGACCCGAGGGATGGCTGAGTGCACTACCGCTGCCTCTACATTGGTTCGTGTATAGTTTGAGGTCAGAACTAGTGAGCTACGAGCTGGCAAACGTTACCAGCGGTGCAACGGTCCTCCGTGGGGTCAACGGTGCAGTACATATGGAGAAAAACTGGGGACAGTCTTTTCCAGCAAAATGGATCTGGTCCGAAGGCGTTCAGCCGGGAAACAACGCGTCCTTCGCACTGTCTGGTGGCCTCGTCGACTTTCCTTTCTTTTCTGTTAACGCTTATCTGATTGGTTACAGAAATCCACAACAGAATATCAGTCTCGATTTTCGACCTGACGACAGTATAGTGGACGCAGACATAAACGGATGCAACGGCACCGTGATAGTAACAGCCACAGGTGTTTTGCATAAAGTGGAAATTAGCCTGGCGGCCTCACCGAAGACATTCAGTGATTGCTTACTGGGTCCCGAATCAATGGGTTTTAGGCCGGCATGCGTAGAAAGCTACGATGGAAAGGCAACAATTCGGGTGTCCGTGCGCAGTTTTATACCTTGGCAGTACACTTTGATTGACCAACACACTTTTCACGCGGTTGCATTGGAATTCGGTGGCTTAAATGTTTGTAATAATACATGCAACGTGAACGTTTAAATAAGTGTAATTGAGTTAACATATAGAGGATATTTGTTGGTTTAAGTAGAGTGTCGATTTCAATTCACCTGTGATCAGAGAATCAATATTTTCAGGATTGGCGCAGCCACGATTGAGCATGTTTATTTTCTATGATCAAGCGTTAATAAAAATCGACAATCTACAGAAAACCAACAAATTGTCGTTTTTATTAAATCCTGTATGCACAGTTTATTTACGTTTTTAACAAGTTAAACTAGAGAATTACACTTTAATAATGACGCCATGACGTCAAAACAAAAATCGTCATTTCACAGTAAAGCAGTTGAAAATATCGAGAATTTTCTGCATTTTTCACAGTTCGAAACAGTGAATAATCGTTTTTAAATCACTGATATTTCCCTTGGGAACACATAAAACCATTAAATTAAGTTTCCAATCTTATACAATTTTCAATAAATTTACTTGCAACTACACGTGGAATTGTTCTTGCTTTATTTTAGTTATAACGAACTGAAGAGCTCACTCTGTCTATATCTTAACAGGCCTCAAATTTTTCACTTTTATTACAGTGAATTACGCTACGCATTAGGTATATATGAGACGCGCTTTGCGAAAAGGGGGTTTAATGCATGTACGTAATGTGTCGTCCCAGATAAGCCTGTGACGTCCGCAAGGCTAATCCGGAACAACACTTTCCGCTTTTATAATATCTTTGTCTTAGCTAAATCCAGTTAAGGCGGAAAGTGTTGTCCCTGGGACGACACTTTAAGCACATGCATTAAACCCCATTTTCACAGAGCGAGGCTCATATATATGTCATACCGGTGAGTGTCTAATGTAAGACTTATTAATAAGATTAAAGGCATGGAAGTCTCCGAAAAAGCAAGTTAAATCACTTGGAAAACAATAATGCTGCCTTAGTTGAGATTCTGAAAGAAAAATTAAAATATTGATAAAAAAAATAAAGCTTCTTAGTCACCTTTAAAGTCATTCGCCATCAAAGTCAAATTTCATCGCGGAAGATCAAATTTATTATATTTATCAAGTACGAGTCGCCATTGATATAGCTCACAGCGATTTTGCTGTTTACCACCGTTTGCCTTACGTCGCCGCGACGTAAATGAATGTTGCCTTTAAGTGGCGGAAACGTTCGAAATAAATTAAATATCACAGCAAATAGAAATTCATCAACGTATATTGACCCACCGGTTTGACATGACTAATTTTCTAGGAATTAGTGTATTCAATTTATTTAACGTTTGGTTTCCTTGTTGATAATATAAATGTAGAGGTATTTTAAGTGATGTCTCAATAAGTAAGAATTTAATGAAAGCGTGACAACCTGGTTTGTTAGAACTGGACCTATCATCAAATTAGACTTAAAGGTAAGAACACATGTTTACATTGAAATTCATAAAACATTCATGTCTTTATATTAATATTCATACACGGCGACAAATGACAAGTGAATGTTAATAGATGATGTTTCATTTTGTGTTATACATATGACTGGTACGTGAACAGCAATGTAAATTCATATTCAATTTCATGTTTAATAGAAAGAAATCGAAGTCAACACTGATGTGTGTTATGTTTTTATTTTGGACAAACATACTGAGCATGTGAATGCCTAACACACAGGGGCATTCCTTTCGTAAGATTGATTTGTAAGGAATGGTTTGTTCTTTTAGGTTTAAAATGTTTCGTGGAAAGCGACTGGCGTTATGGCACGTGCTACTATTGACGTCATACCTATTGCCCGGCGCTCTGTCCCAGTCACACTCTGGATTCGTGCCGCCAATACAAACGACACATGGTAATTATAACATAAATTGTATATCTTTAATTCGTACAGATTGCAGCTGCACCTGTACGTGTGTTACATGTACATATAAGCAAGATTTATTTTAATTATAATACAATAAGATAACAATTAATTTGAGCCTCGCTCTGTGAAAATGGGGTTTAATGCATGTGCGTAAAGTGTCGTCCAAGATTAGCCCGTGCAGTCCGCACAGGCTAATCTCGGACAACACTTCCCGGTGTATTGATATTTTTCGTTTAAAGAAAGTCTCTTCTTATCATAAATCCAGTTTAGACGGAAAGTGTCGTTCCCGATTAGCTTGTGCGGACTGCACAGGCTAATCTGGGACGACACTTCACGCACATGCATTAAACACCCTGTTCACAGAGCAAGGCTCATTTATACATGTTCTTGTTTTTATGTTAATAACCGTGGTTAAGAACAACAAGGGAGATTTTTGTAAGAATGTTTGACGTAAGCGATGGTGAAAACGGTTCAAAACTGCATAAATATAGTTTCTGTAGTGACATATACAATATTAGAGACGTTACGAATACGAGATAGTAGCTCCCTAAAGCTCACCCATTGTGATAAAAATAAATACAACATCTGCCTCAAAGATGACTAATTAAGACGATCGGTGTTGCACACATGTTGGTTATTTTATTATCAATGTAAATTTCACCATTGATTGTTGTTAAACTTTCGTCCAAACATTTATTTTTTTATTTTTTTGTATGTCCGTATTTATTACCATGACTGTGCTATTTTGTTGAAAATAATACAAAAGTATGAGAAAATAACAAACTTAATCAAATATTATTTTCTAAATTTACATTACACTTATCATAAAAGACGCGCAATGCATGATCGGATGGGCACAAATACATATGTTTTTACCATAATATTTTTGAATACTTTTCATATTATAAGACTTACTGAATGAACGAAAAATTAGTGTTACATATGTACATTATATCAATGTTACTGAAATTATGTAATTTTTTTCAGCAGCATCGCCCTTTCCGTCCACGCTGAATACACTCCACCCGCAGGCGATCAACTACCCCGTAGGCAAGGGTTTTAACGGCTACCCAATCTACAACACCCTCGGTGACTACAGCTACCAGCCCGTGGACGGCCAGTACTGGACCGGACAACAGATCCCTCTGTACTCGCCGTATCAACAATATCCGCAACAGTACTACAATCCTCAGCCCTACTATCCGCCGAACGGTCAGGCGTGGGCTACACCCTACTCTTATCCTAACTATCAATTTGGGAACTACTTCGGCCAACAGTCCTACGGATATATTCAGCCGCAGACGGGTTACGGCAACTCCTATGGACAGTCCCCCGCATTTAATCCACAGTATTGGACCGGCGTACCTGCCTACCACCAGACTCCATATTACGGGCAACCAGCCTATTACGATCCTTTCATGTACCCTTCTCACCCGATGATGTATCCGGGACATTACTACGCTCCATACCCCGCCCACCCCTACCCCTATCCAAGAAATCGTGGTTTTCTCGGAGGAACCGGAATACAAACAAAGCACGTCATTGGTGGAGTATTGGCTGGTCTACTTGTCGGAACTGCAGCGAGGAGGGGCTGATCGATTAAATCATCCACATATGCACGTATCAGATTCTAATTAATTTATCAACAAGACGAAAACGTGACATTTGATAATACGTTCATATGTATATGACTTGTAAATGTACTTATGAAATGTGTGTGTTTAAAAACGGTTTTGTGATTCATATTTTTGTCTTTAAAAACATTTTGCATAAGGCGGCGTTGCATCCTACAGTTTTCTCTGATGCAGAGGCTAATTGTCTATATAATTACATTCACCACATCAAGAAGGGTGAAGAAACAAAACGCTCTAAATAGTAAATAATTAGCTTTAAACACAGTTTATGTACCGTGCGCTTCTGTGCTACACTAGTTTGACACATTTAATGGCATTATTCTATATGTTGGAGCGTTATGGTTATTCGAAGCATGTTATTCGAAGCATATTGGGACAGCCTTTGGATTTGATAGCAATGACAGTATAAGTTGATGTTGTTTCTTTGTCTGCCTTTTCTTGATTCTTTTTCTTCGCGTCTTCCCCCTACTGCAGTTTTTCTTCAAAAAAATAATGTATATTAAATGACCCAGGTATCGCTACGAGTTGTTTGGTGAATTGCTATACAATATTACATCATTGCAAACACAGGTTGGATATAAAAACTATTTATTTCAATACATTTCTTCTTGGTGTTATTTAATGATGACCCAGTTCCTCATCGGTTTGAATAAGAAATAAGGAAATGGTTCCTTATTCCATATTCAAATCGAATAAGGAACTGGCATATTATTACTTAACAAATAAATTGAAATGAACCAAAAGAGACCAATACATCAATATAAATAATGGTAATTGTAGGTGTGGTATTTATTGCAGTGCATTTCTACGTTGTTTTATTTAATGAGTATTCAATTCCTTGTTATCTTTATTCAAATCTAATAAGGAACTGGCATTGTCTTACTTAGAAAGTAAATTTAAATGAACCAAAGTGTACTACATACCAAGATAAATCAGCGTATATGTAGTTTAGATATTAAACATATTAATTGAAATATATTTCGATTTTGTTAAAACAATAGTAAGCCAGTTTTTTTTCTTGGTTGAATAAGGAATAAGAATCTGTTGAGGTAACTTCGGCGTTATGCTGGTCAAGATAACAAAATAGGAAGCTTTTGTTGGCCATTACGGTCCTAATGGTATGCCAATGTTAAAGATCGCCGAATATACAATTGGCCAGCACGAACGAGGAACGCGTTTTCGGACTTTAATCTATGAAGAAAAACTGATATTTTAGTGCGTTTGAGCACTTTAAATTTAAACGATAGAGGCAATGGATGAAACTTTCAAGTCTACTAGAGGCGACATGGCAGCTGCCCCTGGTGTAGTCACGCTTTAATGGGGACGTCAGTGACGCCGCACTTACGACGACGCTGTAATGAAATAGTGGCATTCGATTTGAATACAGAGCGCAACTGTTACGCTTAGATCGGCGTAGCACGGTTAACAATCAAGATCATTGCCGTTGTGTAGGTCCCCACGGCCACTAAACGCATGCCGAGGTTGAAGGTCACCGGATGTAGCGTTGGCCTCCATGAGCGAGAAAACGCACGTGTTCGTACTAAACGAATCTATGAAGAAAACACGCTATTACAGCTAGTATAAAATTGTGTAGTGTACTAGAGGCACCTGGACGGCTGCTTCCGGTGCAGTCTTGCTTTTATGGTGAAGTGTTGAAATCACTTTGCAACTTATTCGTATCCCTTCGTAACTGTTTACGAATGAGAACGGAATGAGATATGTGTCGTGTTCTGAGAAAACTGGGCATAATGCATGTGCGTAAAGTGTCATCCCAGATTAGCCTGTGCAGTCTGCACAGGCTAATCAGGGACGACACTTTCCGCCTTAACTTGATTTTCGCCAAGAAGAGACATCATTTAAACGAAATATTCCAATAAAGCGGAAATTGTCGTCCTTGATTAGCCTGTGCGGACTGCACAGGCTAATCTGGGATGACAATTTACGCACAAGCATTTTGCCCAGTTTTCTCAGAACACGACACATATCAAAAACATGTCTAGTATTCAGCTATTATATAGTGTTAGCCAAAGGTAAGGGTAAGATAAAACATCAAGAACTGTATCAGCGATATAAATAATAAAAATCTTACATTGAACATAGCAAATAATTACGGATACAAACCTGCGCTATGATAGAAGTGTGTGATCCGAATTTGTTTCTTAGTCTTAATTGTATCATAAACATAGATCTGTTAAGGTCATCTGGATCTCAGGTAACGGCAAATGACTCTCAGTGCAAAACAACAATCGTCTTTACCAGTACTTACTTAGTGCAGAAAAATGGCTCTAGGTCGCAAATAATTGACAATAAAGTTAAATGGCAGATAACTGACCCAAACTTCCAGACAGTTGTCCAGGCAAACTGACATGAAAGTACCAAACAACTAACTTGTGTTTCAAGACGCCTGACTTGCAATGCTTGACAGTGGACAATATACTGGCCGGACTAAACAACTTAATTAATCACCTATGATTCATATTGTTAAACGACAAAAGTGTGCTGTTTAAATGTCAATACATGTAACATGCATCCATAGAAAAAAAAATCATATTTATATCATAATGTGCATAATTATAAACGCTAAGAAACCTGCGTATGCAAAAACATATTTCAATATGTGAAGCCGTGTTCATTTACAGACTATTATGTAAAAACAGGATGTGATATGTTTAGTTAAAGGTATTCAATTTGAACATCTTTGCTTAGCAGGGTTCGGTATAAGGAGAACGTATACTGCCTTATTATATGAGCTAGCTTGTATAGCGACGCGGTAGAGTGTCTGCCTTGCAACCAGTAGGTCCCGGAATCAATCCCAATAGTGTTCGGGTACTTTTCTGGCTGGGTTACATTGGCCCCAACGTAAAAACCCCATCTATGGTTGATTGTTTGGCCGACGTCTCAAAGATGTCGTAGCAGTAGAAAATTCGTGGACGAACTTCACAAATGGATGGGGCGTGTGTAGCATGGTTCGTAGCATGGTTCGGTATAAGCAGAACTTATAATGCCTTGTTATATGAGCTTACTTGTATAGCGATACCGTATAGGGTCTGCCTTGCAACCGGGAGGCCCTGGGTTCAATCCCAATTGTGGTCGGGGAGTTTTCTGGCTGGACTACATTGGCGCCCAACGTAAAAAACCCACCTATTGTTGTTTGTCTTGCCGACGTCCCACAGATGTCGTGGCAGTAGGAAATTCGTGAAAGAATTTCACCAATGGAGGTGGTGTGTGTAGCAGGGTTTGGTATACGGAGATTGTATAATGACTTGTAATTTAAGCTAGCTTGTATAGCGATGCGGTAGAGGGTCTGCCTTGCAACCGGGATGTTCCGGGTTCAATCCCTATTGTGGTCGGGGATGTTTCTGGTTGGGTTACATTTGAATGACTTATTCCTCATTGCATCGAAAGTAATGCATAATGAAAAAAAAATTGGCATTCATTTACTGGGAAGAACAAATACTTGGTGTTGTTGGAGGAGATACATGCGTAAAGAATTGATCTTGTGTACTTCCGAGTTATTGCAATATTTCAGTTTTTGATGGAGCACAGAGGAAGTGCTAAACAAATAGACAATGTATATTTGTACATGTCGGCATATAGCGTTTAAAATTCATTTTTAAGGATGAACATGTAAAAGGCTGACTAACTTGCTTATGTACATTAATAGTTTTTTGCCACTTAACATTGAATAAAAATAAACGTAAAATATGGAAAGTATCTTAATGTAAAAAAATGGTTTATATCATACATTCGTGTATACAGCGATATAATGTTCAATAATGTGTTTTATTGTTGTCTTTAAGCATGTCTCGTTGTTGTTTTTTTTTGTAATTTGATCCATCACTCCTTCGACCCTTATTATCATAAGCCTTTGATTTTTGTTCCATATTTAAGCATTTTATAGTTTTAACTTTTGAGAACAAATTATACATTTAGCAACTAATGGTAATTCTGGTCGGCATATCTTGTTATAACTGTGTTTCGAGAAAATTTTAACATACGCGTACATGTCAGTGTTTTATACACTTAATATTGAAATTTATTAGAATCAGCTTACACACAAAACACACATGTATGCATAAGATCTAAACACATTATACTAAACAAACACATCATGTACCAACTGACATTATAAGCTGAAATATAGTTTATATTTAGTGTGATTCATAGGTTCAGCTCACTCAGTTTAATTCACGAACATCACTTTTTAATGTTGTAAATGCAATAATATTTTTCTCATAAACGTTTTGTTTCAAAACCGATATTTATTTGGGTGTGGTTTCAAACTTTGGACATTGAAGAATACCTCCAGAGCGCTTCAATCGAACCCTCACTAGTCTTTACGAGACCACACCAACCTTAGCAGCACCGGCTTTGTAAGATGCACAAAACATGTTAATAGGGCTGAGGCGGCTATTAACAACACACAAAGAATAAGATCATTTATCCAGTTGGGAAGGCGCAGCGCAAGCTCCTTGTTCATATCTTCAAGCTGACAACCAACAGTTTTGTCACCATGTTTTTCTCTCAAATACTTTTCGATAACAGATTTGTGAATTTTCCAGTGTTGGTTTACAAATTCTGATTGTAGAACTTTTATTATTCGGCGAAATTCGATAAAATTAAAGCTCTTTGTCATATTTTCAAACCTCAGCACACGGTTTCCACAGGATTCTACCAGTTGGTTAACCTGCTCGTTATCTAAAAACTCTTGAAAATCCGCTTCATTCTGAAAAGTATTACCATGTGTAACAACTACAATGATATGCTTTAAAACGTCAGCACCAAATATAATTTTCAGCAAATCCAAAGTATATTTTTCTTCATCGGTAAACCGACCATCGCTAAGGACAAGACAGAAGATGTGTGGCTTCAGTTTTCCAACTTTCAGGATTTGCAAAGCTTTTTGTGCCAAATTTCCGCAATCAAACAGACCTGGAGTGTCAATAACTTTCAAATGCAATTGACAATTGTCAATTGTCCTTTTGCATAAACCAATATCAATGTTTTTAGTGAAACCGCTGGCTCCCCTTTTTGTTCCAAAATGAGTGCGCCCGAGCAGGGTGTTTCCGGTTGCACTCTTTCCATTTCCAGTTTTTCCAACGATTACAATAGTCCTCTCGAACAGCTCGTCACTCATGTTTGTTAAGTCGTCTTTACTAATCGGTTAGAAAACATCATATGACGGCAAGTGTATATCCCCCAAGCTATATAGATGTTATTTGATAAATATGCATTGAATACGGTACGATTTCCTTTTTGCAATCACAATGTTCCTTTAAACAACTCATCACTCATGTTTGTCAAGTCATCTGCACTCATTGGTAAGAAAACAGCATATGGCAGCAACTGTAATTTTCCGAAGGATTATCGATGTAATTAATCACTTACTTAAACATGAAAACTTCCTGACACTCACAAGTACGAACGTTTGCACGAATTTAGCGTTGAACACAAAAGAACGCAGACACCGAGCTAAACGGGGAATTCTATAGCTCACCAATTATAATGTATTCGTACATGCTTATTGAATACTATTTAAGCCTATCCGTTTATGTCAAATTGTGCGCAAACCAATAGTTGGGTATTGGAAATCAATTTACTTGTATAAGCTGGCATCGATTGATTTTGTGTATAACTTTGCGTTAAATGTTAACGTTTAATAAGTTATTGGGTAGGTAGTATTGTGTGCTTCCTTTTTGCAGGTTTTGTATCGTGTGACAAAAGTTGTGTGTATATTTAATGTATTTTGCTGCAAACATTATTATTATGTGACACAATAATTATTTGATATAATTAATATTTTGGAAACTGACGTGTATGATCAGACGCTGTTCAGTTTTTATTTCAACGCATTTAATAAAAAGAAGAATTGAAAGCTATACATATAATGATCAATTTTTAAACAAAATTATTTCGCAAAGTATTGTGACGTAATTAATAATATTGTTCATTGAAGACACACATAAACAAACACCAGTTCATAACAGTTTCCATCTCGATTTATTTCTGTTGAATATTTTCTAATACAACGCTTGCTAATGTTCGTGAAATACAATCTAACAGCGCAGCAGGCCAACATGGCCGCCGCGACACGAAAGCGTGACCGCTATATCTGATTGTCAAATCTAACCGCAGAATATGCCTCTCTCTATTTCAACATCTAGATTTATATTCAAATACACACTTATCTTAAATAAAGATACTCTTTACAACATATTTGATTGGTCAAAGTGCTCCATATAATATCCGTGTTATTTACTGATTGGTTGGATAACAAGACGTTCCCCGGGAACGAACTAATTTTCAAGTATAAACCCATGTATTTACTAATACTCTTATATATCTGATTCGACTATTTAATGTACTGTACTGAGAGATAATTTACAAGGATTAAGATTCTCGTTGCATCAGTTTATAGAGTCTATCACAACAGGTTATAATAATGCTCCATTGACCGGTATAGAACCATGGGGATTAAAATAGCTTATCATGATTAGAATTTCTTTGTCAATATTTCTGATCATTTTATCAACTGAATACCTTGTTAAAATAAACGTCTCTCAGTAGCAGGTGCATATATCTAAATATACTATCTTTGACCTTTCAAATCGTTTGATTAAGGCTATTTTACAATGAAAGCAAAGTATCTACATGCAAGAAAATCTTATAATCATTAAAGATTTGTTATTAAATTTCTAAATTTCATTTACGTTATTATTGTTTCTAATATTCAAATATGTTCTTCATATTATTATGATATAAGATTTAATTATACTAGTTATCTTATTTATAAATATTAATGTAAATAAACCTTTTAACATTTTCTCATATTATTAAAACATTTCATCGTTCCTATTATAATATCAATAATATCTGTAACTCATATCATTAACATTATCTGTAATTGAATTATAATTATTGGTGTAAATAAACTTTTAACATTTTCTACATAATTAAAACATCTAAGTATTCCTATCATATTAATACCATTCTCTGTAACATAATATTTATGATATAAGAATAATTACTATGCTTACGCGGTTATGTTACAGTATTTAGGATCCTTTAAATTGGCTTATAATTTTATCAAACTAGAATGTTTTAAGCATGAACTATCTGATAGTGGATGTCATCTGATATCATTTTTTATTTTTCTTGTACAGAAATTCGTTTAGCAATAAAAATTACGTATTTCATCTTCCTGAATACATTAAATGACAATTTGTGTCAGATCCTATTTCATTTCTTAGAATCACAGAGTTTCGCATTTTCCATGTAGAACATGATACTATATACACATTCACAAAATAAATTATTTTATCTTAGTATTCGAACATCATTCAGTATTGAAAATATCTTGGTAACGGTTACACTAATTTGAAAAAATAATGTTAATGCCACCACGTCACAGATTGAGAAAATTAGGATGCAAATAAGTGGAACTAAAAGTTTGAACTATTTGGTACATTTTTTTATAATATTACTTTACAAAGGTATTTAAAAAGGCCTTTGCCCGTAAATTAGGTAGCACATAGGATCATATTAAAGGTATGGTTATGAGAGTCTCATTGCGCAAAAGTTTGACTTTATTTTTTATTTTAGTTATTTCTTTTACATTGAATTTGTTAAGGAAATCTATTAGTATATTGTGACCTTAACCTATTACCATGGGGCGTCGTATTTTGAACTAAAACAACAAAATGGCGACCTCCATGACGAAATGTCAAAACTGTTCAAAGTTAGCAACTCGGTGCTTTTACAGGCTTTTTTCAACGTTTAAACCTCAAAATGCAAATGCAGGTCATAAACAAGACTCGGAAAAGAAAACCCATTTTGGTTTTGAAACGGTGACAGAGATAGAAAAGGAAGAGAAAGGTAAACTTGCTCTTGACAGCGTCACATATTTGTTTATGCCCCCCTTCGAAGAAGAGGGGGTATATTGTTTTGCTGGATGTTGGTCGGTCTGTCGGTCTGTGTGTCTGTCGGTCTGTGTGTCTGTCGGTAGACCAGTTCGTTTCCAATAACTTGGGAACGGATTTACTGATTGTCTTGATATCATGGATGAACCATCTTTCGAACCCCTTAATTTTTTACACAACTTCTACTTTGTTACTTCCTACAGTCATATCTGACTATAACAGGAAGGCGTCTGTCTGGGGACAGAGAAATGTTAAAAGTCATGTGTTAAAAATAGATATACAGTGAGTATGTACATGAAAGTGGTGTTAACTGACATATGAAATAACATGGTAACAATGATAAAAGTAATATGATTATAGGTGCTAATTTTCAATTTTATAGAGTAGTATCAAGGATGTGTTTATTCTTCTCTGTTTTAAAGTTTGCCAATTTAATGTGTTTACCATCTGAGAAACGCTACTGGTGTAATGGTAGTCATTAAACACATAACAGGCTGCTGACCTTTGCACTCTCTCTACAGTCCATTGGTGTATAACAGATAGCGAAGGACTTCGAGTCTCATTTCAACGTATACATCATGCATTCAGTAATTAAACCATTGAACCTCGAAAAACAAATATCTTTCCTATTGAAACATGCCAGTGGTTGCTGTCTAACAAATGTTTTGTACGCTGTTTCTTTTATTTGTTTATTATTTGTTTTGACATTTCTCTTGATAAATTTTAATGAATTAGTAGCTTTAGTTGTTATGTTATTTATATGCGTTTCCAGTTAAAATCATTGCTTATAGTTAGACCAAGGTATTTTGCTTCATCTGTTGATTTAAGTTCTATGTTATGAAGTTTATAAGGGAAATTAATCATCTTTTTCGTTATACAGTAGACTCTGCTAATACCGGACTTGCCGAATACCGGAATTCTCACGATTCTGAACGGTCGGGCAAGTCCCGTATTTTCCCCTTCTATTTCTTTCTTTAAAAATGTTGAATAAACCGAACTCTCTCAAAACCGGAAACCGAACGGATATCTCCTTGAATTTCCTCATTTTCAACGTAAAATACATTGAGTACACCGGACGGTCCAAATTCTCAAGATGCCCGAGGCGTGTAAATTACAATACCTTGTCAGCACAGCATCCGTTTTACAGAGAGTCTACTGTACACGTCAAATATAGTGACGATTAAGGTTGAAAATAGTGAAACATATTAATAAGTTCTCTTTTAATAAATAACTTGTTTCTACATGGCTGGCAACTTCAATTGTTATGTAAATCCTCTTTTGATAACAGATTTTTGCAAGTTTTCAGCACCATCATATCATGTAAAATTGTCAATGCCACCCAAACAACAAGTACCTGCTTTCGAATTCTTCAGTGTACACCATTAAAATTGAATTCGCCCCATGATATGACCATGGTCACGTGACTTCTTGCAGCAGTCGAAATGTGTGAATTGTCAAGCAAAGTTGAGAATGAAAATTAACAAGCAAAGACAGACACTAAAATATGCATAATTGTTATGAAAACTTCTACTGTGGCTGCCTCATGTGTATGGAGAGGTAGTGCATTCCATTGGATAAATATTCTCGGATAGAATGAAAATGTATACATCTTTAAGTTTTGAGGTTTGTATTTGTACTAAACAATGGGTTCTGCTGAGTCTGGATCAACAGGAAGAAGAAGGTTCTCGATAGAAGTTATGGCAACTACATGATGGATAATTTTATATATAGCATGATGAAACGGAATTTTGTTCTGCGTGTTTCAAGCGTGGGCCAATTGAGGGTGTCATTATATTTAGTTACTGAGCTTGTATTGTGATATCTGTTTATTACGAATATGGCTGCAGGTCTTTGTACTTTTTTCTAATTCTTTTGACTTTGAGACATGTTCTTGTGAAGTCATGGAAGAATTATCTCCCGTTGCATGTTTTTATGCCCCCAGTAGGGTGGCATATACCGTAGCAGTTGAACTGTCCATCAGTCTGTCCGTCGGTCTGTCCGTCCGTCCGAAAACATTGGTCATAACTTTTGCAATATAGAAGATAGCAACTTGATATTTTGGCATGCATGTGTATCTCATGGAGCTGCACATTTTGAGTGGTGAGAGGTCATCCTTCAAGGTCAAAGTTAAAAAAAAAAAAAAAAAAAATCAAAGTGGGGCAGTAGGGGGCATTTTGTTTCCGACAAACACATCTCTTGTTCCAATATAGAATACAAACTTGCCTTAAACCCGACTTTTCAACTCCTCTTTAATTACTTGGTGGATCTCACGCTAACTTTTACATTTGAATAATCTAAATGTGTAGATGATCATATAAACAAGAATTTTGGCTTGGTCTAATTTTGAAAGAATTTTGACCCTTTGTCTGTTTTTCCCCTATAGAATATATAGTCTCCAAAAATTTTGTGTTTGTGAAATTTTTATTAAGTAGTGGGTGAATATTGCTTTAACTTTCACATTTGAACTACCTTTATGTATACATGATGGTGAATACTGGAAATTTGGCTGCAGCAAAGTTTTGCGCTATTGTGGCCCTTTTTTTTTCTCGCAAAGAAATATATATAGTCCCAACATGCTGTGTTGTCCAATTTTCTTAAATTACTGGTTGGATCTTGCTTCAAATTTCAAAATTGAATGACTTTAATGTTTAGATCATCTGAAAGAAAGGAACTTTGGCTTCGACAAGTTTTGTCCGAAATATGTCCCCTTGTCGGTATTTCCACTGTAGAATACAGTTGTATATAGTGTAAAAAATGGGGTTTGTTAAATTCCACAACCTGTTTGGCTGATTTTGCGCAAACATTCAGAGTGTGTACCGGTAGATGATCCTTATTGAAGAAATTTTGACTGAGAACAGTTTTGGCCTTTTGTCTTTTTGTCAGCGCTAAAATATTTAATTTGTCTGTGTCAAAACATGAATTTGTCGTCTGTGATCCAGTTCTAGTTTAAATGACGAACATTGTTTACATTTACATTTAGGATTTATTGCGGATGAAACAAAATTGGAATACAGCTTATTAAAGGGTAAAACTCGATTTGTTCAACATGTGGTTGTTAGACCTAATTCATTGAAATTTCCTCACTTGTGCATTAATTATTCGTTGTTAGGTTTGCAACATTGAAATAATTTTAATAAAGTGTACATGTATTACTTTTCAGTTTACGAAGTATTCAGAAATGTGGCGGACAAGTATGATCTGATGAATGACGCGATGAGTGGGGGTGTTCACAGACTATGGAAGGACCATTTTATTCGTAGAATGTCACCCCGACCTGGAACAAAACTCCTCGATGTTGCTGGTGGTACAGGTCAGAAGTAATTATTTGGTATTTGGAATTTCATAATAGCTATGATGATAATGATGATGATGCTGGTGGTGGTGGTGGTGATGGTGATTATGATGATGATAAGCGTTTTATAAGTATTTGACAATATATGTACAAAACGTACATGTTTGTTTTTATGGCCAGGTAATATATTCCTTTGAGTGACAGTGCAATGTTAATTATATTATTTAAAGGCAACATGTCTTTTTCATTTTAAAAACACGCTAATATTGGCTTTTCACATGTTTCATGAAAAATAGACCTCCAGTCTTGTAAAAATGCATTTGTTCTTTTCAGGTGATATTGCCTTCAGATTTCTGAACTATGTGAGGTCCAGATCAGATTTCACCTCCCAAACAAGCACAGAGCAAAGTGCCGATGTCAATGAGGATAAGAGTAGCCAGATATCTGGAAGGTCACGTGACTGCCATGTGACTGTGTGCGACATCAACCAGTCCATGCTGGAAGTAGGAATGAACAGGGCGACACAGTCTGGGATTACATCAGGTGTGAAAATTGAACAAAATCAAACAGATACTACAGTTAAACAGATTTTTTTTATTGAACCTATGAGTGTGATTGCATTACTAAGGCCCTAGATTAGGATGGGGCTGAAAAGTATTATATCAATGGCATAACACTATCTTTATAATGCAAAGTCCTCATATATATTTCAGTTTTTCAATGTTTCAATTAAAAATAAAATGTATGTGTTATAAGTTTGTTATAATGATGAGCAGCATTTATTTTAAAACCGATTGTATAATACCGGTAGATTGTTACCTTTCATTTGTGTATTTCATGCGAATTAATGGTTTCATGTATCTCTATAACAAATTGTTTAAGTTTTTAAGGGGTATATTGATGGTAAACCAACACTAACATACGTACAGTCTGTCGCAGATAATTAATAACGAAACTGTTGATGGCATTATTGTGTCTATAAATAGGTGTCAAACGCATTTATTATAACTGCAATTCACAAGCATATCTCTGTCACCTGTTACACTTTTGCATGTGCATTAAAATTAATATTTACTTATTTTAGTAACATAATGTACATTCCTGATGCTTACGCACAACATTCATAAATGTTGGTATTGTGAGAAATTTTTTAAACGCATGATTTTGTACGCATGTGTATGCATTTTCCTGAAACTCACTGTATGTGCATTGCAAAAAAATAATATGTGTCGTGTTCTGAGAAAACTGGGGAAAATGCTTGTGCGTAAATTGTCACCCCAGATTAGCCTGTGCAGTCTGCACAGGCTTATCAGGGACGACAATTTCCGCTTTTATGGAATTGTTTGTTTGAATGATGTATCTTCTTAGCGAAAATTCAGTTTAGGCGGAAAGTGTCGTCCCTGATTGGCCTGTGCGGACTGCACAGGCTAATCTGGGATGACACTTTACGCACATGCATTTTGTCCAGTTTTCTCAGAACACGACACATATTTCATATGAGTATGACTGTATGAGTATACTCTTTGTTAATAATTCTGTTAGTATTTTTTTACCTAACATAAACAATATTCAAGATAACGTGAAACATTTCTTGTTTGATTTATACGAACAAATTCTTTATAGGCATCTTCAATGATATTTGTGTTATTTTCATTTCTTTTAGGAATATCGTGGTTGAAAGGAAATGCAGAATGTTTGCCTGTTGATGACAACACTTTTGATGCGTACACAATTGCTTTTGGAATCCGAAATTGTACACACATTGACAAGGTATACTAATCTTTTACGGTATTCAAACCCATTTTCATCTAATGATTTACTGATACCGTTTGTACATTGATTGTATCAATATTTTATATTTGAATTTACTATTTACAGTATGATCAATCCCCGATCTGATACACAAAGTATGCTCAGGAATTTTATATAACCTGTATATAATACTGGTAAATAGCAGTTGCCGTGGCGTAGTGGATATGGTGTCCGCCTAGCGACTGGGAGGTCACGGATTCTATTCCCACTGGAAGCGTTCCTTCAATCTTCTCCAAAGACACCAAGTACTGGTTCTAGTCCCAGGAAACGGACTAGAGAGTGTGTCAATAAGCCTATGGCTTTCGATGCAATCAAGCTAAAATAAATAGGTTTAAACTAATACTGGTAAATATTGTTCATATTATGAAAGACAAACTGTTATTTGTCTGTCTCCAACACCTGAAACTCAAGTTAAATGTACAGTGTAGACAAAGTGTGAACCAAAGCTCTGTGACAGTAACTTTTCTGAACTACATTAGATATTGTTGTGTGATTGATATGGACCTCGTTCAGAGAAAACTGGGCTTAATGCATTTGCTGAAGGGCCATCCAAAATTAGCCTGTGTAGTCTGCACAGGCTAATAAGGGACGACACTTTCCGCCTGAACTGGATTTTTGCTAAGAAGAGACTTCCTTTTAACAAAAAAAAAACATAAAAGCGGAAAGTGTCGTTCCTGATAAGCCTGTGCAGACTGCACAGGCTAATCTGGGTTGACACTTTACGCACATGCATTAAGCCCAGATTTACCAAAACACTGCTCATATCATACTGCTTATCTTTGGTATATCATAACATCTAGGTGGTGGAAGAGGCATACAGGGTGTTGAGACCCGGAGGTCGTTTTATGTGCCTAGAGTTCAGTCACGTCTCAAACCCACTTCTGCGCAGGTACACTAAACAATGTTTCGAAACGTGAAAAAAAGTTGACAGTTTGGAATTTTCATATTAACATTGGATGACGCAGAGTACCAGTACACAATAAGTGGATAATTTATTCTCATCATTAAATTGCAAGTAAATTAGTTGTATAAAATGTTTTGATAAATTGATTATCATAACATATGTCTTCAAACGCATTAATACATATTTTTTAGAGTGGAAAGGTTCATATTTGCCCCAATATAGGTTAAAATCAAAGTACCATTGCAGATGTTTACAATAGATAAATGTGTATTGTCACTATCATATCATAAAAACCTACCTGTAGGTAATATAAAACTGAAGTTACATAGTAATTAACTGAAGTCATAATTTTGATCATGTTGTGGAACTCAAAATAGTGCACATAATGAAACAAATAATTCGCTTTTTGCTCATAACTATGGAAAAATGCCCCTTTTTACCTCACCTGATCACAATGTGATCATGGGGAGCTTTTGTGATCACAGTTTTCTGTAGTTCTTAGTTTGTCATGCATCGTCAACATTCACCTTGAGAACACTCGAGGCTACATGTATAGGCTATTCTACATGAACATTTGTTAGAACATTTGCCCCAATAATATCTCTGCCGGGTGTGAAACAGGTCAGATTTAAGAAAACACTTGTGAACACTCGAGAAGATACATTTTTTACAAAACTTCATCAATACTGTATTGCTGAAAACATTTGTTTTAATGATATCTTGTCTGAGTACAAAAATGTTTCGGGTCCGTTGAGAAAAATGGCTGCCAGGAAGTGAGGCAGTTTTCTCATATGAAATCTTTGTGAACTCTTTAGAAGTCACATTATTTGTCCAACCTTTATGAAGCTTTCCCACAACCTGTAATGTAATCATATATCGTCTGAGTTTGAAAATGATTCTGGTCCATAGAAACAAATGGCGCCAACGAGCAGGCTAGTTTTTCTTAAATGGCAAAAATGAAACCTTGTGAAGTCTTGAGTAGTCACATTTTCTGTCCAATCTTCATATACATTGCTGAGAACATTTAATTTAATGATACCTGTTGAAAAAATGGCTCCCAGAGGGGCCTGGCAGTTTTCCTTATATGGCTGAAGAAAAACTTTGCAAACACCCTCTAAGAGTCACATTTTTAGTCCAATCTTCATATTTGCTCAGAAGATTTTTTCTAATGATATCTTGACTAAGTTTGAAAATGGTTCATGGTCTTCATGGGACGGGGGCAGTTTTTCTTAAATGGCTATATTGAAACCATGTTATAAACACTCGAGAAGTCACATTTTTTTTTAACTTTCTCATTATGATTTATCGCCTGAGTTCAAAAATGATTCCGGTCCATTGAACACATAACAACCATAGGGCAGGGAAGTGTTTTTAGCTCACCTGAGCACAACATGCTCATGGTGAGCTATTGTGATCTCCTTTTGTCCGTCGTGCGTCGTCCGTCGTGCGTCGTGCGGCGTCAACATTTACCTTGTTAACACTCTAGAGGCCACATTTTTTGTCCAATCTTCATGAAACTTATTCAGAACATGTGTCCCAATAATATCTTGGACGAGTTCAAAAATGGTTCCGGTTGGTTGAAAAACATGGCCGCCAGGGGGCGTGGCAGTTTTCCTTATATGGCTATAGTAAAACCTTGTTAACACTCTAGAAGTCACATTTTTAGTCCAATCTTCATGAAACTTTTTCAGAACATGTGTCCCAATAATATCTTGGACGAGTTCGAAAATGGTTCCGGTTGGTTGAAAAACATGGCCGCCAGGGGGCGTGGCAGTTTTCCTTATATGGCTATAGTAAAACCTTGTTAACACTCTAGAAGTCACATTT
>VMBQ01001011.1:77940-105210 GCA_007657795.1 Dreissena rostriformis | reverse complement strand
TGACATTTCACCACTCAAAATGTGCAGCTCCATGAGATACACATGCATGCCAAATATGAAGTTGCTATCTTCAATATTGCAAAAGTATTCATAAAATAAGCGATTTGGGCCACATATATTTGACCTCTGACCTTGAAGGATGACCTTGACCTTTCACCACTCAAAATGTGCAGCTCCATGAGATACACATGCATGCCAAATATCAAGTTGCTATCTTCAATATTGCAAAAGTACTCATAAAATGAGCGATTTGGGCCACATATATTTGACCTCTGACCTTGAAGGATGACCTTGACCTTTCACCACTCAAAATGTGCAGCTCCATGAGATACACATGCATGCCAAATATCAAGTTGCTATCTTCAATATTGCAAAAGTACTCATAAAATGAGCGATTTGGGCCACATATATTTGACCTCTGACCTTGAAGGATGACCTTGACCTTTCACCACTCAAAATGTGCAGCTCCATGAGATACACATGCATGCCAAATATCAAGTTGCTATCTTCAATATTGCAAAAGTACTCATAAAATGAGCGATTTGGGCCACATATATTTGACCTCTGACCTTGAAGGATGACCTTGACCTTTCACCACTCAAAATGTGCAGCTCCATGAGATACACATGCATGCCAAATATCAAGTTGCTATCTTCAATATTGCAAAAGTATTCATAAAATAAGCGATTTGGGCCACATATATTTGACCTCTGACCTTGAAGGATGACCTTGACCTTTCACCACTCAAAATGTGCAGCTCCATGAGATACACATGCATGCCAAATATCAAGTTGCTATCTTCAATATTGCAAAAGTATTCATAAAATGAGCGATTTTGGCCACATATATTTGACCTCTGACCTTGAAGGATGACCTTGACCTTTCACCACTCAAAATGTGCAGCTCCATGAGATACACATGCATGCCAAATATCAAATTGCTATATTCAATAAAGCAAAAGTTTTGCAAAATGTTAAAGTTGGCGCAAACCAACCAACAGACAGGGCAAAAACAATATGTCCCCCAATACTATAGTGGGGGGGGGCATAAAAATAACTGTTAATATTGCTGCTGTTTTCGAATGTAATCCATTTCAATCACACAACACACATTTCGTTTCATGGGAACGGATTACATTCGAAAACAGCAGCTTTGTCAACACTCATTTTTCTATTTAGTTTTCTACATTGGGAAATCTTATTTGTCAAGAACAGCCTCAAACTTTTATTTACAAAGAAATTAAAATTAAGGTTTCACCGGGATACTACATTTCATATATGCGGCAACCTGGTTTTATGAACGTAATGAAACTGAAAATAATATTTTAATTTTGTTAGGTTGAATGTTGTTTAGTTTTTTGATTACCCTAAAATTTAATAAATATATTTGTAACGCATGATTTAAGTTTGAATGACAATTTAATAAACAATCAAAGATAACTAAAAAGCTCTTACCTTTTTGTGCCGATAGTTTCTAGCCTGGCTTTGCGCTTTCTTGCAAACAAATTTCCAACTGTCACTTTTTTCGGAAGTTGCCAAGTAAATAAAGCAACTTAAAAATAAAGTTAAGTAAAAAGACGACTTGATTGGCTGATCGCGATTGGTAAATCTAACATCGCGTATTTTTTGACGGTGTTGTGGCTAAATGTACCTTCGTCATTGAATCTCATCAGGTTAAAAAACACTAAAACAATTGGTGTTTATTAATGGGCCTATTGATTTATCACCGACGAATATTTGTATATAAATATGTATATTAATCGTATGCTTTATTAGGACGACTCGCGTATATAGAGGTGCAGTGCATCGGTGCTTTACACGTGTTTGATTTCATGCATCATCGTCTTCACGACGTCAGTGTGATTGATCTCCTCTCGTGTGCATTTCGAAGTTAATTAAATCCTTCTGTGTCTCAGGCTGCAAAAGAAAGGACATAAAGTGTGTCCCAGTACTCCGACATATTTTTTTTTACTAGACTCATAAACGCTGGGACGATTTTTGACAAAATATAGCTGCAATTTCCAGCTATTTAGTTTTTATTGAAATATATTCAAATTTGCTGTGGTCTTGTGCTGTGAGGCGGAGTACCCGGAGAAAACCCTATCTGTCCGCAATGGAGACCAGTAACCCAACTTACATGCACCGGAAACTGGCATTGAGCCCGGGTCGCCTCGGTTAAAAGCACGTGTACCAACCACTGCGCTAACCGTGTCGCTCTAACGTATATAAATATTGGAGAGTATAAGTAAGCACACTTTACATAAAAAAATAATGCACGTGTTCAATCGTTGCTTTTAAATACATTTATAACGAAATTATGAATCCATGTTGATCTCTCCAAAGACCAATAATTGTCCCTAAACCTGCTGAAACTTTATCAAATAAATAGAAAGAAACATTCTTTTATTCTGGTTTCATGACATCACCATGTTACATGTTCTTGGTCTTGTTTAAAGTATATTGTCTGGGGAAGATCAAAACTTTATTCCAGAAGCAATTTAGAGTCATCGGTTCATTGAAACTTAAAATATGTACTCCATGAATGAAATTAAATACAACGTTATTTAATGTTGATTTTTTTTGTGAAGCGAATTTTCGAAATACGTTAACCGCCTTCATAATCCACTTTACTGCATATACAATCATAAAAATATTGTTAATATTGAAGGAAAATGTTGCATTTTAATAAGCGCAATGGTAAATATTCCTTTATATAGTCGCATATATCGTTCTTTTGCAATAGTTATCTCTGATTCATAGAGAATGCGATTGCTGAACTATTATGCGATAATTTTTGATGATGTGCTTACACTTGTGAATGCCAAAGATCTATAAATATACAATGTATATTTAGAGATCCTTGTGCAGGCGAATTTACAGCGAAAATAGCCTGTCTGCTAACGTTATCAACGTACAAACGCAAGATAAAAGTAAAGTATGCATTCAAATTCATCAGTGCAGGTAAATTGCAGGTAAACACATCATATTGAGTGAATGAAATTTTAATGTTCGACATTCCATTGAAATGATACATGTTTGAGATCAAAACCATAAATATAATTGACTGATTATACAAGTTTTGGAGTTTGCCATGCTCGGAAAACATAGGCCTCTTAATTCCTTTAATGTTGTGTTATCTGTCATGTATTCTTATATTAGAAATCAAAAGTAATGTTTGTGTGTTAGAACTTAATAGATGCATGATGTAAGTAGATCAAACCGTTGAAATGTGTCTCCTCAATCGACACAACCGTTTTAAAACATTATTAGGATTATACTTTAAAAGTTATAGGAACCTTTTGGAAAAGACCATTTACCTGTTTTAATTATCGACTTCCGCTGTGTTATAGTGAATATAAAATGAAGATGCAATCTCATACACCGATAATGAAAAGCTGAAGAATGAATGCGATCATCAATATAAGATATACAGATAGATATTTAGTGAAATCAATTCGCTATAAATATTTCATACACTGAACACAACAATGATTAAGCCTCAGTCACAACTCCATGAGTTTATCTCCTTTCTTGACCCGACATTGTCCCGAATCAAAATCGCCGAAGTCGCGTCAATTCTCTTGAGATTTGGAACTCAAATTTAAGTTTTGTTTTAAACGATCGAAACTGTAAGCATAGCGTGCCGACAGAGTCTTGCCAGTTTCCGATCCTCCCGAATCCAACGTGTCAGTTCCACGACAGCGTTCTGATACTCCCGATTTCTCATAATCGTGCAGGGCATTGTCAGGGCTCATTCGTGGTGGACCGGTCAAACTAATGTTACCCAGCCTGAAAAATCCCCGACCCAAACGGGGATCGAACCAATTTAGGACCTCCCTGTTCCTAATAAGGAGACAATCTACCGCGTCGCTATACAAGCTAGCTTTTATAGCAATGCAGTGTAATTAAGTTCTCCTGCTTATACCGAACCCAAATATTAATGCGGAACCCCTACAAACAAACCAAACATAAAACACGATACACACTGCCAAGGTATTTATGATTTAAAATTCAACGATAATTGTGTTCATGGCATCCAACAAAGACGTACGCGTTTATCAGATATATTCGTTATCCGGTGATATTGATAGCATATGGACATCACGGCGAAAAAGGGAAACAGTACACTCGGCTTCCTCCAGCGCAACCTACGCATCAGCAATGAGAAGGTCAAGACCACGGCATACACCTCTCTTGTCCGGCCAGGCCTTGAGTTTTGCTCCACAGTGTGGAACCCATTTACAAGGGACCTGGTCTACAAGCTTGAGATGGTACAGAGGAGGACTGCTAGATATGTGACCAACCGATACCACAACACCAGCAGCGTATCCTCCATGATCGAGCACTTGGGTGGGAGACGCTTGAGTCACGACGGACCAAAGCGCAACTCACCATGCTGTACAAAATCATCAATAACCTGGTGGATATCCCAGCCAACCAATACCTTGTACAAGCCCCAAGTCGCCCTAAGGACCATAACAAGAAGTACCACCAGCCGTCTACATCCACATCTTACCACAAGAACTCATTCTTTCCACGAACCATATCCGTTTGGAACCACCTCCCTGCGTCAGTCGCAGAGGCCCCTGACTTGGTATCCTTCAAGCAGGGTTTTTCCTCACTCACCTTCTAATCACTGTTAGGTGCCCAGCTTCAAGTAACCCCTAGTGATTCCCATTGCTGTGCCGGCCGCGGCCACCGTAACCGGAGATGTCAGGGTTGAAGAGGAGAAAACGAAGCTGGCAAAACTTTTTACTATCTCTATACTTTTAACTATCAAATCTCTTCTATCTATCCTATCATTTCATATCTTTCTCTTGACCTAGCAACACCCGTCGCGTAATAATCAAGTGTGATTGCGCCGACGTATGATGTAGATATTTTGTTCAGACTTCATATTTGGAAAGTCATTGGCTCACTTTTCAAATAGAAAAAGACAAACATTACTTAATTAAGACTATTGCCAAGCAATGCTGTCCCCTACCGGCTCCACCAATGTCAGATTATTTTTTTTGCAACCAGAATTTTTGTCGTAGGAACAAAATGAAATGACGTGAATAATGTCCATATTGCCAGAGTCACAGAGCCGCCACGGGCGCCACAGCAAAAATTACCAAAGGCTCTGGGAGTCCATTTATATGGACTAATGGTATGTTATGAGCCCGTATTGGGACAGTCTTGGCTCGAGGATCAAAGTTTCCGAAGTTTTGTTAAAACTGGTCCGTGGCACACCAATGCCTTGTGACATATTTATTGTCCCCTACCGGTTTCACCGCAGGGGACTTATGGTTTGCGCTCTGTCCATACATGCCAGAAATTTTCAGGTCCAAATCGGGACATTCCATAAAAAATTGTAGGGACATTTGCCCGTGGCGGCTCTGTGACCCTTTGGGTTATAAAGCTGAGTTGAATTATTGCAACTAAACATACAATAGTCGTGTAATAACGTATAAGTACACGCCTAATGTGTGCCATGTGCCTAAGGCTTAAGCACCGATTTATTCGGCTTTTATTTTTAATTTTCACCATTCTTTTCAGGAGTCCACTCATTTATGCTAGTTATTGGTAACACAGTAAGGACTGTGCGCACCATGCTCTTTATATTTTAAGTTAAAACCGCCTTCAGCCAACTAGTTTCTAGTCAATGTTGAATGAATATCAACAGGCAAATTCGTTCAATTGATATCCAGCGCCAAATAAATTGTGTTTAAGTAAAGTTGCAAATCACTTGATGTATCATTATGGTAAAATCCTAACACAACCAGGCATATATATATTAAAATCAAAATTTGTAACAACTTACCCCAGTGTGTGACCTTGACCCTAGAAATCTCAGCCTTAAAATTGTAGAAAGTTATTACAGAATCCCTTTATGCATACTAAGTGAAGTACTGGCTAAATTATAATAAAATGAGTGATCTTGGACCTCAATGTGTGACCTTGACTCCTTGATTGTAAGTCTTGTATATGACTCGATGCCATATGATTGAGAACTGCGATTAAGTTTCATGGCAGTGGCTAATATGTTGATTATGGATATGCATCATTCTCTTATCCACAATTATATACACATGTACAAAATTTCAATGAAATCTACTCGAGCAGGTTCAAGGTGTGGTTTCAGAAACAAGAATATGCTTATTTTAAAGTTAAAAAGTCCCCAACTCAGTTATTTTCCAATTGATTATGGCGGCATTTGAAATGCATAATCCTCGTATACATATACACACTCATACTTAGTTTCAATTCAATCTGCACAAGCAGTTCCGAGATATGGCTTTGCAAACAAGTGTTTTGGACCGACGGACAACGCCAAAACAATATCCCTCCACCTATGGTGGGGGATAACAAAAACGAAAGGCTTCATCTATAGTAACAACGCTCAATTTACTCATAACATTTATTCAAACTTTATAAAAATATAAATACAAAAATAAATATCACATAACTAAACATGGCAAAGCTTTTACTGTATGCAAATACTTTTGGAACATTATAGCACATGCAGTGTTTACATAATTTGAACTTCAGATCTATAGGTTGCTAAAAATAGTAAGAAAACAATTGCCTGATGATGTGCTTTGATTTAGACCAAATGTCACTTGTTTTCTAACATCAAAATTAACTGGACAACAAAACTGGCAGTGGCGGCATTGTTTGTTCAAGATGGCACATCAGTCTACGATGCTCAACCAGACTTGAAGAGAAGGATGGCAACCTGACCAAGGTAGAAGTAGATGAAATGCTTGGTTTCGTGGGTCACGTAGCTTCCGAAGTTGCGTCCAACAATGGCGTGCCAGGTGGGGTTGTACTTTTTGTCGAATTCCTTCTTGATGTAGGCAGCAATGTCCTTCTCGATGTTGTATTTCTCGAGGGCCTGGGTGGCGCAGTCTACAGCATCCTGCTGCATCTCCTCAGACATATCAGCATTCTTGATCACGGCCTTGCGTTCTCCCATGGTTACTGAAAGTGAATTTTGAGATTTAGACCAACAGGTCCCCTTAAATACTTGCACAGAGACACCCTTATCTTGTGTCATCAGTGAAGACAAAACATATCTTCAACATTATAAGTATCTTCTCATAAAACACAGTTCAGGCCAAAGATCTATCAAGAAAATGTTGATAGATCTTTGTTCATGATTTCCACATTTTTGTTGTTAAAAATAAAAGTAACGTTACATGAATCCCCAAAGAAGGAAGAATATAATGTTTAATGATTTATCAGATTATTTGAATATTCATTCTGATCATCTATCTCAACGAGGAACTGAACAAATATGATAAATATTTATATTTTCCTTTGAAATCTGTCACATAGAAACGTTCAAAAGGGAGGTAAAACTAAAAACATGATTATTTGAAATGTTTTTGATTGGCAAATGCCAATTAGAACGTTACTGTCAAATTTAAATCGTTATAAGGATATAAAATGTACTTACGTTTTGTGTTTTACTGTGCTACGACACTGTACACCGACAAGCAAAATTTAACAAGTGAATTTCAACAGACCAACAAAATACATAGCAACATGCAATATACAATGGAGCGATATGATTGGTTAAAAGCCTAGATATCGCGGTTGGTAAAACTAACATAGCGCACTTTTTGACGGTGACGGCCTTTGTATGTTCTCGATTATATAATCCGTGTGGCTACAATACACTATTCATATTTTGGCAATTTATTTCTCAATCTCCATGCGGAGTTGTCGTTCCTTGCTCTCACATACTGTGAATGTAATGTGACCGTCTTGCAAGAGATTGCGTATTTTTATTGACACAGCTTATAATTTTAACGATCAAAGAAACAAAAACACTTGATTGCGAACAATTGTTTAGAAAGAAGTGTTTTGTTTTTATCAGTTTTGGATTAATTGTCATTATTTTTGGCAGTTCTAATTTAAATATTCTGCAAACCACCAGCAGGAGACATACATATGCAACGAAGTCCACTTCTTTCTTCTTCGTCTTCTATTTTAGCTTTTTTTTTAAATTGCGTTTATGCTAAGAATGTTCTAAAAGTCATCTGGTATAATTTTATATATTTGCAGTTCTTATATTATAATGTAAAAATGCATTTAACAATCATAACATAGCCAATATTGGTAAAGTAGCTATGATTAATACCATGGTTTTATTAATTGGAAAAAAACAACAACAACAATGCAAGTTCATGATTTTATGGTTGTTAACATAGGATTATAGCGGCTTATTTCATGAAAGTTTACATGTTTACCTTGCGCGGATGCACATGGCGTAAAACCCATTTAAAACCCATAAAGACGTTTTGATTGTGGTATGAATTAAAAGGGAACGTGGGTATCCGATGGTCGAATAAGGTTTGGACAATAACAAGACATGTACGTTATACAATTGAGCCTCGCTATGTGATAAGGGGGTCTAATTTACGTGCACACAGGTTAATCAGGGACGACACATTCCACCTAAACTGGATTTTTGTTTATAATAAGAGACTTTCTTTAAAAGAAAAATATAATAAAAGCGGAAAATGTCATCATCAATATATCGGTAAAGAGCGAAACAGCGCAAACATGTTTGCTTAATATTGGTCTCGCTATACGAGTGTGATGTATCGTTAAATAAAAAAATTGTAAGGTTAACCATTAAACCAAAATCGATATTCTATTAGAAATTCGTCTGTCACATTCTGACGTACGTAAGAAAATCAGTTGTGCGAGTGTCCATCGTTTTTTGTTACGCCTCGATATACGTATTGATTATTAATTTATTACCGTATGTATTATAGCTGAATTGTTTAGCGACGATATAAACTACGTTCGTTATTACAAACATACATACCTACACATTCCATAAGAACAACACGAACACGTTTTGGTTATTTGCGTGTTGTCGAGGATATCAAAATTAATACATTGAATGTAATATCAGCAATACTATTTTATATGAAATCTCATACTTTGTTCTAGTGTTTTATCGGAATGGTGTAAAATTACTCATAATTTAGAAACCAAAGTCAACCGTAAAACCATTTTATGAAACAATAAAGACATAACTTCCAACAATAGAACGTTTTTCTATAAACATTGGTTTGATTGAAACATAAAATATGTCGATCAATTGTATACGACTACAGGATAAATGAATTATAGTCTTTTGATATTATAATCTACATATATGGAATACCTACAAGTTATTTCCTGCTGTTTTACATATTGATCAAAAGCATACCAAAACATATTAAAGCTATAACCACTACACATAACACACCATGTACTCAAACAACTTTCGTAGAAAAAATACTTGCAAAACAAAACAAAACGAACACAATATTTTACACACTACACATTAAAACCCTGCAGAAACCTCCAAAAACTCAAATTTAATGGCAAATCCTTCGCCGAAAACATGAATTTAATTGGAAATAAATATGTATCATGCCATATAAAGCAACTTCTGATAGCACACTGAGAGATTTTTAATATAAATACATGTATATCCAGAGAATCAAAGCTATATGTAGAGAACATATTAAACATATTAAAACAATAGAAAATCTTTTCTGGGAGTGCAAACATAATCAAACTCTATGGAACCCATGGACAAACTTTCTAGAAAAAAAAACAAATACATTCTAAACTGTCTCTCTAAGACATCAGTTTAGGGTTGAATACCTTCAAAATACCAGATGTTAATAACATTAATTACATTATTATATTAATGAAATATTTCATATTAAACAGGAACTACAGAAAACAAAGAACTACTATGAACTGTTCGATCAATAATTAAAAACTTAAGATTCATATTGAAAAAAGAATAGCCATCAACAACGATACACTTCACATCTTTGAACATAAATGGAGACACATTTAACTTTCATAATCCAGTCCAGTTGTTTTCTACCCACCTAATGCAACTCATCTATATTTATCACAAACAACCAAAGCAAAAAAATACACATCAACAATTTTTAAATCTAAAGGTAAAACAAAGTAAAAAATATGTATATATTAGCATATCTTGTATAATATGTTTGAACATTATTACTGCTACATGATATCACGTTGTTTTTCGATCATATACATGCATACATTCTATGTTTTATGATAAACATGCAATACTGCTGGAGTTTCACTTCTTTATATTATATTAAAAAAAAAACAACAACAGAAAACATAAATTAAAAAAAAATGATAAGCATTCCTCTTTTCTGATAAGCTTTACATGTTGATTGAGCGATAAATAAACACCTCTAATAATAAAAATGTCACATAATGTTCATGAATCTAGATTTTAAATATCAAATTATTTGTCACTGATACATTTTAAACTGTGAAACTTCTTTTATAACTTTGTGCATAAAGGGGCTTATTTTACCAAGAGGCAAATAGATGAAAACAAAACATGACTATACTGGCGAACAGTTTCGAAAATGTACTTATTCTATTAACTTTTAGGGACTTTTTCACAGATTGGGGCTTTTTAAAGTAAAATTTCTTAAATTGCTAGATTTTAACCACGGACCTCTAGAGCTCCACGATACAAAGAAGAATAGCATATAATGAAAACAAAGACACAACTCTCTGCGCAGCGGTCCTCCACCCAGTGTCCTTTGGATTAAAAGGCTTTCGTAGGAACCACTATATCCTTTCGACTAATACATGAACGCTTGCTTTTTATAACAGATATACGCGACCCACTGTTGTAACTAAATTAAACATTCAAATCACACAGACAATTAAAAAAAAAAATCTTTTAATGTTTGTAGCGCTTTATAATTATATCCATATCAAATGAAGATATTTCATAAACAAAGCTGTATTTTAGTACTAGTCTACGTCGGAAGCGTTATGTCTCTCCCTGATTAATAAAAAAAAATATGTTTTGAACATGTGGCAATATGTTGGAAAATTGTAATTTTAACAATATGAGAACAACTCTCTTTAATGTTAAGATAAAAAAGCAAATACATTTCACTAATTGTTTGAAACAATGTTTTCTGTCAAGTTTCTTCAGTGGGAAAAATATTGTTCAGAAAAGACTAATACAAGTTGTTCTAGGAATTCAAGAATAAATAATGCGTTGAACAACTAAATGGTTATCTGACTTACAAAATGTAAACATACCAGCTTCATATGTCTAAATTCTGTCGAATGTAGACTGATTTCCAGCAACCGGGATCAAAACGTGTCATAGCTAAGGTGTTTTTATGAATATCAATTATGTCTGGTATAAAGTCTACCGGTAGTGTGAATTCGCTCAACTCGGCAGTTTGTTTATCCAACATGTGCAATACCTTGCAAGCTTCTGTATATACAAACACCTTCTTCTTGGTTCTGCTGCAAACAATATGTTTCACAGTCCTTTCAAATCTGTGCTTCCATTGCGCTCGCCAACTGCCAATTTCGTTTATGAAACATACAACTTCTGTAGTTGATCCAACTACAATCACGTTTTCACCAAATGCATCTAAACACGTGATACCATGTAATTGGGCACTATCAAGATTGATTTGTTTACAGTCCCCTTCATATTTGTGTTGTCTGATAGATGCTGTTTTTCTTGCGCGTCTTGGAGTGACAGCATTAATGAAATCTACATGACGCGCCGTTCCTTGGTGAACCGAATAAGCAACAAGAAAATGAAACGCAGGGTCCGGTAGGGTATCATCGGGGTACTTCTCGTAAGTGACTGTATGGCATATTGCATTGAAAGACTCATTAGTACAGATTGTGTAGATCAACCGTAAACGATCCTCATTAGTTGCAAGTATACTAATACCAATACCAAATTGTACTACAGCTACATGGTGTGTACTCTTAATTTTACACATATTCCCGGCATTCTTTAAATTGATTGTGTCCAACTTTTCCCCGGAACTAGCATCCACTTTAGCAACAAGTCTCGGAAATGAGGCTAGAAAGTAGGTTTGGAAGCATTTGATATCTCCGCAATTGACCAAATGGAATGATCCATCTGGGCGAATGCTGACCTCCCAATCTACTGGCATTGGTGTAGGAACTGGCGATATGTCCTGAATTCCCATATCTGGTGCTTCTAAAATGTCGTGGTTTGATTTATGTTTTGCTTCATCTTCGTTGGTTTGTTTTCTTTCATAAATTATTTGGTCATTTTCTAAGCTCTTATCTTGAGCTTTATCTGTTATCAGTGTTGGGTTGAAGGTATCATTTTCCATTGTGTGTGCAACTAGAACCGTATGTGCTGACTGATCAACCACACCTTGCTGCATATGTTTAACTGCAGTTGCATTTTCGCATGGACTCTGATTATCGAGCTTTGTTGTGCTTGCTAGCTCATGAGCTTCTATTGTTTTGTCAGCCACTTCTTCTTTCAGATGACGACCCGTTGCTTCTATGTCTTTAATGTCTTCTTCTTTTCCTTGCTTATGTTCTTGCAATTGAATCTGGCACTCGTTTTTAGAGCTGGTCTGTGAGTTCTTTTGCTCATAATCATTGTCAATAGCCAATTGCGAGTGGCGAGCATTTTTTGTATCATGGTCGTATGTATTACACTCTGGTTTGATTTCAGAAGTGACCGGAGCACTACTTCGGTGCCCAGGACGTTTGCCAGGAACCTGATCGTTGCCTGGTTCGTCGGTATCTTCAAACTCGTCGTCATCGTAATCATCTTCATGTGTCGTCACGTTTTTAACTACACCATCGTCCTCTGTGAATGTTTTTTTCAAGCCACTATTCTCAATAAGTATTTGTTTAGCAACGTCAGTTGGGTTCCATTCGTGCAATGATTTATCAGTATCTATACTCAGTCTCGGCAAAGCTAAACTTATATTTTTACTGCCTGGCCTAGATTTAGGCGTCATTTCTAGTGGCAACCCTTCAGTTATAAGTCCACTGGATGCTCCAAAAACTTGTAAATTATCCTTGCCAGTGTTTTTTGTTATCAGTGTTTCAACCAAAATGTCACGAGAGTTTAAAATATCTGAATATTTTTGGCTTACTTTCAGTTCCACAAATCCGGAAATTCCACGCAAAATCCTAAAAATGGCGTCTTTGTTTGACGTGTCTGTAGCGTTTATTTCTGTAATATTTTGTTGCGAAATTTTAAAAGACGTGTGCATTTTCCTGATATCACTCTCACTTTTATCTAGCATTACAATAATGCGTTTATTAAATTGTTCCTGTTTCTCTCTAATTGTTGTTAAGCACGTTAACAGATATGAACAATATTGTCCACTAACTACTTTATTTGCTAACTCTTTTGGAGTTAGTTCCATTATGGTTTTAAATATAAGCTAAACGTTTCCAAAAAGAACGCGAACCGAAAACTCGTTAAGATACAAATATAAAACAGCTCCGTGAACCGAAAACTCGTTTAGATACAAATATTAAACAGCTCCGTTTTTCTTTAATAAACTTTGCTGTCTTCAAATACTTTCAGAGTGACACTACTATTGATTGTCGATAATCAGAGATTTAGAACGTACTTGGTTTACTTTTCAGGTTAAAAGCATGTGAATCGATCGCTTATATTTAGATAGCAATATTCATTTTCCATAAAAAGCTTTAAACTTCCTGGTCCAAGTAAAGGTTTAAATACATGGAAAAAGAAAACCGGTAAAGGTTAATATTGACAATACGTTGAAAGCACACTAAACGGTATAATATTTAAATAGCCCCATATTGTGAAGACGCTCGTAGTTGTGATAAGTGGGTTATGCTTGTGAAATACACATAAGCATAATAATCCACCGTCATTAGACTCAAGTATAATTACCAGTATACATGTTGTGTTTGAGTTGATTTATATGTCTTTATGCTCGCCACGGTGCGAAAAAAAGCTATAAACGGATGCACATCATACTTTATAATAGGCCTACTTTAAATATACTTTTATTATGTTAAGATACCTTTGTAGCTACCCGTTTTACCGTGAACTCAGAACCACTTTGGTTTGATCATATTTATTAAAATTTAATATTAAAAGTTCAATTCTGTTTATCCTTGTTTAGAAAACAACATTCGCCATCAATGAAATTAAAAAATGCTACGATGGCACCAATGCGGTCACACGAGTTCAAGGTAAACCCATTGTTAAATGCATGACATGGTGACCTAGTTTGTGACCACACTTGACCCCGCTTCGCACTTGGTCGTGATTTTGTCAAGCTGAACATACTGACCATATTTTACTTTGTATAGGAAATTGTCAGAATTAACATCATAACCAAGCGTCATAAAGATCGGCAAATAGGGCATCTAGAGTGGAAACAATGTTCTTTCAAGATTCGACCTAGTGACGTATTTTGTACCTCAATTAACTCAGATTAAAATTGGTATACATAATGTCCGAATACATACTTTGACTAAGTTTCACCAAGATTGACTCATAAATGTGGTATTTAGGGTCAAAACGAGTAAGAAGTTGACGACGCACGATATATGACGCACGACACACGGCGACGGACGCCGGTTATGGACTGATCATAAGAATCCACCTTGAACATTTTGTTCTCAGGCGAGCTAAACAAACATTTACTGTTTGAACGTCTATAAATGTGTGTTTTTCTCCCACTTTTCCGCTACACTTATCTGATAAAAAAAGTATGTCAATGCTGAAACCGTCTCTTACGTATATCTAACCGACCCACTTACCAGCATACCAAACATGTAAGCAGTGATTATACAAGTTTATTTATTTCAAGCTCATTTCATGCATTACATGTACGATGTAAATCTGAATTTAGTTTAAGTGCAGTTTCGTTCATACGACACAATTTTGTTCTACAGATCATTTTAATTTCCTGCAACGATATCTATCATACGTCACACAAACACTAACTCCGATCCTAATAAAAAAGACAGTTCTGCTCGGCTTATAAGACTGGGACAGTCATGTAAAATATCTAATATAATATATATATATTTTATAAACAACTGGTAGCAAGATGAGTTGCAGATAATTGGTCAGTTACCACAATTTAACTTACCCTTTTGACCTGTTAATTCTTTTCAGCTCAATTCAACAGTGAAACATGCGTCTAATATCACTTTAAATCAATTGAAGTACATGTACCAAACGTTTTTTGCAAAGATAAAGTTTAGTTTATATTCCAAGCGCTTTGAAACAACCAAAAATAAATAAATGCGTTTCTTACAAACAGTTTTCAGAGAAAAAGTCATTTAATTTGTATTCAAAGACATGTGAGTTAATAAAGAATGACACACATACCGGGAATGATTGTTCAAAAAACAGAATACAACCATTAGCATGTCGAATCTCATAAACACATTATGGCTTTCACAAGTTTGAACCGCTTACTAAAAAAAAACGCAAGCGTTTCCATACCAAACCTTGTAGCGAGATGTATGTATTGAGCTGAGGTAAGAACAAAGCAAAAAAGGATGAGTGTAGAGTTGGCGGGGCAGCTGAACCGATGCGTCTTCCAGAGGAATTCACCTACTGGATGACATAACTGGTAATTCCACCATGCCACGGCTCACCCCGACATTGCACAACTGAAAATTCATATTAATACATTTGCATCGATACCTACTGCTAAAAGGAGGTGGCGCCAATGCACATTTTCAGCTATTTTAATTTTCGGTATCGACCATACACTTTTTGTGTGGTTTTCCAGGTTGAGTGTTCGATCTTTTTCTTAGTTCGATCAAAATGAAATATAATCGAAAAAAGTAAAGTCTACATAATTATGAAGAAACATGTGTTGCAAAGAGATTTTGAAGATTTCTGTCATTGTATATACTATAAAACTGGAAAGTAACATGAGTATAATTTAAAACAAGATGTGTTTGTGAAACACCATGGCCCCTTTTGAGCGATTTTGACCCATATATTAGACCTTTGACCTTGATGGATGACCTTGACCGTTCACCACTCAAAATATGCCGCTACATGAGATACACATGCATGCCAAATATGAAGTTGCTATCTTCAATATTGCAAAATATATGGCAAATGTTAAAGTTTGACGCAAACAAACAAACCAACAAACAGACAGGGCAAAAACAATGTGTCCCCCAGTATAGACTGGGGGACATAAAAATACGTTTTTAAACAATTAAATTGAGAACAACGGTTAAATTGTTGTTGTTTTTTTTTTCACTTGTTAGTCGCATATCAACCTAATGAAATGTGTGTTATGAGGTGCACGTATATTCAAACCACACAAAATTGTTCTTAAATAAAAATTATACTATGGGAGATCACATCATAATTTGTCCTCACATGGCTGATTATGAGTTTAAGGTTCCACCATTGAAAAAGCATGGTATGCTAACTCGTATCAGCTTGGCGGCCATGGTGTGGTGTTCAGGGGTATCAGATTTCAACCGCGCGCTTTGGCTTATTCAACAAATGATACAGATTTACTCGTATTTAAGCGACCTATTTTCGACTTTATCAATACACACTATACCATGAATAGAGTAAAATTTCGTTTGCATGAATTTATATTTATTTATTGTTAACATCAGCAAATGCAGCGACGACACCAACAATGCCGCTGCAGCTAATGTTGCCATTTTAAATAACTGATAAACGGATATGTATTATGCATAAATAAATAGTCTTTTACATGCATCAATATGTATTTATTCACTAATTATTATTAACAGTAACACCAGCAGCAGGAGCAACAATAATATGGATTTGGGTTTCCTTAGATGTTGTTGTTTTTGCTGCTGCTAATAACTTTACTAATAATCAGTAAAAGAATACATATCAATGTATACCTTAATAATCTTTTGCATGCATCGATATGTATTTGTTTATTAATTATTAGCAACAACAACCTCAGTAGCAGGAGCCACAAAAACACGGGCGGGGTTTCCTTAGATAATAATAATTATTATTAAAGGAGTCCATATCAATAAATAAATAGTATTGTGCAAGCATTGCTAAGTATTTATTTATTAATTATTAGCAACATTATAAGTAGCGGCATTAGAAGTAGAAGCACTACAGCAACAGTAGAAGTAGTAGTAGTAGAAGAAGAAGTATAAGTAGCGGCATTAGAAGTAGAAGCACTGCAGCAACAGTAGAAGTAGAAGAAGTAGAAGAAGTAGTATAAGTAGCGGCATTAGAAGTAGAAGCACCGCAGCAACAGAAGAAGTAGTAGAAGTAGTACCGTAACAAAGTCGGTGGAATGACAACACAGACACAAGTTGGATTAGGTGTTTTTTTTAGATTTTATTCTGCTATTAAACAGTGTCCACAAAGTATTCTAATCATCAAGATACATAAGTCCAATAATCACACATACAGGCGGGCGGCCTGACCCTTACGGGCCTGCCCCACGATTCACAATTAAAATGAATTCGACGTCTAACCTACCTGAAGTTTATCTGAACTCTTTGTATATGAGACACAGTCCTTTTTATACTAAATGGTTGTCAATAGTTGTGTAGTAACAAACACATGCACATGTCTGACGGATATCATAATATTTCGTTATCAAAATAATCATAGATAACTAAATGGGTCATATTAATTTGATGTTATTATTGACTATGAATGGATTATTGATGCAATCACAATTTTATTTAAAATTCAGAATTTACATAAACATTATATCAATAGATTTAATTATTAAGTCGATACTCAACCAACATGACTTGCCATTGATGTTGATCTGATTATGTGTTACGCTACAGTACTATTACTTGTTATAGTAGTAGAAGTACTAGTAGTAGTTTAAGTGGAAGTAGTTATAGTATCCATAGTATTAGTAGCGGCAGTGGTAGTAATAGAAGTAGTAGCAGCAGCAGCAACAGTAGTAGTAGTAGTTTTTGTTGTTGTAGTACTGGTAGTAGTAGTAGTAGAAGTAGTAGTAGAAGAAGTTTGATTAGCTATAGTAGCATTTGTATAAGTAGCGGCAGTAGTAGAATTAGAGATAGCAGCATCAGCAGCAGCACTAGAACTTTAAGTAGTAGTTGTTGTAGTTGAAGTAAACAAGAGCTATGTTTGTCAGAAACACAATGCCCCCTACTGCGCTTTGAAGCCATATATTTGACCTTTGACCTTGAAGGATGACCTTGACCTTGACCTTTCACCACTCTCAAAATGTGCAGCTCCATTAGATGTACATGCATGCCAAATATCAAGTGGCTATCTTCAATATTCCAAAAGCTATGACCAAGGTTTAAGTTTTGGCACAGAATGACAGACAGAATGACAGACAGACAGGCCCAAAACAATATACCCCCTCTTCTTCTAAGAAGGGGTCATAAAAAAGGTCAACGATTTAAGACCGAGCTATCCTTATTTTTTGGAGATGTTAGTGGGAACAAACGACATATTTTAGCCTAATTAAGATTCGCTGACCTTTGCCTTTTCGCGAATTAAGCATTCCGATTAAGGGACAAAGCTCATCGTTTCAAGCAGAAGTAACATCTTTTAATTATTTCGTGAATTATCTTACTGTATGAACACATTCTACAACTATTTTTAGAATGTTGAGAATTTAGTTCTTGGATTTATTGAGTATTACATAATTTGGGTTTAAATCGTACAATATGTTGTATTGAGGTCGCTGCTTTCTTAATTGAGTTGGTTATACATCTTGTGTTTTTTAGAATGTGTATATGTTCTGTATCGATTATGGTTGACGTATTTACGTTAAAAAATATTAAAACAATATGAATAAGGAACATTATCTATCAAATGTTAGTCATTAGCGCCACCTCCTTGGCATTGGCTCCATCTCTTTTGGAAAAATTCAAAATTATCTATTAGATCTGCAAGACGCATATTTGTTTGTGAATGCAGCAACTAGTATATGTTGAACGCAATCGTTACATGTCGTTAGCGAATTAATCGGGTGGAAATTTGCTCGTCTCAAAAGCAGAAGACATCGATTTGCTTTTTAACACTCCACCATGCCACAACTTAAAAAAATCCTCACGTTTCCAAATGGGTTGTGATTGTGTGTGTCTATACATTTGTGGACGATTGCATTTTTTCTGAGTCGCACTACATTGTCCGATATTTGAAATAATGCGAAATATGTTGAAAAAACATAGAAAACCTACTCACCTTGAAGAATTATCCGTGAAAATTCAAAACATCCGGTCATTAGCGCCACCTCGGAAGTAGCATTGGCTCATTTATTAATGCATCGCAAAAAAGAGGTGGCGCCCGTATTACCGGCCGTGTTTTAGTCATGATCGCAATGCTAATTATTACACCAACAAGGGAAGCAACTGGAACATTGCACATATTGAAGACTGTGATATACCCTACCTTTGATTATTATGCATGATGTTAAATTACATCAGCATGTATACTTGTCACAATTTACACTCGTTTTGGCACTTGTGAATGCTTCGTGTCGCCAATTTTAACAATGTTATATTTGCACGCATTAAAAAAGATAGTTTTTGAAATATGTGTATTTTGCTTTTTTTCATAAGCCAGAATTCGTATGGGAATTAGTCCTACGTATCGTAGTATTGTAATGCTACGAAACTGTGACGATTTCCAAAACGTTAGTCATTTATGCTTGGTGTAACATTAAAAGAACTGCACAGTTTCCTTTCCGTAGATCAAGATATGCGTTGACCGACTATTAGTTTAATGTATGTCATATTTATTTTGCAATCCTTTAGCAAGCAATCGTAGGCAAATTAATGTGTGTTTGCAACTGACCAATACACCGAAGATGCACGAATATTGTGTTTGGATTGTTTGTTCTTGAAAATTGTTTCGTGTAAACATGTTACTACTCTACATAAGTGGTAGAACACAGAGATGCAAGATAAAAATAATACATGTTTTAAGTGAATGAGTCTACTAAATGGTTCAATTAATTGATTTTACATGCATGTTGTAAATTCAGGTACGTCTTGTCAAATTATTAACAATTGAAACGTGATTAGTATGAAAATACATGTAGTTGAATATTGATTCTAATGAATTATAATCGTAAAAAAATACTGATTAATGTTATGATATACCATATAAGTAACGTCTCTTCATTTTATGAAGTTCTAGGCATTATATCCTACATTGGAAGGCATAATGCAACACTGGTATAATTCTAATTTATCAAAATCGGCTAAAGATATGCGTTAGAAATGTCGCACATTAGAAAAACATTTTCTACAAAGTTGCAACAAAAGCATTCAACCATGAAGCTCTGCCACTTGTGGAGGGTGTGGGTTCCTCGTGTTGCATTTGCAAAGAGACGTATATGAACAGTATTTTTTTTTCTGTTGCATATAATTTCGTTCGTATAAGAATATAACCAAAAAACATATTTGTTTCAGTAGATGATAAAAAACGCGTGTGCACAATGAGACAATGCAGATGTCACAAGTAGCAATGTAGTTTAATCCAAGCTCATACCGCACGTACAACACATGTATTTCATAAGTATGGAATCACACAGAGCAAACGTCTGGGCTGCCAAATTATCCCATCTAGATATTATAAACCTTTTTGTAACGAGTTGAACATGTGTGTAAAAAGATGACCTTCAACCATGTGTAGCCTACGGGTACTTGAATGGTCCCGTATTCGAGTATATTCGGCATTCAGCTGTAATTATGGGTTATCTACGAAATTATTATGGACAAAAAGGGATAGCTGCTTATGTAGTCCATGCTCGATGGAGATAAACTGTTAAATGCTTTTCGATGAAAGTAAATATTTTAGATTGTTTCATATTTTTCAGTGATATTGCTCGATTAACTATAATTCATCGAATGTTGTATCAATGTATTACATTTTCTAGGAGCTATTAAGATGTAATTCATTTGTTCATATTCAAAGGTTTGACAGAATCCGTGGATATTGAAGTGTATCTACTCTATGACATAAGCAAACCGTACCAAACACTGTTTGTCGGTATATATAGTATGTACTCTGTAATAACCCTGCTATATATAACGTACACTTTGATTGCATATGTTTTGTACTCGGTCATGAACTTTTAGATAAAACGTAACACTGTTTGACAGTGTGTGCATTGTATTTGTTGTAAGGTATGTCTCTAGAACAATCTATGGCATACCAGGAATAATATTACCTTGCATGCATTTTAGAGAACAATCTGGCAGTTTATGCAATTCTATCCATCGCGTGTGGAAAGTATTTCATTTATAGTTATATCGAAACTCCTGAAACTTTATCAGGAGAGCCATGCTTGCCCGATAATTTATTATTCAAAGCAAATGAACAATCGCATACACAATACAAAACAAAAAATAAACTCCGACATTTGACAATTAATATTAAAGCTTGTTCGTTTGCTGTATATTCTTATATTTGTTAATTATTATTTTATGAATTCAATTATCGCTTTTCCGTATATATATATATATGAACGAAATGTTCATATCTTATTATCAGTGAGTTTGCCCATATATTGTCGACAAAACTAAATGCGTTAATAATGCTTAAATAGCTAATGGTGTGGAGCTAATACATAACACTATTGATAGATTGAAATATGAAATGTGTTGTAAAGCATGACCATCATTTGTGAGCTTTGATGTTCTGAGACTTGGACTCGTATCTCACATCTGACACTGACTTAACCGAGATGATTGTGCAGTGACTTATATCCATATATGCATGTACTAGTTGACAGTATGTTAAACCTTTCGTGTCAACATTCGTAAAACACGTACATCAAACAACAATATCGTGCCAAGTTTCCATTTCTAAGCACACTCTCATGTACACTTAATGAGTGTATATTAGCATCTAGATGTTGTCAGTCAAAGATATGTTTTCAACAAATACTAAACGTAAGTGTGACCTAATTCGAGCGTAATCATTAATTCTACGAAACAAACGAGTTGTGATACACATCAAGCTTGATGGGAGAATATAGACAAAAGTGCATTTACTTGTTTGTTTATTCTTAATGTACTGCCATCTAATGCCATTATTTTTCATAAACATTGTAGGTACTGTCGACCAACGTTTTTCCGGTTCAAAAGGCATTCGTTGTAAATTGTTGAATGTCCCTTAGTCATGTCATTTAATACAGCCATTAGTATACCCAATAATATTCATTATTTACCGACATATCTGACAGAAAACAAATGCTAATGGTAAACGTGTCTATGGATTTTATCGACATTACTTAACCGATAAATAGACAGGTCTTTGTCACAAACGTGAAATAAAGACACAAATATATTTTATTTGTCTAGAAATATGTAAAGACACTAATGGACATATTGCTTTCGAATTCACACAGAATCTATTTGCTATCAGATGGTGTTTTAGCGTCTTTTCTAATGGACATCGTCGAAACCGAAGTAACCAAATATTTAGGCTTCCGTGTTTTAGACGGGAACATTCTTGTTTTATGATCAGATAGATCTTAGAGAGGCGCGACGTCATTAACGAGCTGTACAACTTAACCGATGTAGAGAAACTCTTCGAAGCGGCTGATATCTACTACATTTGCTAGGTTGAGAGTAGATACAAATGTGCGTCTGGCCGTTAAGCAGTCTGATTATGCCAACACGACCAGGCGACAAGTCAAGTGGTGTGAATTAACTGCGTTAACCTCTGAATCGCGCCAAGACGGCGCTAATGGAAGTTGCAGCCAAAATTTCACTAACGCTGCAATTTGAGAAATTATCACGAATATTAAGGCTGACAATATCAAATGGAAACAAGTGCCTGCGTATGATAAACACACATGATACCCGTTGGTTAAACACAAAATATAACATTTCAAGAAACACATATTATAAAGCAAGTATAGAATACTTGTAGCAAACGGTGTAGGCGCTAGACGACACGGTAAAATCTACTTAATCTTTCACGGACGGAAAGCCAATAACTATATGCCTGATGCATAAAAGGACACTGTAAAATATAATAAACCGATGTTACTTATGTTTTAAGTGGTGTCTTCAATAAATAGTACATTTCCAGACAGGTGTATTCCTTTCCACAAGCTGAAGAAGCAAAATGACATAACATGCGCTGCCAGTATATTTGACCAACAGCAAAAAGGCCAGCACTCTTGTGCAACTATAACATACCTCGCCTGAAATCAAAATGTGCAGTACAAAATTATTTTCGTTCATACACATACACGAAATGAATAAATTCTGACTTGTTCCATAAGATTATACGTCATTTAACCGACAAGGATGACTTAGCATAACGCATTTGACAATATATACGATCATTATATATTCACATATTGATTTAAGATACGTTCTAAAAAATGCTATGTACATGGTATTATTTAGATTCCAATTCTGGCCTATGCTGATTTGACCTAAAATCTATTTAAAATGATTTTCTTATTCTACAAACTCAAAATATTCGTTCGCAGGTGACGTGCGTAACAGTTTAACTACAGTTCCATTGACCGTCTGGTTTAAAAACGTTTCATTGTCCCCCTCTTAAGGAAGATCTGCCATGCTCTCGAAACAGATAAGTGTATACTACGGAATCCGGATAGGGCCAAGTTGATTGTCGCGTGTCGACCTTCGAGGTCGACGCACGACATTCAAGCGACATTCTCTCGACGCACGATACGACGCGCGACAATCATGCGACAATCAAGATTTGAGTGTCGCATATCGCGCTGGGTTTCAGAAAAACAATATTGCAGAAAATCTTGACTGTCGACTGAATTGTCGCGCGTCGTATCGTGCGTCGAGAGTATGTCGCTTTAATGTCGCTTGAATGTCGTGTGTCGACCTTCGAGCGCGACACTCGACATTTGAGCGAAGCACGATACGACGCGCGAAACTATATCGAGCAAATGTCGCGCAAATGTCGCCTGTCGACTGTCATATCGTGCGTCGCTTGAATGTCGCTTGAATGTCGCTTGAATATCGTGTGTCGACCGTCGAGCGCGACACTCGACATTTGCTCGACGCACGATACGACGCGCGATGCACGATATGACACTCGACACTATATCCAGCAAATATCGCGCAAATGTCGCCTGTCGACCTAAAATTCCCTAGGTCGACACGCGACATTGTCTCGACGCACTATACGACGCGCGACACTATCTCGAGCAAAAATCGCGCAAGTGTCGCATGTCGACCGGTGTGCGTGTAATTTTGTCAACTGCAAGCACGGTGTTATAGTAACTTTTTCAGCTACAAATAAAACATGGCATCATCTCGCAGCAGCAGTAACAGCAGCAGCAGCAGTAGCAGCAGCAGCAGTAGCAGCATCAGCATCAGCAGCAGCAACAGTAGTAGTAGCAGAAGCAACAACAATAGCAGCAGTGGCAGCAGCAGCAGTCGCAGCAGCAGTAGTAGCAGCAGCAGCAGTAGCAGCAGCAGCAGTAGCAGTAGCAGCAGTAGCAGCAATAGCAGCAGAAGGAGGAGTAGCAGCAGTAGCAGCAGTAGCAGCAGTAGAAGCAGTAGCAGCAATAACAGCAGCAGTAGCAGCAGTAGCAGCAGAAGCAGCAGAAGCAGCAGAAGCAGCAGTCGCAGCAGTAGCATCAGTAGCAGCAGTAGCAGCATTAGAAGCAGTAGCAGCAGCAGCAGTAGCAGCAGTATCAGCAGTAGCAGCATTAGCAGAAGTAGCAGCAGGAGCAGCAGAAGCAGCAGGAGCAGCAGGAGCAGCATTATCAGCAGTAGCAGCAGTAGCAGCAGTAGCAGCAGTAGCAGCAGTAGCAGCAGTAGCAGCATTAGAATCAGTAGCAGCCGCAGCAGTAGCAGCTGTAGCAACAGTAGCAGCAGCATCAGCAGTAGCAGCAGCAGCAGTAGCAGCAGTAGCAGTAGCAGCAGCTGAATCAGCAGCAGTAACAGCAGCAGCAGCAGGAGCAGCAGTAGCAGAAGCAGCAGTAGCAGCAGTATAAACTATATCAGCAGTAGAAGCAGTTGCAAAAGTAGCAGCAGTAGCAGCAGTAGCAGCAGTAGCAGCAGTAGGAGGAGTAGCAGCAGTAGCAGCAGTAGCAGCAGCAGTAGCAAAGGAAACAGCAGAAGCAGCAGTCGCAGCAGTAGCAGCAGTAGCAGCATTAGAAACAGTAGCAGCAGCAGCAGCAGTAGCAGCAGTATCAGCAGTAGCAGCATTAGCAGCATTAGCAGAAGTAGCAGCAGTAGCAGCAGCAGCAGTAGCAGCGTAAAAAGCAGTAGCAGCAGCAGCAGTATCAACATAAGAAGCAGTAGCAGCAGCAGTAGTAGCAGCATTGGCAGCTGTAGCAGCAGAAGCAGCATCAGCAGTAGCAGAAACAGCAATAGCAGCAGTAGCAGTAGCAGCAGCATCAAAAGCAGCTGCAACTGAATAAGCAGCAGTAGCAGCAGCAGGAGCAGCAGTTGTAGCAATAGCAGCAGTAGCAGCAGCAGCAGTAGCAGCAGTATAAGCTATATCAGCAGTGAAAGCAGTTGCAGCAGTAGCAGCAGTAGCAGCAGTAGCAGCAGTAGCAGCAGTGACAGCAGTAGAAGTAGTGGCAGCAGTAGAAGCAGTAGCAGCAGAAGCAGCAGTAGCAGAAGTAGAAGCAGTAGCAGCAGTAACAGCAGCATCAGAATCAGCAGTAGCAGCAGTAGCAGCATTAGCAGCAGTAGCAGCATGTGCAGCAGTAGCAGCATTAGAAGCAGTAGCAACAGCAGCAGGAGCAGCTGTAGCAGCAGTTGCAGTAGCAGAAGCAGAAGCAGTAGCAGTAGCAGCAGCAGTAGAAGCAGTTGGAGGAGTAGCAGCAGTAGCAGCAGTAGCAGCAGTAGCAGCAGTAGCAGCCGAAGCAGTAGCAGCAGTAGCAGCCGAAGCAGCAGAAGCAGCAGAAGCAGCAGTCGCAGCAGTATCATCAGTAGCAGGATAAGAAGCAGTATCAGCAGCAGCAGCAGTAGCAGAAGTATCAGCTATAGCAGCAGTAGCAGCAGTAGCAGAATTAGAAGCAGTAGCAGCAGCAGCAGCAGTAGCAGCTGTAGCAGCAGTAGCAGCAGCATTAGTAGTAGCACCAGCAGCAGTAGCAGAAGCAACAGCAGCAGCAGCTGAACCTGAATCAGCAGCAGTAGCAGCTGCAGCAGGAGCAGCAGTAGCAGCAGTAGCAGCAGTAGCAGTAGCAGCAGTATAAGCTATATCAGCAGAAGAAGAAATTGCAGAAGTAGCAGAAGCAGTAGCATCAGTAGCAGCAGTAGCAGCAGTAACAGCAGAAGAATCAGTGGTAGCAGTAGAAGCAGTAGCAGCAGAAGCAGCAGCAGCAGAAGTAGAAGCAGAAGCAGCAGTAGCAACAGCAGCAGGAGCAGCTGTAGCAGCAGTAGCAGTAGCAGAAGCAGAAGCAGTAGCAGTAGCAGCAGCAGTAGAAGCAGTAGCAGTAGCAGCAGCAGCAGCTGCAGCTGAGTCAGCAGCAGTAGCAGCAGCGACAGGAGCAGCAGTTGCAGCAGTAGCAGCAGTAGCAGCAGTAGCAACAGTAGCAGCAGCAGCAGTAGAAGCAGTATAATCTATATCAGCAGTAGAAGCAGTGGCAGAAGTGACAGCAGTAGCAGCAGTAGCAGCAGTAGCAGCAGTAGCAGCAGTAGCAGCAGCAGTAGCAGCATTAGAAGCAGTAGCGGCAGCAGCAGCAGTAGCAGCAGTAGCAGCAGTATCAGCAGTAGCAGCATTAGCAGCAGTAGCAGCAGTTGCAGCAGAAGAAGCAGGAGCAGAATTAGCAGCAGAAGCAGCAGCAGTAGCAGAAGCAGCAGTAGCAGCATTAGAAGCAGTAGCAGCAGCAGATGAGAAGCAGCAGTAGCAGCTGTAGCAGTAGCAGCAACATCAGCAGTAGCAGCAGCAGCAGTAGCAGCAGCAGCAGCTGCTGCTGAATCAGCAGCAGTAGCAGCAGCAGCAGGAGCAGCAGTAGCAGCAGAAGCAGCAGTAGCAGCAGCAGCAGCAGTAGCAGCAGTATAAGCTATATCAGCAGTAGAAGCAGTTGCAGAAGCAGCAGCAGTAGCAGCAGTAGCAGCAGTTGGAGGAGTAGCAGCAGTAGCACCAGTAGCAGCAGTAGCAGCAGTAGCAGCAGCAGTAGCAGCAGAAGCAGCCGAAGCAGCAGAAGCAGCAGAAGCAGCAGTCGCAGCAGTAGCATCAGTAGCAGGATTAGAAGCAGTATCAGCAGCAGCAGCAGTAGCAGCAGTATCAGCTATAGCAGCAGTAGCAGCAGTAGCAGTAGTAGCAGAATTAGAAGCAGTAGCAGCAGCAGCAGTAGCAGCTGTAGCAGCAGTAGCAGCAGCATTAGTAGTAGCACCAGCAGCAGTAGCAACAGCAGCAGCAGCTGAACCTGAATCAGCAGCAGTAGCAGCTGCAGCAGGAGCAGCAGTAGCAGCAGTAGCAGCAGTAGCAGCAGTAGCAGCAGTAGCAGCAGTAGCAGCAGTAGCAGCA
>VMBQ01001011.1:66395-76829 GCA_007657795.1 Dreissena rostriformis | reverse complement strand
GTAGTAGTAGTAGTAGTAGTAGTAGTAGTAGTAGTAGTAGTAGTAGTAGTAGTAGTAGTAGTAGTAGTAGTAGTAGTAGTAGTAGTAGTAGTAGTAGTAGTAGTAGTAGTAGCAGTAGTAGTAGTAGTAGTAGAAGTAGTAGTAGTAGTAGTTGTAGCAGTAGCAGTAGTAGTAGTAGTAGTAGTAGTAGAAGTAGTAGTAGTAGTAGTAGTAGTAGTAGTAGTAGTAGTAGCTACTGCTGCTACTGCTGCTACTGCTAGTACTGTTTCTACTGCTGCTTTTGCTTCTGCTGATGCTGCTGCTACTGCTGCTACTACTGCTACTACTGCTACTCTGCTTCTCCTGTTACTGCTGCTACTACTGCTACTACTGCTACTGCTGCTACTCCTGCTACTGGTGCTACTACCGCTACTATTGCTGCTGCTGCTACTGCTGCTACTACGGCTACAGTGGCTACTGCTGCTACTGCTGCTGCTGCTGCTACTGCTACTACTGCTGCTACTGCTGCTACTGCTGCTTCTGTTGCTACTGCTCTTATGCTGCTACTACTGCTACTGCTGCTACTGCTGCTTATGCTGCTACTACTGCTACTGCTGCTACTGCTGATGCTGATTCTGCTGCTACTGCTGCTACTGCTGCTACTTCTACTACTGGTGCTTCTGCTGCTACTGCTTCTACTGCTGGCACTGCTTCTACTGCTGCTACTGCTGCTACTGATGCTAGTGCTACTATTGCTGCTACTGCTGCTACTGTTGCTACTGCTGCTTATGCTGCTACTACTGCTACTGCTGCTACTGCTGTTGCTGATTCTGCTGTTACTGCTGCTACTGTTGCTACTTCTACTACTGGTGCTTCTGATGCTACGGTTTCTACTGCTGCCACTGCTTCTACTGCTGCTACTGCTGCTACTGCTGCTACTGATGCTACTGATGCTACTGATGCTACTGCTGCTACTTTTGCAACTGCTTCTACTGCTGATATAGCTTATACTGCTGCTACTGCTACTGCTGCTGCTGCTACTGTTGCTTTTGCTGCTGCTGCTACTGCTGCTGATTCAGCTGCAGCTGCAGCTGCTGCTACTGCTACTGCTGCTTCTACTGCTGATGCCGCTGCTTATGCTGCTACAGTTGCTACTGTTGCTGCTGCTGCTGCTACTTATTCTAATGCTGCTTCTTCTGCTACTGCTGCTACTGCTGCTACTGCTGCTATTGCTACCACTGCTGCTACTGCTGCTACTGCTTCTACTGCTGCTGCTGCTGCTACTGCTGCTCCTGCTGCTCCTGCTGCTACTGCTGCTAATGCTGCTAACGCTGCTTATGCTACTGCTGCTGCTTCTGCTTCTAATGATGTTACTGCTGCTACTGATGTTACTGCTGCTTTTGCTGCTTCTGATGCTACTGCTGCTACTGCTGCTACTGCTGCTTCTGCTGCTACTGCTGCAACTGCTGCTACTGCTGCTACTGCTGCTACTCCTCCTACTGCTGCTACTGCTGCTACTGCTACTGCTGCTGCTGCTTCTTCTGCTGCTGCTTCTGCTGCTGCTGCTGCTACTGTTGCTGCTGCTGTCACTGCTGCTGTTACTGCTGCTACTACTACTACTACTGATGCTACTGCTACTGATGCTGCTGCTGCTACTGCTGCTACTGTTATTGCTGCTACGAGATGATGCCATGTTTTATTTGTAGCTGAAAAAGTTACTATAAAACCGTGCTTGCAGTTGACAAAATTACTCCCACACCGGTCGACATGCGACACTTGCGCGATATTTGCTCGATATAGTGTCGCGTGTCGTATCGTGCGTCGAGACAATGTCGGGAGTCGACCTAGGAAATTCAAGGTCGACAGGCGACATTTGCGCGATATTTTCTCGATATAGTGTCGAGTGTCATATCGTGCGTCGCGCGTCGTATCGTGCGTCGAGCAAATGTCGAGTGTCGCGCTCGACGGTCGACACACGACATTCAAGCGACATTCAAGCGACATATAAGCGACGCACGATATGACAGTCGACAGGCGACATTTGCGCGACATTTGCTCGATATAGTGTCGCGCGTCGTATCGTGCGTCGCTCAAATGTCGAGTGTCGCGCTCGAAGGTCGACACACGACATTCAAGCGACATTTAAGCGATATTCTCTCGACGCACGATACGACGCGCGACAATTCAGTCGACAGTCAAGATTTTCTGCAATATTTTTTTCTGAAACCCAGCGCGATATGCGACACTCAAATCTTGAAAAAAGAAATAAAGTGCCCACGCTATGAAGACATTGTAGAAAAAAGTATGTGTAGAAGGCAATACTAAGCACGACTCAACCATTACTAATAGACAAAACGTACTCCCAAACATCTGCAAGCGAGAAAGGCAATTATGACTACCGACCAGCCAATACCTGTTACCAAAGAAACGAAATCATATAATTACTTACCGGTACTCAAGATAATGAATAACATGCAGCGCATATACTAATAAATATACACATACTAATGGCAATTTAATACAAATTTATACTTCAAGGCAATATTAAAATGGACACGAATTATATATCAATATTGCAGTTTTAACAAACTTTCGCAAATATGTTCAGTTATCGGTTATTACTCTAATTTTAAGATGAATTGCAAAAAAACATAAAAAAAATGAAATAAATTGAATAAATGAAAATGTAAAATAGTAAACTAATATAAATTAATAGTATATAAATTAACATTAATATTTGACTAAAACACGCAAATAATAAAAGTATGTTTATGTGGTAGTGAACATAATCATGCATGCATACTCGAAGTAAGTAATGCGAAGGTTACGGAAACATTGAGTAAAAACCACTAAAATAATATGTTTTAAGATTCTTCTTAAATGTGTTAATATTGGCAGATTTACGAATATACGGTGGTAAATCGCTCCACAACTTTGGATCAATGGTAGAGAAACTTCGATCACAAAATGTCTTACGTTTGTTGAACGGGAATACATAACACCCATCCAGTCTGTCAGCGGACCTCATGCCTGTGCAACTGGGTGCATACGGTGTCAGGAGTTCTTTAAAGTACCCTGGTGCTCTTGAAGTATGGCAGTTATACATATAACACAACATTTTGAAGTTAATTCTGTATTGAATCGGTAGCCAGTGCAAGTCAAATAACGCCTGTTTGGAGCTGTCGAATTTCCTCCGTTGAAGGACCATCTTTGCACACATATTTTGAATACGTTGTAACTTTGTAAGTTCATGATCTGCAATACCATATAGGATAGCGTTGCAGTTGTCCAGATGCGAAATGACAAGTGAAAGAACTAAGATTTCAGCAGCTTGCTTGGTGAGATATTGACGAATGCGTTTAATGCGAAGAAAGTTTATCATGGCGGTTTTACATTTGCGTGTAACATGTTCATTAAAATTGAATGTACAAGTGAAAAGAAATTTCGATTTAGTATAGTGCACAATTCGAAGAATGAATAATCGTCATTAATATGCAAAACGGCCGACGTGCACAATTTAACCAACTGACATAAATTTATAGCCACAACTTATCGTTGTTTGTCCAAAGTTGTGTTTAACATTATCAATTTGATTATGTTGTCATGTGCTTTTGTTTACCAATACAAATATGAACCTATGCTTGGTAAACGCAGTCATTGATTGACAAAGATGCACTGGTCAAGTGCACACATACATAGGCGTACTTGAACATGTTCGTACAGATTGATAGCAAATGTACTCGGTTCTAAAAGCCAATCACTTTTCGCGTGCCATCGAGACTAGTGATGGTGAGGGCGATAATGACGGAACACGAAATGCAAGTTAGGTTGACTGCTCGTTTAGGCAAGATAGTAGGGACAACAAGTTGGCTTAATGAGAGGACCAGAATTTATATGAGCCCTAACAAGGCAGCCTAATTGGCTAACATATTTTGTAACAACCTAAAATCTTAAATGTGCTTCAACCAGTTTGCTATGTGATATTTTTAACTTGATAATATCTAGATGACCATTATTCCCTTATATAACTGGGTTGTAATGATAAAGCTGATTTGGTATCTGCCTTGCGACCGCGAGATCCCCGATTAAGGTATAGGATTCATACGATAGGTCCATAAAACTGAAGCGAGAATTCCTTATAAGATTTCTTGGCTTTAGGTTCAATCGATATAAATAGTGTAAACTAGGTTTGAACCAAACACCATCGAAAGCCAAAAATCCATGTTTGAATGTAACCATTAGTTTAGTTTAAACCTATTTATTTTAGCTCAATTGCATTTAAAGTACTTACTACTTATTTGAAACGCTCTCGAATCCGTTTCCTGTGACTAGAATCAGTACTTGGTGTCTTTTTGGGAAATCTAAAGAACGCTCCCGCAGTGGGTATCGAACCCGTGACCTCCCGGTCGCTAGGCGGACACCATATCCATTTCACCACGGTAACCATTAATTTGATTGACAGTGCGTCTAGCATTTAGAAAGCTAGAAATACGGAATTTCCTTAAACATTATCAGGAGATTACTATTGTATCGTAGTGAAGCCAACTCATCAATTGCCTATACATAACATGGCATTGCATAAAACATAACATTAAGCATACATATAGATAAATGCTGCGGACAACACCTTGGAACAGTGAATGCAAAGCATTGGTTGTTTGAAACTTATCAAAAGCTCGCCAAGCCTAAAAAGTAGCACAGATCATTTCCATTAATATTATTCTATATTCAGTATTTAAGATATTGCCATGGTTGCCTGTTGTGTTTACTTGCCTGCAAAAATACATATTGACGTAATAGAAGAGTTATGGCATTGTTAACTCTAAAGTTGGAGTCATATTACCGAAAAACGACATAGTTATAGATGTAATTTCTTGTACAAATATATGATTATGAATGCTCAATTCATTTGTATGCTTTAAGGTAAAGTGTATATCTGTTGAAATTGTTAACAGTATTTGTAACCAGACTGCTTCAGGTAAACACACAGTCAAATAAAAAGATCTACATTATAAACAGAGCAATTGGTTAAATAGGTTCCTGGCAAAATCTATTCTAGCATGGTGCTGCTTTTCTTGCTATGGATACCTTGCTTTATTGGCACCAAGATTGCTCTCAGCTGGATGGATAATTCAATGTTGAATGCGAACCATTAAATACCACCCAAGCTACATGTGGTGATTTTTGTTATTACAAATAAACCTTTCGACGATTATGTTCAACAGCAGATATATGCAGTTTATACTTAACATATTTTCTTGATAATTATGTAAAGTTTAATGAAAAATGATAATATAATTCGTTTTTTTTACTACATTTATATAGCGCCCTTTTCATACAGTATGTGCGTTCAGAGGCGCTTCACATTTTTCCCCTGATCACTGGGTCATATGTCGTCCGTTAACATCTTGGCACAGTATGCAGCCACGGCACATTGGCTTATTTCCCTCACAGGTACCCACGTATACACCTGGGTGGAGAGGAGCAGTTGTGGGATAAAGTGTTTGCTCAGGAAAATTCCAGTGGTCAGGGCGGGATTCGAACCGGGGACCTCTCGATCTCTAAGCTAGCGTCCTACCATTAGACCACTGCTCCACAGTGTCTGTATTGATAGTTTACAGAAACAATGTTGTATTGTAGGAGACACAATATGATCCACACTGCCTGTATACATGTATTACTGTACAAACCCAGAAACCAAACTGCAGACCTTTTGCGCCGATTGTGTTCCCAGTCAAAAGAGAAATGTTCGTAACTTAATATACAAAATGTCACTTGTAAACTTCACGATTTACAAAACACGAAGTGAAGAAAAAATGGTCTTCTATAACACATGTATGTATACATATATTATTATATAATATTGCATAATGCATTTGACTGTGATATAATGAGTAATATAAACTTCAATTACATATGTTTATGTGTTTTCATGTTGAGTTATTTACTTCCAAATGTGTGATATCTTACTATTACAATATGTGTTATTTTATCAAAATTACCAGCCTAAAGCACGTCTGTGCAATCAATTTAATTTCTAAAAACTTACTTATTCCTGAAAGTATTTGATAATGAGATATTATTAAGACCAGAACAATGATTTCAACAGATTTGTCATTATGTAAGCTTCGCTCTTGGAAAACCGGGCTTAATGCAAGTGCGTAAAGCATGGTCCCAGATATGCATGTGCAGTCTGCACAGTCTAGCTTTCATGGAATGTTTCGTTTAAAGGAAGTCTCTCTTTAACGAATATCAAGTCTAGACAGAAAGTGTTGTCCCTGATTAGCAGGTGCATTCTGCACAGATTAATCTTGGAAGACAAATTACGCACATGCATTTAGACAGGTTTTCCAAGAGAGCGGCTTATTTGATCACATAATAATCCAAATTACTACATGTATCTACATAATTTATATTAAAAAGATAGAATTCCATTCGTTCAGTTTATTTTGGGGATGCAACAGCGACACAAATAATTAACCGGTTGTTCTATTATTGTAACCGGGTATAAACCAATAAACTGAACAAACTAAAATTGTTTATAATAAGTAGAGTTGAAAAGAAAGTCATATTTCTTGTACATGCACTCTCTTTAAAAACGAAAGAGATTTGAGATCGCGTTCGTTCATAACATAAGCGGCCATATCATTATTTTGTCAAAAATGTATATTTTGAAACTAATTTTACAAGATTTGTAAATGTCTGTTTGATTTTGTACTTAATTATCTTGCATATAAGCATATGGGTAAGAAATTAATGTAAATGTTCACGTATCATTATGTTATTTTTGATTTCGACGCTTGATGACGTAAATTACTTATAATATTATTACAATCTGATAAAGCAAATACGACGTAACGGGTCAAGATTTTAACAACGAATGATAAACTTGATACAAATGTTATTTCTAAACACTTAACTTTCACGAGCAATTAGTCTTGAATATTGGTTAACAAACCATAACAAAGCCGACCAAAGTCTCAGATGATTGATATGTATCGCAAGTTAAATATATTTCTCAATTACGTCTACTCCACACAGGTAGCAAGTTAAATTTTCGCGTGTAAAACAAAACAACAGTGACAATTATCAAAACTTACCCACCGTTTGTAACCACAAAGGTACGATGTTTATTGACACGTTATTGATTCCCGTCGTTGGCGTGGCAATTTGCTTTTAATAGACGCCAGCGTTAGTTGGCAGTATGTCGTGCGTGCGCAAAAATTAAAATCGAACGATTAATTCCATCATTTAAGCATTTTTTTATGTTTCAGATTAACCTTTACAAAACATGTAACTGGTTAATTGATCGGTTAAGTAGGTTCACCGGTTAACCTGTTGTATCCCTAGTTTATTTATATAAAGAACCAACAGATGATGACGCGAGTTTGTCTCTTGATGATTCCTATGGTGTTCCAATTTGCCTCTCTTCTGAACCAAGTCGAGCTTTCGCAAACACTATTTGTATAACTGTACATAAACTAATATAAAAATCAAGTTTTATATCAATCACTTCGATATACACAACTAATACAATGCCTTAAGGATATGAACAAGGAAAACGTTAAATTGATAAACGAACAACGATTTCAAATTTTATAGATTCGAAGGTATAATCAGTCACGATCAAACTATTTACACTACATCTAAATAACACGTGGTTAGGCCTGTTAATTGTGGGAATGAAAACAATTTCCAGTTATACAGTCTTTAACTATTTTTACGGATGATGGATGGTCATAAACTATACACATAATTGTTTGAAGAAAAATCAGATATATTTAATGTTTAAATAGTAAATGCTTAACTTTCCATTAAAGTGAATATTCTGTGTTTGGAGGAGCACCAACATACAATGTTCCTATTCAACGCACATACTGATAAAACATCATATCGGTGTGTTGCAGATAAGATCAAGGAATGCAGAACATCTGCCATTAAAACAGACACACCATCACATTTAAAAGTTTTTTTTTCAAAATGTTTACAATAATACTTCACATAAATATATGGAAATGAAAAAGCACGTCAACAATTCCCGTGTTAACTTATTTTCATACTATTTCCAAATGTGTTTTTACTGTTACTCATCAGAGAGTATACTTAATTATAGAAAGCTTATTTGAACGCAACACAAGAATAATGAAAATGAACATACATCTCATGAGAGGAATTAATGCTTATATTCGTTTGTTCTTTATTAATTGCAAGTTAACAACAGCATATACGACACAAGACAATAGAAACTACATGATACACATCATGAGAATAACTGAGTTATGTTTTTTTCGCCCCGAAATGGTAAATGCAAGTGTTTGGACAGTTTAAAAATACCTGATAAATATCGCACTCGAAAGACATTTTGTATATACAACTTGTTCTGAACATTTTGCATGAGCATTTATTAATGTATTTGTGTACTTATTACGTAGATGCAAATTTATTTATGGACTATTGTAATATGAGTACATATCCATTACTTATTGTTTTTATTTTTATGTCATGGATGTTAAAAGCATAGAAACATATGTTTTCGTAAAAGCGTGCTGAAGCTTAAGTGTACAAACTCGCACAGTTCTCATATGGGTCTTGAAATGCAAATGCATCATGTATGTTGTATATCATTTTCATTAAGCAAAATAATGACATCACGTAGGTGTTCAAGTATACATTACGATTGTGTTGTATAGAAAAAAGTGTCCAGTGTATTGACTCTTAAATAAGACCAAAATATCGATTTTAATAATTTAACACGTTGTTTTAAATTATAACATATAACTATGTAAAAGTCGTGTAGTAAAAACCACTAAACATTTACCATTACGACGTATTTTGTAAAGTTTATCACTCCCCATTTTTATAGTATGTTATACATAGATGATTATTTGCTGATAGTTTAAATCTGTGTTTGCTTTCATTTGTTAAAATGTTAAAATGCTGAATAATATACGCCACGGACTTCAATAAACATACGACATAATTCAATATTTTCTTTGCAACGAAGAATACTTAAAGTTAACTTTTTTTAGAATAGCTGATACGTGTGCTTTGGCACCCTCTGTTGTTTTTAGGAAACGAACATCTGGCTTGTAATGCTTCAAGTGCCTTTTTTACGATAACAAAACAGGTAATGATGGGCAAATGTGATATTAACGCGTTTTTCTGACAAACTACTTTATTTCATTACCACAATTATGATAACACGACGCTTGCTTACATCACATACACATTATGTTTGATAATAGAACGGATTTTAAACAATCTAAGGTATGTGGTTATCTTTAAACATTACAAAAGTAGTGGTTCGAGTGGTTAAACAAAAAGAACTAAATATGTTACCACAAATCAGAATAATGTTAAACTTAAAGAGTCTCTTATAGAGGCGAATTCCTCAATGGCGCCACCCGATACGACTCGAGTTAGTCTGTTCAACAGGCCTTAGGTTAACGGAGTTAGCCTGTACGGACAGGCAATGGTATTACCATCATACCATTTGGTATGGGGTTAGCCTGTAGATAACCTGGATAAAAGATCTATAAATAAATAGTTTATTTATGGATAACGAAGGAAAAGGGATTAGGTCACGGTATCTCGATCTCTCGATTATTTATTGAAAATAATGAAGAAAAACGCCCTTTTAGGTCTTAAACTTAATAAATATGTGAAATATGGAATGCAAATATTTATTTTATTCAAGGAATTCAGAACATTTTAAGATTGAATATAATAAATGCTAAAGTGAATCTATCTTGTTACCGCGTGGTTTATTTGTAATACCTGTGAAATGTACAATAGATTCATAATATTGAAAAACACTATGCATTTGTTGATACATGTAGTTAAATTATATTTAAGTATGCAATAGCAAAAATAATAACAAACAAAAAGTATGAACGTAATTTTATTTAATTATTTTTTTTAATTATTTACCCATCTATTTATCTAATTATTAATTAATTCATTCATTTATCCTTCCATCCGTCCGTCAGTTCGTCCATCCGTTTGTTTGTTCGTTTGTGCGTTCGTGCGTTTGTTTATTGTTTGTTGGTTGGTTGGTTCGTTCGTTCTTTGGTTCGTTCCTCGGATCGTTCGTTTGTTTGTTCGTTTGTTTGTTCTTTTGTTATTTCGTTCTTTTTTGGTTTGTTCTTTGGTTAATTCTTTTTTTCGTTTGTTCGTTCGTTCGTTCGTTCGATCATTCATTCGTTCGTTCGTTCATGCATTTATTCATTCATTTATGTATTTATGTTTTAAACATTTTTGTTTTGTTTTTTGTTTTTATTTAATTATTTATTCGTTCATTCATTCATTAATCTTTCCATCCCTTCGTCCGTCCGTTTTTTTTCCGTTACTTTGTGCGTTCGTGCGTTTGTTCATTGGTTCGTTCGTTTGTTCATGAGTTCGTTCGTTTGTTCTTCCATCCATCTATCCATCCATCCATCCATCCATCGATCCATC
>VMBQ01001011.1:28179-63482 GCA_007657795.1 Dreissena rostriformis | reverse complement strand
CTGACTGACTGACTGACTGACTGACTGACTGACTGACTGACTGACTGACTGACTGACTGACTGACTGACTGACTGACTGACTGACTGACTGAAAGAAATTACGAACGAACGAACGAACCAATAAACCAATGAACAAGCCCACGTACGCACAAACGGAATGAATAGATAAATAGATAGATAAATAAATAAATAGATGAATAAATAAAGAAAGAAAGAAAGAAATACATGAACGAATGAATAAACGCATGAATGAACGCATGAATGAATGAATATATAAATAAATAAATACATAAATACATAAAAAAAAAATACATTAATACATAAATAAATACATCAATACATAAATAAATGATTGAATGAAACCTTGTTCTGTTTACGATAATTTGATTATTATTTTTGGTATTTCATACTTAAATATAATTAAACTATAAACAAATCCATAGTGTTTTCAAAATTATTAATCTATTCACTGTCAGTGTGCAATATATTTAATCTTAAAATGTTCTAAATTCATTGATTAAAATATAAATTTATAACCAATATTTCCATTCTTTATTGGTTTAAGACCTAAAAAGGCGTTTTTCTTCATTATTTTCAATAAATAATCGAGAGATCGAGATACCGTGACCTAATACCTTTTCCTTCGTTATCTATAAATAAACTATTTATTTATAGATCTTTTATCCAGGTTATCTACAGGCTTACCCCATACCAAATGGTATGATGGTAATACCATTGCCTGTCCGTACAGGCTAACTCCGTTAACCTAAGGCCTGTTGAACAGACTAACTCGAGTCGTATCGGGTGATGGCGCTACCCTCGTCATACAAATATAAATCACTATAATATTAGCACACTGAATCCAGAAGATTATCCGGATGAACTACAAAATATACTACTTGGATCTATTATGACATCGACAGTTTCGAACCTTACTAGATCTGTCACAAGCAAATCGTGTACAATACTTTACGAACATGCATTAAGCCCGGATTTTCCAGAGCGCGGCTCAATTATTGATAAAGTTCCCCATATATAAAACAGACAGGAGAACAATCGTAAGTCCACAACACATAAACGTGTTCCTACTTGATGTAATTAGGTCATGTAATCTACAACTTAATCTATGTAGAAACCAAAAATGAATAGATAATGCCTATTGTTACGTAATTGACGATGTCTATACAAAGGCGCCAACAGGCTTTATTAAAGTTGGACAAACCGATAAAGATTTTAACTAAACATTATAAGAAGTCAATGTTTCTGGGAATCGTATTAACAACATTATTAGAAACATCAATACTGGAACATGAAGGACGATTTTTTATGAAAACAATACTGCTAAAATACTTTAAACAAGTGCCAGTACAAACAGCAGCAACTTGTTAACACTAGAGCGCACTTTGTTTTTATTATCAGTATAGTGTAATCATATAGCTTTGTGTGCCGCTTTTTGCAGTAGAGTAAGTGGTCTAAATCAATGCGAGAACAATCCAATTGACTCTGTAAGTGGCCGATTCTGTTTATTTGATATTTACATTACCTAATGCTTCTCTCACAAAAGCCTGTCAATAAATCATTACCCGATCAATGTTTAACAATAAGTTCTTATAAAAGCATTCTGCTGATTCGAATAACCCATCACGGAGACAATTACGGACACATTTAACTTCCATTCGGGAACAAGCGTTATTAAAACCCATTTGTATAAATTGAAGAACTCCAACTTAATCATACACATTCAATCCCTTTTGAAATCAAATTCCTTTCATCGAATTCACTTGCTCACCTAAGTGCGCAATGGATCAATTACTACCTTTTGGAAAGGTATTGATACCTAGTAAAAGCCAAAACAATATTGAAGCAATTAATGAGTAAATTGCAGTATGTTGTCAATATTTAACCGACTTTAGACAAACCTGGTCCATTAAATATGAAAATAATTAAACTCTGAAAGCAATTTAAATACTTGCACTGCAGATTTATATTCAAATTACATTTATTGGTACAATTTTATTTAAGTTCCAGATTAAATTATGAAATACGTGTACTAACGTATGAAGTGAGCATTAACACGTACATTTATTGCATAAAATATCGTCCAAAATGGCTCATTGACCAGCCGATACGTGTTTATCAAGGATTGAATTCACCTGCTATAAGTTTATATTGCAGTAAATAACAGTTGAAAATTGCATAATTTATGCATTAATTCGAGTTCATTCATATTTATTTGACATATTACCTTTTGCGAACATAAAGGCGGAACAATAAACAGTATGTACGTGATCAAAGCTGAATCATACACGTGTGTTAGCTTGACTCATGGTAGTATAATAATGTATAAAAGTATGACCTTTTTCGTTTAATCGTTGTATAAATATAAAATTCATTGTCTTACAATGTCAGTTGTTTCAATTATCTGTTTTTTTAGACCGTTTAGATCCTTTTTTTGCATAGTTATTGCTTATTGTTTTATTAAACTAGTATTGAATAGCACTAACAAGTGCTTGAGATGTGTTTGACATATACTTAAAATGAAGATATATTAGATACAAGTTAATTTTACATGTATAAATGCTTGTGCCTAAAGGCATTTTTGGTTCAATTTTATAATATAACAATGCTCGAAATATGAACATTAAAGACGATTGAAAATAGGGGTGTTGACACTTTAATTTAAAAACTAGTTTGAATAATTTTCACTAGTGTTAGCGGTGCTCAATTATATAAACACTAATTGTAACATGTAAATGTTTACGTTCTGTATCATTGATAAGATCAGTGCGGTTAATCTCTGTGCAGCACATTCTCAGAAATCGACAAAGCCCTTCCCACATCTATAACTTTTCTGCCGAAAGATCTGAATATGTTAATATGTATTCCATCAATAACGATGTCAACAAAATTAATTTATCAGTTAATAACTTACGTATTGACTGGAATTTGGCAAACAATACATATAAAAACGATTACATATATTAAGCATTAAGCTATATATAAACAAATAAATTAGCATTACATATAGTAAATAAAATTAAAGAAAATCATTGAAAATAATGTATATTTTTCTTTTAAGATTTAATTAATTTATGGAATGATAGTTATTCTTCCTCTTATTAAATACAAAATGAATGGATTGGGCGTTTTTTTTTAAATATTTTAAATATCATAACTAATTATCCATGCAGTTGTATATTTAATGAAAACATTTTTAATAACATGTGAAATGTATATCGTTCTTTTGTTTTCTTTCAAACAGTAAGGAAATGTATATATTGTACCATTACTAGATACTTATGAAGTCATATTCTTTCATTTAATGAAATAACAACATTTAAAAAAAGACAATTCTGAGTCGTTGTCCTCTCAGAGGTAGCTATCCAGCTGTATGAATGTTTGACTTCTTAAGGAGAAGTTCATACTAGCACGTGTTTTTGTTCGTTACTGCAGCTATGCACAACCATAGGCTAGTGTCTTGTTGATGACGGGTTTTACGGAAAGCCTCAGCCAGAATTATCGTTCAATTAATGTATGTTAGATTAAACGGATGACTTGACTATAAAATGTCACATCAAGTTCAATGGGAAAGCCCATGCATGCAAAACCGTGTTCTATATCGTCATGACAATGTAACTAATGTGCAATCAATGAACGTTGCATCAATTAATAGTTTAAAGTAGTCGTTCGGATACGTCTCCCATTCATGTAATTTTTTGACTTATTACATAAACCTGTACTGAAAGCTCTTTAACGGGGTTTTATATCAAGTAAATCTGAACTGTACGTTTTAAATGAGGTTATATCAAAGTACAGTTAAGTGGTGTTTATAAGTATGATTGTAACAATGTGCGATTATTGTAGTAAACGTAAGATAAAGCTATATAACGTTACATGTAACGATTTCGTCATTAAATATACGTCATTTACGGTTTCATCTGAATGTTATAGTGCGTTTTGCACATTAATATACTATATCTGAGTACCACATACAGTACTGCGTTAATATATTAAACTGATTAGCTGCCATTTACTTGTGTGTGTAAAGTATAGTAACGAACATTAAAACCCCACTTCACTTATCACCATCTACGTATATGTACGTTGAAAAACCAGGAAAAGAAGTTACTATGTGTTGATTAAACACTCTTATATAATAATTGATACAACAACAGACATTGTCGGACGAAAACGACATTTTTTTTCCGGGACGAGAAACAGTATGCAACCAATCCATAGCAAAATATATAACGCGATTTATCACTTAAATTCAGAACACAAACACGAATGAAATACAAATTGTGAGTAAATACATTCTCATGTATAGTACCTTTACCGTAGAACTATATTTATAACGTGTAAAATGGGACATGTATATGCCTGCCTTATGTTAAATGTGGTTTCTTAGCTTATTAACAAAATATGACGTAACTTGTAATTCAATTTAAAGTATAAGTGATTTACATTTAACATTTCAAAAAGGACGCAAGATGCATATACGCTGCTATAAATAGCAATATTTTAAATGGAAACCGTAATATTTAAAAGGACTCTCTTTAGGAAAACAAGGTATACGTACAGATACTCACTTAAACATTCAATATGAACCAACCGTTGGGACATCTCTGTTTCATTTCGCGTGCACGATGGATATTCAAAGAAAAGAAACAGTCAATCCTCAATAACACATTGTTCGAAGTGGAGTTGAAAGCTTTGCAAATGGCAATCGATTTAAACAAAGCATTGGAAGAAGTACATAATTTACTCGAACAATGCAAATAACACAGCCAAACGGCTTTAATAGTGTACGATGTATGTCAGTAATGGAAGTCATTAACAAATACGGTAAACAAACACATAGATGTCTTTTCATTATAGCTGTTCATGTTCTACTATCAAAAATAAACTACTTTTTTAAAAATAATTATATTGGTCCAGAAAATATTGCGATCAAGCATACATGCATTAACGTTATTGATGAATGAAATCTGTTGCACATAGGTATATTACCTGCTGCAAATTGTAGACATGTGGATTTTAAATGTGAAGCAGCAATATTTGTATCTTGATTTTCTGGGAAACACACACACACTCCCTGCTGTAAGATAATGCATCAACCAAACATGTTGTATCGGGCTTATATCAGAATGCGCGAAGACTTGACATTGATTCGACAAAACAAGTGCAATTCATTAAAACATCATCTTATTGGATGATCCATGTTTACCTTTAATTGATAACGCGTACCTGCTGTTTGATTTTTGCTTGCCTGTGCATGCTTATTTCAACACATATCTTGCAACTAATTATCTTAACACTAAGAGTACGTTTGCGTAAATTGTACGAAGGACTTCAGCGAAATGCTACGCTTTTTTTCATAATGCATATTTAAAGGTGCAAAATATTTGCGACGTTTTTGTTGTGTTAACCTTTCATAAGGAAATTGGAAATTTATCAGCAACACAGTAAATTCATTACCACATTTAGTGTATAGTTCATCAAATTTTTATAACTAGAAATACACACTCCGCGATATGAATTATATCAATAAAATCACATGTAAAAGAAGAAAATCTAGCACAACGATTTGAATACGATATTTTTACGTCTCTTTGTCATCGTTTCTTCGGCATATTGATGCAGATGACATGGGTTGTATAATTTATTTTATAAATTTAAATGTGTGGTTCTTTATAAAACATAATTTATTATGTATTATACTGAACATTAGCCAAAGTGTAATATAATATCAATCGCAATTAAAAAACATACATGTATAATCGAATACATGTAACGTGATAGAGCTGGAAATACCTTGTATTTATCAAATGCACGAAACGTGATAAAAATCTTGAGTTACACATCTAACCATATTTATAGCTTACGTATGAATACTATTATAGGTCTGGATTTATAAATTCTTATCTTGTATATATTTTACGCATGTAACGTGAGGTATATGTAGCTATGATTTTTCCCCTGCATATATCCCATGCATGAAACTTGATGGATCTGGAGTTACAATTCTAACCCCTAAGTCCTATTTATAGCAGAAGTACAATTTGATGTCAGTTTTGTAGACGCTCAATTTCAGGCTAACGTTTATCACTTTGGATTCTTACCCTGAATATATCTAAGGCGTGTATAACGTGATATATATGGAGTAACGATTGTTACTCTGTTCATATCTAAAGCATGTTACGTAATACAATCTCAAGTGCCGATTTTTAGTCTGGAGATAAATAATGTCTGCATAAATGCTAGAGATGTGTTTAAACATGCTTACTGCAAAGAGCTTTTAAAATTAAGTTAAACATATGACGTAACTGTATGTGATGTTATTGCTGTTATATTTCAATCACTTACAACATTAACCAATATAAATTAATAAAACGTGCTTAATGTCGTGGAATATTGCTTACGTGCGTCGGTCCATCATACTCGCGATGCATAATCACCGATAATTTTAAATATACACGTATTTCAAAGTTAATATTTCTGCTCAACATGCCAATATGGTTAGAGATATTTCCGTTACATTTTTGAAACAGTCAATCTCCTAATAGTAGAGCTTTGCAATCTGTCTACGATATTCTGGGACGGCCTTCGTATATATCTGATGCTTGTAAAACATGATAGATCTGGAGTTATGATCTTTACACTGTATATATCTAATGCATGTATGACATGATAGATATGGAGTAACGATTCTTACACTGTATATGTCTAATGCATGTATGACATGATATACCGGAGTTACGATTCTTACACTGTATATGTCTAATGCATGTATGACATGATATATCTGGAGTTACGATTCTTTCAATGTAAATATCTAATGCATGTATGACATGATATATCTGGAGTTACGATTCTTACACTGTATATATCAAATTCATGTATGACATGATAGATCTGGAGTTACGATTCTTACACTGTATATATCTAATGCATGTATGACATGATATATCTGGAGTTACGCTTCTTACACTGTATATATCTAATGCATGTATGACATGATATATCTGGAGTTACGAGTCTTACACTGTATATATTTAATGCATGTATGACATGATATATCTGGAGTTACGATTCTTACACTGTATATATCTAATTCATGTATGACATAATAGATATGAAGTAACGATTCTTACACTGTATATGTCTAATGCATGGATAACGTGATTTATCTGGAGTTACGATTCTAACACTGTAAATATCTAATGCATGTATGACATGATATATCTTGAGCTACGATTCTTACACTGTAAATATTTAATGCATGTATGACCTAATATATTTGAAATAACGATTATAACTCTGTTTTTGTATCGAAAGCATATTACTTAACAGATCTGGAGATACCATTCTTACCCTGACAGTCCTTGAAGAAGATCGGCTGTATAATATTCGTCGTCTCGTCAATCATTTTCTCTTCTTCCCTTTTGTCTTCCATCGTGCTGTCGTCTTCTTTTATTTCTTTACACCATAACTAAAACAAATAGGTTTATTGTTACTTAACTCAGTTTGACAATTGCTATAGACCGCTGTGTTTACTAAGATATTGTTAATTTAAAGTATTATATGATCAAGCTGTTGTTTTGCTTACTGAATATTGCAAACTGCGTTCTTTGGAAATTGGCGTTGATGTCAAGTTGACCTCTACGAATCAACAACATCCGTTGCTTGTTTATACTACGTATGCAGCGCTTTTTGGCACGTATAGCCCGCTAAATAATTGGATCTAAGTAAAATCAGAACCCAATGTGATACATCTTATTTATATAATAATGGATGAGTTGTGATATTTGAGTGTTGATGTGACATCTCTGTGTTATGCGAAACAAAAAATAGTGACATAAGAATTACAGATACTTTGGTAACAACGAAGTCAGTTGAAAGTATAATTTCATCTTTAAGATTAAGCTCTAAAAGCGTGTTCCTTTAAAAATGTTAATCACGAGATGCATGCTATATACGTTTAGGGTTAACCTCAACACACTTGCAAAACTTTTCAGAGTAAGCCCATACGACATAACCTAATTCGTTATACACAAAGTAAAAAAGAGTTGACACAGTATATGAATAAATGTAATGCATTGATTCAGCTGTCATTCACTACCAATATCTAAACAAAGGATAAACATGCATGCATTCACCATTCAACTTCAAGCCCACGTACTCGTAATTGTATAATAAGCATCGATTAATGATTGGTTTTTGCGTAAAAGGAAACGCACGAATGTAAAACAAAATAACATATTTTCTCACAAAGCAGGCGGACCTTTTCAATATATGCAGTGGTTTTGTATGCCGATTTAATTTGTGTTCACCTTTATTTTTGTCAGTCATGGCACAATATACATTTAAGTTACAAGTTACTAACCTTCTTTCAACCGAAAATTAACGTAAACAACTGTCGTTATTAGCAAATTATTGAATAAGTATGTGCTGTATCAAGGTTATCAAGACAATCACACGCTCAATGGTATAGACCACCAAATTACAGTGATGTTTTTGAACACTTTAAAAGCCTGTAGACTACAGCCTGTAGATTGTACTGTGTTCATATATGCTTATACTAAAATATATATTTCAACAACTGACGTCACTAAAAGCATGCTAAAATAAAAGATTCACTGCATTTTAAATTAATAAACTATGCTTAATAGAGCAACGTAAAACATCAAAGCATTTAACGAGGTAAACTTAATTTAGCCCGCGTGATTTTCCACTTATTTTCCAGGCATATTATTACTGTAGGCATAATAAGATCAAAATCACTAATGGCGAATGCTATGATATTGTGGTATAATCGTTGATAGGAAACGACTGATTGCTCATAACGAAGACTTACGCGGATTGCAGATCAAGACCTTTGTGTTTGATGCAATCCAAGTGAAAAAAACATGAATAGAAAACGATGTTTTGCTAAGACGTGCATTTAGTTCAACGAAACTATTCTCGAAAGCAGATGGACCTATTCACACATGTGCAGGACCTATTTGCAAAGAAGAAATTTCCTAAATAATTATTCAGCGATAAAATAAAACATAAATGAAATTTAATGCCATGATTTCTTGTAAATAAAGATTCTGAAAAAGTTAAATAAAATATTGAACATTTCCTTGGGCAATGCTTTTGTAAATGAGGCAAAGAAGAAATGAAAATCCCACTCTATGGCGACTTTGTAGAAAAAGTCTGTATGGATGGCAATTAAGACTACCGCCCATCCAATACCTGTTGACAAAGAAACGAAATCATATAATTTCATGCCGGTACTAAGATGACGAATGAAATGCAGCGTTTATATTCATCAATTTATTCGCAATAATGAAAATTAAATACATGTCAATACTTGAAGGCAATATTAAAATGGGAATGCATATATCAATATTGCAGTTTTGACAAACCTTCGCAAATATTTTCATTTATCAGTTAGACTTAATCACTAAGTTTAACATGAATTGCACAAACGTCAAAGTCAATTCACTCTCAGGCAGACAGCATAATCGTAAAGTGTTAAACCTTACGAAATAGCGGACAGACTAGCCCCCCCCCCACATGTAATGTCCCATGTTCTGTAAAACGCAAGATGCATAAAGAAAAGAGGTACCCTACCAAAAACTAGCATCAGCCCGTAATGAATTAAAAAGACACCTGAAACTGAATAACAATAGTTCAATATACCAGACATCATGTTTCATGGTGTTACTATATTCAGAAAAAAATGTATTATAAGTACGTAAACAAGTAACTGACACAAACAGATAGGCCTTAAAAAATAGATAAACAATGTCGTGTGTGTTGATTTAAAAAGCGCACATACAAACTTGAAATCAGGTACAAAAAAACACATCCAGTACGCATTCATCGTGTGTAACGTTTGAAGTATAGTCGCGAAACGTACCCCCGCCGTTCTTTTAACAAAGGAAAGGAAATCTCCACATTTTGGCCAGGTCAACCGCAAAGCCTATCACAGATAACACAACGTCGATTTTCTTGTTCCAGGTGTCCCTATCCTCGTCCTGATTTTCATCGTTCTCCATCACAATATGTGGTTGATCTCAATCAATTTCGTCACCGTAAATAGAGATGTAAGGCATTTGCACTCTGATTTGCTAGCATAATTATAATCAGCTGTTAAAAATATACCTGGTTTTGAGGTTCAATCATTTCGTGTGTCTTTTTTTTATACTTTCTAAAATAACAATCAGTGTAATTAATTCGATACCACATCCTGTATATTTTTTATTCTATATCCAATAAATTAATCCAATGGGCATTCTTCATAAGTACCATGTGACCGTCCAATATATTCCGATATTGGATCCAAAAAGTCTGTATTTTTTCCATATTGGACAGTTGAGTACAAGTGCACTAAGCAATTGTTTTTTTTAACGATAAAAGCCGTTACCGAGAAAAAGTATCCGAATGTACAATGATCGATTCACAAAGGCGCTCGTGCAGCAAATAACTATTATATAGAGGATATTTTTTGGATTCGGTGGAATATCGATTTTAATTCACGAGTGATCATAGAAAATGTATTTTTTTCTTTTTATGTTATGCTTTTTTAACCGTTTATTTACATTGTAAAATAGTTTAAATGGAGAATTTCGCTGGAATAATGACGTCATTCCGTCAGAAATGACGTCATTTCACAGTTTAACAGTAAAAAATATCGAGAATTTCCAATGTTATTTTTCCGTGTTTGAAACAGTGATATATCCGTTTTAATTCACTGATATTTCTCTATAAACCACCGGAAAGCATTAAATAAACATGCATATTATGTAGCATTAAAATCAAACAAAGAGCTTAAGAAAGGGATATAGAATAAAAAGCTTATTAGACGTTTAAACTGTACAATACGTGATATATTTGGACTCGCACACAGTTTGAAGTAATATTGGACTCGGCTAACGGCTCATCCAATATGACTTCAAACTGTGTGCTCGTCCAAATATATCACCGTATTGTACAGTGAAACGTCTAATAACCTATAAATATTGATAATACGTTGCAATACATAAATAAGACCAACTGACTTCCCGTTTAATATAGACGGACTTCACAGACTAATCTGGGACGACACTTTACGCACATGCATTGAACTCCATTTTCACAGAGCGCGGCCCTTTTATTGCACGATTTGAGTTTTATTACATGTAATATGTATATATTTATACAATTATATGTTTAAACAGTCGGGAAATGTTGCACACAGTAAAGTAGGGCTTCTGGTTACGCAACTAAGCACGATTCAACCATAAATTATAGATAAAACACACTCTGAAACATCTGTAAGCGACTAGTTCACTGCGTTCAATTATGTATACACAATAAAATTAAAGTATGAACCTGCACATGTAATTCTAAATCAAACAACACGGATATGTTTGAGACAACTGACGTCATTTAATGTCTATAAAACATGTGCACTAAAATAAAATGCATATCGATGTAGTTCGTTTTACTAAAATAAAATGCATATTGTGGAAATCTTGACAGAAAGAACAGATGGAACACATGAATGAAGATATCAAATGATCTTCCGATAAGTGATTTTATAAATTTCTACGTTGGTGTTGGTCTTTAATGAACAACAAAACGAACTCATATATTTAGATTATAAGTTGCGCCTACGGTTATAAATTGGATGAACGTATATGGACATGGTACTGCATGGTTAACACATGTCAAACTCTATATATAGTTTATATTGTAACTTCAGAATATAGAATGCCGCTTTGTAGAATATAGAATTTTATTTAAACCTCGAAGGCTTACAAATCATGAGTAATTTAAAGAAAACATCCATTATTAAAAACACCGTATTATGACACTTGACATTGTGGCTTTAAAAAAAAACAAGTGCATGTTTTCAGATGTTAAGACATACTGTCCCACGCAAGCCAAAGTCTTGCATTTTACTAACACTGATGACATCAGCCTGCCTTTAAAGGAGTACAATATACTTGCGCCATGCGACAATAGGTGTTATACCATATGCGGCCAGCGTAGTTCCAGCCCAGCATGCGCATATGCGCAGGTTGATCAGGAGCTGCCTTATCCACTAATGTCACGAAACCTTGCGTGATTTATAACAGAGAGCGTAGCTTCTTACCAGACTTCGCGATTACGTTGGCTGATCTGTAGCTACGCTCGCCGCATATTGCATAATATCCATTTTCGCATGACGCGGCTCAAATTATGGTTGTAATTGTATTTTGATTTAAGGGCTCTCCTTAATGTTCTTACTAGAGCTGTTACAATTCATCAATGGCTCGATTTCATTTGTGATTCAAACATAACTCATTTCCATATTTTGATTCTTCACCTTTTTCATGTAAAGACATGCCCTTTTGTATTGTATCTGTTTGATATTCATATAACTCCCATATTGTGTTGCTTATGTCAGCTATAGGCATTATATTATATATTATATGCCTTTCTTTATATGCCCTCTTACAAAATGGCATGTTACTTCCAAAACAATCCAATTCGTTTGAATGCATATACCTTTAGAGATTTTGACAATGTTCCAGTTCGTTTTTTTTCCACTAAGTTCCCAATTAAATGCACCAGAATGTTGCAGACACACACAGGATATAATAAATAATCACAAAAGGGCATTCACGCGATTGTTAAATTGCATTAATATCGGACAAAAAAAGAAGAAACGAAATTTCGATTTAGTGTATTGCAACCTTCTAAGAATAAATAATCTTCATTTATATGCTAAACGGCCGACGTACACAATTTTACCATCTGACATACATTTATAGCCCGCCTTTTCGTTGTTTGTCCAAGGGTTTGCATAATATAATCAATCTGATTATGAAGTCATGTTATTTTGTTTACCAATACAAATATGAACCTATGATTGGTAAACACAGTCATTGATTGACACAGATGCACTGGTCATGTGCACACGTACATTGGCGTACTTGTACATTCTCGTACAGATCGATATCATATGTACTCGCTTCTAAAAGCCAATCACTTTTCGTGTGCCATCGAGACTTGTGATGGTGAGGACGATAATGACGGAACACAAAATGCAAGTTAGGTTGACTGCTCGTTTAGGCATGATAGTAAAGACAACAAGTTGGCTTAATGAGAGGACCAGACGTTATATGAGCCCTAACAAGGCATCCTAATTGGCTAAAATATTGTGTAACAACCTAAAATCTTTAATGCGCTTCAACCAGTTTGCTGTATGAGATTTGTAACATGATAATATCTGGAGATCCACTATTCCCTTAAATAAATGGGTTGTAATGATATATTAGGTTTGGTATCGGCCTTGCGACCGCGAGGTCCTCGGTTATGGTATAGCGTTCATACAATAGGTCCAAAAATGACGCGAGAGTTCCTTATAAGAATTCTAGGCTTTATTTTCAATCGATATTAATAGTGTAAACTTGATTTGAACCAAACACTATCGAAAATGTACAATCCGCGTTTGAATGTAACTTTTGATTTGATCAGTTTAAACCTATTTCTTATAGCTCGATTGCATTTAAAGTACTTGCTACTTATTTGAAACGCTCTCGATTCCGTTTCCTGGGCCTAGAACCAGTACGTGGTGTCTTTGCTCCCACAGTGGGGTTCGAACCCGTGACCTCCCGGTTGCTAGGCGGACACCATATCCATTACAACACCTCTTGACTTGTTTGACATTGTGTTTAGCATTTAGAAAGCTAGGAATACTCAATTTTTATAAACATTATCAGGAGATTAATATGTGTTGCATCCTATTGTATCGTATTTAAGCCAAGTCATCGATTGCCTATACATAACAAGACAAGGCATACAACATAACTTTAAACATAAACAGATAAAAGCTGGGGTCGACACCTTGTAACAGTTAATGCAAAGGATTGGGTGCTTAAAACTTACCAATAGCTCGCCAAGCCTTAAACGTATCAAATATAATTTTCAATAATATAATACTTTATTTAGTATTTTAGATATTGCCATGTTTGTCTGTTGTGTGAACGTGCCTGCCAAAAGACATTTTTCTTATATGATAATACATCCTCAACTCACTTTTATGCGTTAAGGTACAGTGTGTATCCGTAATTGTTAACATTATTGCTAACCAGACTGCTTTAGGTAAACACACAGACAAATGAAAAGATCTGTATAACAAACAGAGCAATTGGTTAAACAGTTCCTCGCAAAATCTATTGTAGCATGGTGCTGATTATCTTACTATGGATACCTTGCTTAAGTGGCATCAAGATGGTTCTTAGCTGAATGGATAATTCAAGGTTGAATGCGAACCATTAAATGCCACCCAAGCTAAATATAAGTTTTATTTTGTTTTTACATATTAACCTTTCGACGATTATTATACCTTTTATACTTTACATCTATTTTGATAATTATGTCATTTTTTAATGAAAATAAAATATATACTGCGTATTGAAAGTTTACAAAGACAATGTTGTATTGTAAGAGATACAATACGTTCCACACTGCCTGTATACATGTAATACTGTACCAACCCAGAAACCAAGCTGCAGACCTTTTTCACCGATTTCGTTCCCAGTCAAAAGAGAAATGTTCGTCACTTATAAAAAATGTCATTTGTAAACTACACGATTTACAAAACACGAAGTGATTTTTTTTTCTTCATGCATGTATACATATATTTTGTATAAATATTGCATAATGCATTTGACGATGATACTATGAGTTATATAAACTACAATTACATATGTTTATGTGTTTTCATGTGGAGTTATACACTTTCAAATGTCTGATATCTTACTATTACAATATTTTATGTAAAACCTAAAAAGGCAACACAAAACCTTCATTATTCAAGAAGAAAGGAGAAGGAATAGCGTTAATGCCTTCTGATCCGAACACACTTGTTCAAATCCTTACATTACGAGCTGCGAGTCATAAAGCAGGCAATACCGGAGTAAGAAATGAAATCGTGGACATAGCATATGAACTGCTGAGAAAAGGGGTAATAGACAAAAAATTGTATACAAAATTAATGTTGTAATTTAAAAAAATGATTGTTACTACAAAAAGAAGGTATTTCAAAAATCACATTATTGGCGGTGCTGGAATGTTTGATACTGTCTAAAATTTCTTACAGCGAATGGTAGGATCAACTGCTGCCAAAACGGCTGCAAATGTCGCAAAAACGGTTGAATCAAAAGTGAGTAGCGCATCGAAATCAGAACTAGGTAAAAAGGCTATGGAAACCGGAAAATCGATTGTAAAAGAAGTTGGTTTAAAAGCTATTGATGTTGGAAATGATGTAGCCATAGCCAAAGCCAAGGCTTTGATTGATGGATAGAATACACCAACCAATCAAAAATTTACGCAAGAATAGAAGGACGCGTAAGCATCACTAATTAATATGAGTTATAGTAAGCCAACATCAATAAAAAGTTGCTTGCAGGTTCCGGCGTCGGGGTGAAGAGGACCGCAAGGGCTAGCGCAAGCACTTCCGAAATCTCAATTCAAGATTTTGTAAAAAGGTTGAACACAGTATCCGGTCTTCGTCTTGCTTAAAAATAATTTCTTTATTAAATAAAAAAAGTAACAATGTCAACCAAAATATTAGATTTTAAAGAAGCTTTAACAATTTACGAGTCCATTGAAAAATATAAGTTTAAGGCGTATGAGTCTGTTAATGGTACAAATTTAAATTCAACGGGTGATATAACTATCGAATTCGGGTTTCATGATACCTTTCCCCCCATCCTCCGGAATCGTACATACTTATTGAAGGTAAACTAACTGAAATAGATGGGACTGCATACGCAAACAATGACGCAGTAACGTTAACAAACAATGGACTGATGTATTTGTTTTCAAATATTACGTATAAACTATCCAATCAACAAGTAGCATAGTTGAATCATCCCGAACAGACTACGACCATTATTGGAATGCTAAATTATCCTGATGGTTTTTCGAAAGCTCAGAGAGACTTCATCAGCTTTGGACTTAAGATACGGCGGCAATAGCTGTTATTGCAGACAAAGCAGACATTGCTATCAGGCAAGCATACATTATTCAGAAGCCTTACCCCAAGGGAACATTCTCATTCGTTGTTCCGCTGAAACACTTTTTGGGCTTTTGCGATGACTATACCAAAATGGTGTATGGACTTAAACACTGGGGCTGACGACGTCAAAGCGTAGTCCGTTTCTCTCCGACGTCGGGTATATGTTTTACTACGAAACATTGTGCGAATACACTACTTAATCAGGCGAGTTTCATCTTTTCTGCTATTTATGGATTAGAGAACGGAACATCCAATAATGATAGGTACTTATTTTCAATAACAAACTAATTACAAATGCGCGTAGTTGCAACCGTTACATTGAGTTTGAGCTTAAATCGAAATATATTGATTTGAAGTAATGCATAAGGTAATTATTCTGTTAAAATAGCCTATTACAGTAACTAAACTTAAATGAAACTACATGTTTCTTTGAAATACTGTACATTAAACATGTTAAAGTACAAAACAGGTTACGAACATATATTTTAATCTTTCAAATGCTTTGTTTGGAAGGAAATTACAAGTCGCTTTATGTATAAGTTTTGCACAGAGTATGTATTTAGGTTGTGCAACGATCTACAAATATAATGTATAGGTTACTCAACGAAGTTTTGATAAATCAGCGGTATATTTCATGTTTAACCGGATAAATTCGTAGTGAAAAATATACCCGACGTCGTAGAGAAACGGACTACGCTTTGACGTCGTCAGCCCCCAGTGTCAAACATACGCTAGAATTTAAAAGAAAAAAATGATGACGATGCCATCTTTCGAGCAAATGCAGCAGGAGCGGGTAAAGTAAGCCTTAAAAAATGTCATGGTGTTTGCCTCGGATGTTGCCTTCAGATATGAATAAATTTCAGCTGATGAAATCTATTGAGGCGAAGGTAACAGTACCCGTCGCTTTCAGGTCTCGACATTGCGAAACTATTAAAGTTCCACAGTCTACATCGTTTAACTGGAGACTAAGTACTTGAACACCAACCGAAAAACCTCGATACATTTTGGTAGGTTTTCAAACTCATCGTAAAAATAATCAAGAAAAAAATACATCGATATTTGATCACTGCGATCTTAATGACATGTATGTAACGGTATGTTCGTTTGCAGTATGAAGTATTTAAGAACTAAAATTAATCTAGTGTTGCTTACCTAGAAAATAATTTGAACATCAAATGAATACGAGTAGCCAAGCACCACCTCGACAAGAAGTAGTTTATTGTCTGATGAACAATTGTATAATGAAACACTGTAAACAAACGTGTTGTATTTTAAAGACTTTGGTTGGTCATTATGCTGAATATTTAAGAACGTTACTTCGATTATTACACGATTTCAATACACATTTGTATTGTTGTAACGAGAAGTATACTTCACTGTGTTGTGTCAAGGTTTAGGGCTTCATTCTGCGTTGTTAATTAGTAGTTGTACAATTTTACATATTTCTATGCGAATTGGCGAAGTATTATAAATTAGAATTTATGGAATATTTATCACACCATTGTCGCGTGAATTTGACCAATATTACTAAAAGACCTTGCAAACATATATAAATAAACGACGATGCGATGATAAAGCGTTTAAGGAATTTATTTTTAAAACACACAAACATACACCAGTAATCGGAAACATGTATATGGATTGCTTTGAGATATCTTTTTCAATTGTTGTATTATTTTACTATTCAAATTAAATACATAGACTATATAAGACTATAATTACGATGATACTGTGTCTGGTTTTATAAACACGTACAACGTAGTTCTAGACTTACGCATCCGTTTATCACATATTTTTTTTAGCACAATTTTGACTTACAACAGGTCTACCGATCCACTAGAAAATAATATTAATATTCACCAAAAGCCAATATAAACTATCAGTAAACCTTAAATATATGTTGCTATGATGGGATACACACAAGCATATATCCGCTAAATGTGGAGCGTATACTTTGCATTGACAGAAAGCGATGACCCCTGTCCAGATTAATGTGTCGTGTTCTGAGAAAACTGGGCAAAATGCTTGTGCGTAAATTGTCATCCCAGATTAGCCTGTGCAGTCCGCACAGGCTAATCAAGGACGACAATTTCCGCTTTTATGGAATTTTTCGTTTAAAGGATGTCTCTTCGTGGCGAAAATCGAGTTAAGGCGGAAAGTGTCGTCCCGGATTAGCCTGTGCGGACTGCACAGGCTAATCTGGGATGACACTTTACGCACAAGCATTTTGCCCAGTTTTCCCAGAACACGCCACAAATAACTGTTCTCCGTTTTCTTGTCTGTTTTCTGTTTAACGTGTTGTCATGGCGTTAATGTGCTATTTAAGCAAATAGCTCTTGTGTTGATGTACGAGTTACAGGAGATGCACTATCATACAATATGTGATGTGTCAGTCATGACCGCATGGTAATACTATTTCGCATATTCATGTTTGAGTTATATAGGTTAACTGTTAACAAAACTTATTAATGGCCTTTCCTTATATTTCATACATGGTTGCTCAATGACTGTGTTTATATACAGTATTTTTTTTATATAATTGGAATAGATTCAATCGGTCGAATATTATCCTCGTTTTAGCCCAGGGAGTAATTTTTCTACTCGGTGTCTGTCACTGTTTGCATCGTGCTGAAAACGCTTAGCGTGAACTGTTTTTCTGTTATCATCAATTAATTGAACTATGTTAGCATTTATAAGCTTGCAAAAATATTGAATTCTATAAGAAAGATATGCTTCAAGTCTTTAATGTACAAACATGTAAACCCACACAAATTATATAAAAGCATACATTACATATTCATTTTGAACAATATCCCACCCTGTCAATGGCAAAATAAAAATATCATTCCACATAGGGCGGCCCTCAACAAGCACACGTCCTCTTTATATTTCAGTTATTTTTTCACCCTTCAGCCCAAGGTTTTTGATTAATGGAATTAAAAAATAAAACATATGGGGCTCTTCCGAGATTTGAACAAGGGCCTGTCGCACCGAAAGCGAGATTCATGCTTCAAGGTCAGTAAGCCAATATGTTTACGGCAGTGGTTGGTTGAAACATAGTGAGTACAAATTCTTATCTGCACGCTGAAAGAAAGCCCACCATATCATATGGTGTGCGTTCGTTACACAAGAAAGTTATTCGTCTTAAAAAAAGCTAGGGCACCTGATCGAAATGAGACTTGACTGTATGCAAATCATGATGTATATTTGTTGTTGATGTGTGTGTGTCTGTATTCACTTTTTGTGAAATATAATGACCGCTATTATACTCGGCATAAGTTGCATTTTGATCACTTTACTCGCAGTACAATGTATTTACGTTTAAAGCAACAATTATTTTGCATTTCTGTTTATGGATGTGATTAAGAAATTATTTTTTACCCTTTTTTTATTAATATCTTCTAGAATAAATATAAGTGAAAAATAAGTAGGACATTGTACACTGCATTTAGTTTAAATCAACAAAAGTACTCAAGTGATGACGCAATTAGGTCACGATGAACGACATCTAGCCATGCGTATCGGCCTATTTTAAGGATTATAATTAACCCTTTGAGCGCTGGAACCGGATTTTGAAGGCCTTTGCAAACAGTTTGGATCCAAACTGTTTGCTATTCTGATAGTATTCTTGAAAAAAAAATCGAAGAAAATGTTAATTTTAGAAATTTAGCAGACAACATTTAAGCAGACGACAAATTTCCCAGCATGCAAAGGGTTAAAATGTGATGCTTTTGAGCATGCTTAAATGACGTCATCGATACTAAAATTGACAAAACTAGTTTAACTGCATAAGGCTTTAATGTAACTTTTAAATCGTTATATAAACTGTTTAACATTCTGTATACATATTGTTAAACGTTCATCTTTCAACTCAACATTTTCTATTAGTGATTTCGCTCAGCCACAGAAGGTTCCTTTGTATCAGCGTTACGATCAAACAAGGAATAGTGAATGATCATCGCAAAAACACTTAGTACTCTTATTTGGCGAATTCGCTCCAGGAGTCTAGTGGACGGCACTTTGAAGGTCAAATCCAAATAAAATAATTAGGATTCATATGAACCGTAGGAAAGTGTAGGAGTTGCCAACTCATGTTAAACTTTTAGGTTTATTAAGAACCCACATAAGAGCAAACAAGGCCATTACCGTTGCAATGCTTTATTGTTAGTGTGTGCAAACATAAACAATAAAGTTAATCTGGAAGAAATAACGAATATTTGTCGTGTGTATGCTACAAAAATAACTGTTGGACTGTTACTCATGGATCCGTTGTCATTTGATTTAATATATATTTGTTTGTGTTTTAAAGACCTATATAACATCACTCGCGTGACCAATGTTTTAGAGTGAGTGTACACACAATAGATGCGTCATATGCTTAACAGTGACAAAAGTAATTTTTCAACCTGTTATATTTTCACCGATATTACAAAAACAAGGCAAATAGCTTATTATTGAACATGATCAGATTTAAAAGTAGCTGCCCCCCCCCCCTCCCCAACCGATGAATCCTGGAACCGCCTTCGTATATTTTAAGGAAATTCACCAAGTGTTTCTTTAGAATAACCGCACTATTTTCAGAAATAATGATAGTGTAATATATATTGCTGTTTTACATGAACAATTTTCTGTATTGTTATGAAACACATCTCGCTCCTAACCTGGCATTTATAACTTGACTAACCCACGACCATTACTGGAGACCTTTCCCAAAGATTCACGAATTTATAAGTGTATTTGTTTTGTCACCGATTCCAAAGTAGAAAGTTTGCCCTGTATAAAGAAATGATTTGTTAGATATACATTTTATACATAAAATTTTGCAATGAATTCAACGAGTCCACGACGACTCATATGCACTATATATATTTATGTGTTTCATGTGTAGTTGTAATATATTTCAAATGTTTGACATCTTAATATTACAAACCAGTTTTTATCTTAATCATCAGGCGGTAACACCTCTTAGAAATAGATTTGCATATCAAAGTTCATTTAATATCATTACGAAAAAATTAAAAAGCTTAACGGTACGTTATTACTCCATATTTGATTATGTCTAGAGGACCGTTTAATAACGTTTGATAAAATAAGAATTTCAAACACATCCGAATGGTAGGGGCAAATCTACATTGGAGGCACTAAGACGTCATATTTATGACTCTTTTTATGAAACTTAGCCAGTATTTTTATCGTGAAAATATCGAAGCCGCGTTCGACTTGGCTCAAGTTGATTCAAAGGCTAGGCCAACTGGTTGAATTTTAGAAAAATCTTCTTTATGGGTAATGTGTGAACTAATTATGCTACAAAGATCTGAATATTTGTCTTGAAGCCAAGGTTAAAACGCTTGTACCACATATAAAAACTAGGTCACCTTGGTCAAATCTTAACCCTTTGAGCGCTGGAACCGGATTTTGAAGGCCTTTGCAAACAGTTTGGATCCAGATGAGACGCCACAGAACGTGGCGTCTCATCAGGATCCAAACTGTTTGCTATTCTGATAGTATTCTTTGAAAAATATGGAAGAAAATGCTTATTTTAGAAATTCAGCAGACGACATTTTAGCAGAAGACAAATTTCCCAGCATGCAAAGGGTTAAAAAAGTGTTGTACCACTTGAGCTTATGTGAGCGGTTTAGGGCTATCATGGCTATATTGTGTTGTTTTTTTTTTTCGTTAAATGGTTTACGGTAAAAATGGTAGCATTTAGCTATTGTGTTGAGTTTAAATGGAAATTGAAAATCGATTACTCGAAATAAAATTCTTAATTTAAACATACTTGAAGTCTGTCAAATGTATCATACTAAATTCCAGTTGCTATACATACAAATAGCTGGTTCAATGAGTAATTAAATATAACATATTGTTTTCTTTTTTTATTTCTATCTAGTTACAATATTGTTATATTGATAGTACAAATACATTTAATATAAACAACACTTTATACAATATGAATAACTTTCGTGTTGACCTTTCTACAATAACAAATTTACCCCATATAATGTTTACTGTTATATTGTTATAATATATAAAACAACCCACAAATGTAATATGTGTTAAATGCTATTTATAGTTATCAACCCTATTTTGAGAATTCGTTTAATTGTTTTAATAAACTTAAGATTATTTTAGAAAGACTGCATCTAAGAACCATATGCTCGAAAAATCTGGAGAAATATCTCGACTAGTTTGAAAAAAAATCTCGTTTACATGTTCATTTATTGATTAACATGATTGAAAGATTATATTGTTTAGCAATATATTCACAGGCTTATAAATATACAAACGACGCACATACAGAATATACGGCCATTGAACTAAACAAGGACTGGGCATTCAGCGTCAGACTTGTGCTGTCCCTGGTCCGATAATCGGTTCGTTTATCAGTGAATTATATCAGAGGGGGAGACAAACAAGTTGGCGACGTCCATGCCGAGACAGGTATTTTTCGCCGTTGTATACCCTTTAGTACTTCTATTAATAGTTTAAATGCCACTCACTTTCCAGCCATATGGGCAAGACAGTGATTAGCGTTTATATCGTATTAATATTCGCTCAATATCTCGACTTCACTCGCTGCGTAATTTCTTAGCGGGATGACCTAATTACAGCTCCACTTAAGAAATTCACAGCGAGTAAAGTCAATAAATAAAGCGAATTTTAATACGAAATAAACGCTAATCACTTTCTTACTGATATGGCTGGAAAGTGAGCGGCATGTAACAATTAAACGTGGACGTCGCCATCTAACTATCAAGTGATTTCCCCTTCTGTTGATACACAAAAGTGAACCTTCAGCTGGCCAGCTGTAGAGGAACCTTATTATACAATGCGGTCCTTTATGGAAAGGTGAAATAAGCCCGTTGGCTGGTTGATATATCGCTATAAAAATGATTATTTATTATTTTTGTCATGAACTTTTATAAATCATGCAACAGTGAAATTGTTATTCAATTTTACGAATTAACAGGATTTTCAAAGTTAAATTTGATTTGAAATTTTTCACCGAATATATATCTATATAGAATAATAATAAAATGTGGACACTATTGTCTATATTGAACAATGTTCACACAATATTTGTACACAGTCACGTGCGTAATAAACGTACACAATGTATATCAAAACGACATAAATAATCAGTATTTCAATATACACATACATTTACAAAATATACAAACTACCACATGTGTCAATACAATATTAATACAAAGCACGTTAATTTCCCATAAATCCATCTACTCCAATTAATCTGCAACTTACAACAATCTATACAAGTACCTGACATTATAGCCTTATACATAACGAATTCAAATACTTATCTATGAATTATGGGTCGCTGTAAATTGTACAGTCTACCTCACAAATTATTTCGATTATATTTATGTGTTGTTATAAATATCACACATTACGTTATCATGCAAGTGAGTCGCGTCATGCTGAAATGGGTCTTTAGCCATATGCGGTCAGCGTACTCCAGATCAGCCTGCACCTCCGCGGACCAAATTTAAAACAATAATTTTTAAAATGAAGTTCATTAATGCATGTATTTGTCACACAGTTTAAAATGGCTTATTATTACATTTTGGATGATAGAAATAAAATTCGAGTGAATATAATTGAATCGTCGAAAATATTTCAATAACAAATGTCAAATGAAGATCTTTGTGTGACAGTTTCTAGAGGAGACAATTTATTTAATAATTATTCATTTCAGATACAAAACGAATTCCTAATATTGCGTTGACTGTGTATGTATTGTATATTTCCAATTTAAAAGATGGCAAACATGAACGATACAATTTTATTGTGACAGATTGCGAATGTCCACAAAATATCAATCATTTAAAAAATATTATCTTTGTTACGATATTCCAAATAAACCAAACATATTTTAACGAAATCGTTCATTCGTTAAGTAAGCTTTGACATTCATGAATACATAGCCAATTTGCTTAAAATATACCTTAGTTTAAGTACTCGGTTGGATTTTTACTTCATTTCTACAGAATATTTAGTTATAGACATGTGAAGACTAATATATTAGTATTTGCCTACCCTGATACTCGGAGTAGGTGTATCAATGAGAACTGACATTTTATTCAACGATTTTTCCAATCATGAGAGCTGATAGACATCGTAAACATGACATAGACTAAAAAATGTGCAAACAACACTGTAAAATAATTATGTACATTACATGGTTACAATATCAGAGCAAAAATACGATTTCAAAGTCAGTACAAAACACAATACCAATACATGTGTATATCAAAATTGCACAATAACATCCCAGTTACGACTCCCACAATCACCACGCCCACATAATTCTTCTTCCCGTGACGTCACGTGCATTTTGGTCACGTGCATTTTGGTCACGACCATGTTGGTCAATCAAAATTCATTTCCGTCGTAAACACCGAAATACTGCGCACTGGTGTCCTTTAAACATGAACGCCCAGTCCGCCATTTTCTCTGACGTCATTGGAGACAGGCCCTGCGCGAAGATGTGCGGTGTCGCGAGACGGTTGAATAAGGAACCGGAATCTCTGCAGATGAATACACGTTACTTCCATAATTATTTATTTACAATAAAAAATTAACAAGAATACAATTAACACACAATCTAATGTTATTTTTTAAAGCACATATGAGGACATTTTTGTGATCACATTTTCTCCGTCGTTTGTCGTCAACATGTATCATGTGAACACTCTAGGGGCCATATTTACTGACGATCTCAACAAAGTGTTGTTAAGAACATTTGCTCAACTAGTATCTCGGTCAACTAAGTAAAATTAAAGATACCACTTGAAAAACTCTACAAATCGCGTATTGCACATTCTTCATAAAACTTGCTTTGATATTTGTTCTTATACAGTCTTGGCTGAGTTCACAAATGGTTTTGGTAAATAAGAAATAATGGCCGCCAGGGCACGGTTCAGTTTTCCTCGAATGGCTATACTGATCACATGTAAACACTCTAGAAGTCATTTTTTTTGCAAAATCGTCATTAAACTTGCTTAGAACATTTGTTCTAATGATATATCAATTTTGCTTGAAAATGGTACCGGTCTACTGCAAGATATAAACGCCAGGGCCCGAAACAGTTTTCCGTTTAAGGCAATGACGAAACCAGTTGAAAACTGTAGAGGTCGCATGTTTTGCACAAATGTATTGCAATCGAAACTGGTTCATATTTATCAGAGGGTGGGTCATTAAATGAAACCTTAAATTTGACATTGCATGTCGGGGGCTTGTCCTTTCGAGAGAAATTCCGTCTCATCATATTAATTACCGAAGCCAAGTTATTTGGAGATCCATTCATTCTGGGCAAAGTTATGCTACGGAAGAAATACATGAATATCCCGTGGGTGTCCACATACTGGGACCGTTTTCACATTTCGCGTATAAGCTTTCAAAATCAACACAATTTACATAGTTTATGTATACTAATAATATATTAATGCCATAACACTCGAGAAAAGATAACTTACCTCTTTAAGCGTTCCCTTAACCGTGGTGAACTGGTAGATAGCGAAGCCGGGTATGCAGAGGATGCTGGAGAGGGCGATGCACCATCCGATGAGGTTGGCCTGCCAGGGGTACTGGTAATCGCCGTACTCCAGGGGCGTGTACGTCACCAACCCGAATATCATGATGAACTGTACGTGTAGGAAAAATGGAGTTTGTACATGAGCCGCGTTATGAGAAACATAGGCTAAATGCGTGTGCGCAAAGTGTAACACAGATTAGCCTGTGCACTATGCACAGCCTAATCAGAAATGACACTTTCCGATTAAACCGAATTTTAGTTTAGAAGAGACTTCATTGAAAAGAAAAATTCCATAAATGCGGAAACTTTCGTCCCTGATTAGCCTGTGCGGACTGAACAGGCTATCTGGGATAAAAACTTTACGCACATGCATTAAGCGCAGTTTTTCAGAACGAGGCTCATATGGTCTGAAATATTTTCTGAGAGCGCAGCTCACCTTCGGACTAGTGCACTCACGTACTTCTTGCTACAAGAGCCATAAATAAACATTTTTAATGCAAAATAAATGCACAGTATGTGTTCTTGAACTAATGTGACGCTATTCTTCATGCAGCAGACGAGTCGAACAGCAATACACATCATCTCCTTTATAATATGTGTCGCGTTCTGAGAAAACTGGGCATAATGCTTGTGCGTTAAGTGTCGTCCCAGATTAGCCTTTGCAGTCTGCACAGGCTAATAAGGGACAACACTTTCCGCTTGTATGACATCTTTCGTTTAAATGAAGTCTCTTCTTAGCAAAAATTCAATTGAGGCGGAAAGTGTCGTCCCTGATTAGCCTGTGCGGACTGCACGGGCTAATCTGGGACGACACTTTACGCACATGCATTATGCCCAGTTTTCTCAGAACGCGACTCATTTATCCAGTTCTATCAAACGGTTTATCTCCAGACAATATGACGGAAATCGTCTATAACTGATCTTTTGCGAAAGGCTTCGCGTATTTAGTTTTAAACGATAGCACTTGTAACGAACATTGAACGATAAGCAAGTCGGTGTGCGAGCGCGATCAGTGTAATCAGTGACACTGTTTTTAGAGACGGAACAAAGAGGTCGTTCAAACTAAACCAACTCTTCTATATTTCTACTTCTATCATGTTCCACCGCCGTTTTCAGCAGTTTATAACTGTCGCGCAATAATTGCATAACTACGTGTCTTATTATTATCTATCACAAATAAAAGGAACCACATTTGTGCTGATGAGACTCGTTTATTTTGAGAATAATCTTGCCCTTACACACTTCATGTTCCGATATTATCTCCTTTCCTCTTTACAACTACACAGGATTATAAAGTCGATGTTATAATAATTTGATAATAACGAATGTATTTTTTGCTAATTAATGAGATATGATCGTGTAACTTGGTTGACCTACTGGCCGTCCATGAACGACCTCCCAAATAAGTTACTCATTAAGGCAGAAAACAATTGTCCATAATAATGCATAGATAAGCCTTTCCATATATGGCCACATACTTGGCAAGGCATTACACATTTACGAACATAACAACATGAGAATTTAAGATTACACTTATAATTTACATGACACTTGAATTTGAACGCTAGTCGCCTCGTCGCCTCAGCTAGAAATGATCGCAACTTTCTTACCACGTCACAATAGCCAAGATCATTCGAATTGACCGATCAAAACTAATTTGGGCAAGAGAAGATAACTGTTCTTCGCGCTATGGTGTAACCTGGAGATAAAATGTATTATATCTATACCAACGTATAAACGTACTTGTACATCAAACGAAAGACCATTTATGACACAAATATGTCTTACCGTACAAGCATACGTCTCTATTTATTTGGACCGTGCTCTGTGGAAAGGAGGTTAAATGCATGTGCGTAAAGTTTTGTCCTAGATAAGCCTGTGCAGTCCGCGCAGGCTAATCAGGGACGACACTTTCCGCTTTTATGATATTTTTTGTTAAAAGAAAGTCTCTTCTAAGAAAAGAGCGCAGTTTAGGCGTAATGTGTCGTCCCGGATTAGCTTGTGCGCACATGCATTGAAACCCGTTTTCACAGAGCGAGGCTCATTTGCTCACCAGTAGGAACATTGGCGCCAGGTACTTCCAAGTGGTCCTCCAGTAGATGTTGGGATGGTAGCCAATCATGGACTCGATGTCGCTGGAGAAACGGTCCACGCCTTCGAGTGCAGCAATGTAGAATATGGTTAAATAACAATTTAATATTTTCTTATAGGTATACGCTTGAAATAATCCCGCAGTTTAAAAAGATTGCAAATATGATATGTGTTGGATTTGGTGGAATATCGATTTTAATCCACAGTGATCATAGAACACATACTTGTTCTATGATCACGAGTGAATTAAAATCAATATTCCACCGAATCCAACACATTTAATTTTTATTTTATGCTTACAAATGATTATTTTTGTAGGTTTGCCAAAATGGTTCCGATAAAACAATACAAGTTATCGATACTTTTCACTGTTAATCTTCATTGTTTGAAACAGTGAATCATAAGTTTTAATTCTCTTATATTTTTCTTTAAACCTCGGGAAGCATAAAATAAATGAACGAAATAGCACATTGCGATCTGTGAAGGCATGACAAAGAAGTGATAATACTATCAGTGTTGACGTGATGACCTTGAAACATTTCATAAGATAAAAAATTTGGAATCACACAATCAAAATGGTAATATTTCAATCGTATTTTAAAGATAATCTGAATTTGTTTTAAACGTTCAAATATATGATCAGAACTAACCATATGCCCAAGAGACAGCAACCGTCTCGACGAACACGGCGAACAGAATAGAATAGCCGGCAGCATACTTATCCATCAGGGTCACCACATAGGCCCCTCCCTGAATACAAATGGTTACTCCTTATTGCTTGGTCGTACAAAAGTTTACCGACGGTTTATGCGTGTATTATATTTGAGACGCGCTCTAAGAAAATGGGGTTTAATGCGTAAAGTTTTATTCCATATTAGCCTGTGCAGTCCGCACGGGCTAATCAGGGACGACACTTTTCGCTTGTATTGTATTTTTCGTTAAAAGGCAGAATCTTCTTGACGAAAATCCAGTTAAGGCGGAACGTGTCCGCACAGCCTAATCTGGGACGACATTTACGCATATGCATTAAACCCCCGTTTCACAAAGTATGGCTCATTTTCAAAATTTAAATCAGCTGTCAAGAGTTACTATTAATTGGCTACTTAACATACAGGTCCCATTTTTATATAACAAAAGTATTTCGTTATTTTATTATGAAAAAACTCATTCAGACGGGTGCACTTGTCGCGGGCGTGGGATAATAAGTAGTAGCATGAACATCGATGTGAATGAAATCTCCGAGAAGTTTCATTAAACGAATGCGCAGTATTGATAATGGTTCCGTACATTTCATGAATAACATATTGTTACAAGATAAATATGAACGAACATACAAAATGCTTAAGAAGAACGAACATTCACTGTTTTAACACGTGTTTATATTTTGTGGGTATACCGTTAATAGGACACTTTAATAAAGATATATCTAACATAGATAACCTTAAAAGAGCGAATTTATTTGTTTTCTTCAGATTTACCGATGATTTCGTAGCATACCAATAGCGTGTGCAGCTTATCATTGTCAAGCATTTCAATATACGTACTCAACAAACGGGTCAGAATATGACACCAGGTTCTAACCAGATCAAGCAAAAATGAAAACATGGTTCAACTGTTTTTCAGGCAAATAATATCGCTTACTAGTTCGCATGCGGAATGATCAACCATTTTGACGTAGTCAATGTTAGCAAACACTTAAACAATAAACGCTTCTTTTAACTGTTGAGACCCTGCTTTTCCACTAACCTGTGCGACGAACGCCAGGCCAACGATGAAGTAAACCAGGAAGAGTATTGCCACGAACACCTCCCTATGCCTGCGCAACACCGGAAACTCGTCTGAGAGACCCGTAATTATCGCCTCTGAGCCCCCGAACTGGATTGAAACAAACGACTTTTCGAAACTTAAGTTACACTACGTCTAGCGCGATTTCTGCCATCCACAACACATCACCGTGATTCAGCCCAGAGTGGACAATTACTATCTCACCGCGATACACCGTGGAACACGGTGATTTCGCCGTGGCGAATTCCGGTGTCAGTCTCGGCGTTATCGGGAAATTGATCTCACGGTGGACCACCGCGATCACGGTGGACCACCGATATCGCGGTGGACCACCATGGTCTAGGTGGTTCGCGGTGAAATACATGTGCAACAACAACATAGTACAAATGTACGGTCTGCAATATCGAATTGTACATGTTCATTCACATTGCAGATCGTATAATGTTGTTTTTTTGTAAACTTTGTATGTACATGTATTACATACCCTTCATAATAAAATCACCGAATGTTCAACCCTTTTCTCTCGTGTTTGCCCTCTTTACAGAATCATTGACATGTCTTACATAGAGCGTGAGTATAGTTTGCGTTTCATGCTTCAGGTTTTGTTTCAATTGTTTCTGCATGAAGTTTTCCTTGTTGTTCTTAATTAAAGATTTGTTTTTTGTTAACCATTCGAAAACCCTTGCTCGTTTATGTTCATATATAGCTTGCCAACAATTACATACAAGCATGTTACATGTACATGTAATTTGATATCAGACTATATTTTGTTTCTTTTGTTACATGTATTGGATCGAATAAATTTACATGTACAAATTCGAGACATCCGCAGTAAGTATTAAATTCCGCGATATTTTAATATCATAGTCATGCGAAAAGATCAGTTGTCATGTTGGTGAGTGACTATTTGTATACAAATGTACCTGTTCTTTGTTCAATAACAAGTTCATTTTGAAACATACACTGTCTGTAAAATAACGTATAAAAAGAAATCGTAATATTATGGTAAATATTGATTTACTTATTGTGTTACAATAATGTTGTGCATTGAGCAAATACAATATTTATCAAATTTATAAAGTATCGATAAGAAGTGTTGTTAAGAAATCGCGGTGAATTTAACGAGTCATAATTTCACATTTAACTTTTTAAAACTGTTTTACTCTTTTATTTCAGATACGACCAAGAATATGGTTTTCGGAAAATAATGAACATAGTAGCAACGCTGACGAGTTTTTATATTAGTAATTATTTAACATTTAGCCTAATCTTAATATATGTACATGTACACATGTATTGTGATATTTAATAAATAATATGTCATCACAATATTCCCTCGTAAACGTTTTTAAAATATGTATCGAAATGAACTTGCTATTGAACAAAACAGATCATAGTCACTTGATAACATAACAACTGATCTTTTCACATGCTTATGTTCTTAAAATATCACTGAATTGAGTACTTACTGTCGATGTTTTGAATTTATATTCGAAACTATACACATAACAATATAAACAGGAGGAAGTCACGAAAATAGTCAGAATCAAATTACACGTAACATGTTGATATGTTATTATTGGCAAGCTATATGTACACAAACGAAAAAGCATTTCCGAAATTTTAACAAAAACAAACAATTCTTTAAATAAACAACAAGTAAATCTTCACGCAGAAACTGTAGAAACAAAACATAAAGTACATCACGCTCGATGTACGACATGTCAAATGATTCTGGAACGAGGGTAAACAATAGAACATAATGACGATTGTTAACAATCAAGTTACAATGTATACAAATGTAACAGCACATTCTAGAACTTTGCAAAAATTATGCGATCTGCAATATCGAATTATACATGTTCATTCACATTTACCAGTATTTCACCGCGAACCACCGAGGCCGCGGTGGTCCACCGCGATCTCGGTGGTTCACCGCGATCCACCGTGAGATCGATTTCCCGATTACGCCCGCAGTGTTCAACCACTTTCGACGCGATCTATCATGATGGAAACACCTTCAGATCGCGGTGATTTTCCACGCTCACGAAAAATTGTCCACGATGGGAGTGTGGTGGATCGCAGAAATCGCGCTAGACGTAGTGTACCTTAACATGACCGGTCGAAGTTATTTATAAACCATGATTTAAAATATAATAAAATATTAACATATTACACTAAGCCTTCCAGTTCCAGAGTGAAAATCAAGTTATCCCAGTTGGAACGAACTCTTATCAATAGCGCAAGATCATTTATTAATATAAATGACTAAACCAGACGGGGTAATCACGTGATAGTCAATATGGCGACGTCCATGCCGAGACAGCCATTCTTCGCCGTTTTAATCCCTTTATTATTTTGTTTAATTTTTAAATGCCGCTCACTTTCCAGCCATATCAGAAAGAACGTGATTAGCGTTTATTTCGTATTAATATTTGCTTAATATATCGACTTTACTCGCTACAAATTTTCTTAGCGGGAGCGGTAGTTTTGTGATCCCGTTAAGAAACTTCGTAGCGCGTATATTTTATTGATATACATAGTCTTAATATAAAGCATTCATTGTTGACTGCAGGCCTTATCATTAAAACCAAATGTTTTGAACCTCAATAGTCCTCAACAATATCAAAATCTTACAACTCCTTCATTTTTTTTTTTTTTAAATCAGAGTTTATTTACAGGTCCTACCGGCCTCTTCACGAGGTCTTTATGGTCCGACCTACAACAACTCCTTCATAATTACTATTGGCCATATATTACAGAGACGTGTGTGATTTGATTGGCTACATATTACAGAGACGTGTGATCTGATTGGCCACATATTACAGAGACGTGTGGTCTTGTTGACAACATTTTACATAGACGTGTGATCTCATTGGCCACATATTACAGAGACGTGTGCTCTGATTGGCCACATATTACAGAGACGTGTGCTCTGATTGGCCACATAATACAGAGACGTGTGATCTGATTGGCCACATATTACAGAGACGTGTGATCTCACCGAGCTGTCCAGGCCGAGTGTAAGCAACATGAGAAAGAAGATGATGGCCCAGAAGGTCGACCCGGGTAGGGTTGCAATAGCCATTGGGTAGGCATCAAAAACAAGGCCGGGGCCTGAAAAGAAACATCGAAATGTTTACTGAAATCTATTTCTTTCTGTAGCTCTAATTTATACTTGCAATGGGGGACTCACAATCCCATCGATTCGTATTGATACATGTCACTAGAAAGCAAATTAAACGTGTTTTCGATGATTTTTAATATTTTGTTGTGGCTTGTTTATGATAGAAAAGCATTTTACCATTAATTTTCTCGCTAAATTAACATCTGTAATGACTTTTAAAGGGACTGTAAACCGCGAATGACGAAAAACGAAAAGTTCTAAAATACCGTATTTTTTACAATTATTAGTTTATATTGATTAAAATATCACGACTGGTGACGATGATGATCGATCTACTTGCGTTATTTATAGTTAACTGGTAGTTACCTGATATGCATACCCAATAAAAAAAAAAAATGAAAAAATACAGTCATGATATTTTAATCAATATAAACTAATAATTGTAAAGAATACAGTATTTTAAAACTTTTCTTTTTCATCATTCGTGGTTTACAGTCCCTTTAACAGAACAAAATTAATATACACATACTCCTGATACATTGTATTCATCCTATTCGATGAGTCAGGGGTCGGTAAGCTAACTTATACTTGTATGTTGAAATGTTATTCGAAGCTTTTTCACAGCTAAAAACTTCAATCCCTTTTATACGCCTAGCGACGGTTTCGATCCCACAGTGGGAGCGTTCTTTAGACACCCATTGACACCAAGTACTGGTACTAGTCCAAGGAAACGGACTCGAGAGCGTTTCAAATAAGTAGTAAGTACTTTTGATGAATCGAGCTAAAATAAATATGTTTAAACGAATCCCTTTTATTAAAACATAGATACTGCGTACCCTCAGTTGCCACGGTTGCGATGTCAACCTTCGCGCGGTCTGCCATATAGCCGAGGATCATGAAAATTACGAAGCCGGAAAAGAAACTCGTGCCGCAATTCACACTGCTAGTGATCAAAGCGTCCCTGAAATTTGCCGACAAATATTGGACTTAAAATTTTGCATTGTAATTATACCATAATTCCAAATCATAGCGAGATCATGTCAGGATTCATGTTGAACCCGCATTGAACAACGAGTGCCTCGGTTCACCATGAAAACTGGGCTTAATGAATGTGCTTAAAGTGTCGTCCCAGATTAGCATGTTCAGTCCGCAGAGGCTAATCAGGGACGACACTTTTCGATTTATGGATTGTTTGTTTCAAGGAAGTCTCCTCAAAACGAAAATCCAGTTAAGGCGGAAAGTGTCGTCCCGAATAAGCCTGTGCGGACTGGACAAGCTGTTCTGGGTCGAAATTAAGCACATGCATTTAAGCTAGTTTTTCCAGAACGCGGCTCAATTGTTACTATTATATTTTGGTATTGTCATTGTATTAAACATTTATATTACAATCCGACGCAGAGTTTTGGAAGCAGAGTATTGCATTTATGTCATATTTCAATGAGAGCATGTTATTCAAAACATGTCCCTTAATTCAACATGTAGGGGTAATACTGTCTCTAACATTGTTGGCGAAATTGTAAATAAATCAATGCGACACTTTAAACACAGTCAAATATACGTAAACGCCCATGTATGACAAAACTCGTGTCGTATTTCACAATACTTATGTTCAGAGCTTTCGTTAAATGTGTATTCATAATCATTTTTCTTGAGATAAAATGTAGTGGTGAGTTCATCACAGTTCAATATGCTCTCGAACGTTCAATGATGGCAAAACAATTGCCACAGTTAATTTTGCGCGTGCTAAAGGTGTTGCTCTGACCTTTTGGGTGCATATATTCAACGTATCAGTGTACAATAAAGAAGCTTGTATTACAAAACAGGTAACTTTGAGGTTGATTCGGGTGTTTCTCTGAACTTTGGATGTTTTTATTGAACGTATCCATGCACTATAGCAACCTGTATTACATAACACAATTGATCGCCTGTCAAAACATTGGCGTAGCTCACCATACTAGTAAACTACTTTACTAAGGAGAAACAGAAAGGAGTTATTTTGTTAAGTAAATGTTCATAAAATCTTAGCAAATGATCGTCAAATGACTCAACTACATCATACATGTAATCTGTGTTTTTGAGAACATTATGCGGCTTCAGACTTCTTTTGATCTTCTGTTACCAGAGATATGTGAACTATAATTGAGCCTCGCTCTGTGAAAAGGTGGTTGAATGCATGTGCGTTACGTGTCGTCCCAGATTAGCCTGTGCAGTCTGCACATGCTTATCAGGGACAACACTTTCCGCCTAAACTGGATTTTTGTCAAGAAGAGTCTTCATTCAAACGAAAACTACAATAAAAGCGGAAAGTGTCGTCCATGATTAGCCTGTGCGGACTGCACAGGCTAATCCGGGACGACACTTTACGCACATGCATTAAAACAAATTTTCATAAAGCGAGGCTCAATCGATACATCCTACCTGTACACGTTGTTGTCTTTTTGATTGTAACTGGCGAACGCTAGCAGCACTCCGAACCCGGGCCCTAGTGAGAAGAACACCTGTGTGGCTGCGTCGATCCACACCTGCAACATAGTGTTGAAGGTGCGCACTCACTGAACATAGAAACATAACAGATGGAAAACGTCTCATCATATCAGGAAGTATGTACCTCTTAACCCACTTATTTAGTTATAACATAATAATTGTATTAGCCCTCCCTCCCTCCCTCCCTCCCTCCCTCCCTCCCTCCCTCCCTCCCT
>VMBQ01001011.1:0-27746 GCA_007657795.1 Dreissena rostriformis | reverse complement strand
CCTCCCTCCCTCCCTCCTGTATACATATAATTAAGAAGAATACCGAAAGGCAATGCGGACTTATATTTAAACACATGTTTTAGTAGTTCATATTGTATTCTGATCATTGTCTGAATTAAAATGAAAAAATAAAACATGTCATTTTCCCCGACTTTGAAAGTCAGAAAAACTCTTTCTGGTCAAAACAATACATCGAGGGCATTTGGCACTCACCGCGACTATAATAATTTTTTTTAACAGTTTTTGAGGCAATGCAACAAAATTGTTTTACTATAAACAGATGGTAATTTTATTTTGAGTTATTTACACACATATAACTGCAAATGTGTTTGCAAAACCGTTTGCTAATATCATATGCTGACACGTGGAAACCATTAAATACATTTTTTTCCTACCATGGGTTATTTATAAATATTAAAAACAAATTATATCTTCAAAGATATTTGTGTTAATACTATATACTTTTAATTAATTTATTCATATTCAAAAGGTGCTTTTGTTGTAAAAAGATTCATATTATCGAAACTTAAAACAACCGAGGGTTTGCTATCAGCCCAAATTTAACGTAACGACATGCCAATTAATGCACGAGATGCAAGTACCTCTGAGGTTGCGAGTCTAGTCAGGTTTGGTTTCAAGTAGTACTCCACCCCCATGGCAGCTCCCGGAAGTGTGGCTCCCCGGACCAGCAGGATCGACAGGACCACGTAGGGAAACAAGGCCGTGAACCAGACCACCTTTAACAGGAAAATACCGATACTTTAATATTGAGTCCTACACATTATTCCAATTCTTTTTATGCAAAACGTTCTGTTCACTGGTATATGCATTAACGAATATACAGAACTGAGCACATACTTATCTGTAATAGGAAACGATAATAATTAAATAATAATAATTATAATAATAAATAATAATAATAATAATAATCGTGAACTTACTTATAATTTAATGATATACCATTCAAGTAACGTCTCTACATTTTTTGAGGTTTAAGGCATTATATTCTACACTTGAAGGCATAATGTAGTACTGGTATAATTCTATCGCACATTGGAACACATTTCCTTCAAAGTTGCATTCCAATCATTCAGCCATGAAGCTCTAACATTTGGGGACGGTGTGGTATCCTCGTGCTGCATTTGCAAAGGGACGTATATGAACAGCATTTGATTTTCTCTCCATTATTATTCCGTTCTTATGAGAATATGTTCAAAAACATATTTTTACAGTACTTGGTTAAAAGACGCGTGTGCGCAATAAGACAATGCAGTCCGGTCGATGGCACAAGCAGTCATGTAGTATAACCCAAGCTCATACCTATACTCATAATCATACTAGTACAACACATGTAGTACACAAGTATGCATCGCACAGAACAAACGTTTGCGCTGCCAAATCATCACATCTAATTATTAATTAAATTTTATTTGTGACGAGTTGAGTGTGTGTGTGTAAAGACACGACATTCAACCCTGCGTAGCCTAAGCGTAGTTGAATGAACCCGTATTCGGGTATAGACTAACTTTCTGCATTCAGCTGCAATTATGGGTTCTCTATGAAATAATTATGTCATCAGATAAATAAGTTGACATACATGATACTGATCAAGAAGGAATAGATACTTATATAGTACATGTTCGATTGAGATCAACTATTTAAAGCCCCTTTAACACTCACATTCAACGAATATTTCGTCAAATATTTCGAAAAATAAAGTTAACAGATACAAACATCAGTGTTCCTTAAAGAAATATCCACAATTTTAACGCTTGATGTGGTCGTGTAACATAGATTTAACGAGATACAAAATGCTCGTTTATATTTTTTGTGACACTACCTTCCATGTAAATTTCCCGTGACGAAATCCTAGCATTTACGAGCGAACGCAAGGATGGATTCGGGCAGCGTCGGAGCACGACTTAGTTCTCAGGAGCTTCCCGAAGCCAATCTCGCGTAAAATAAACCGTCTAGATATAACGTACCAAACACTTTGATTACATATACGTTTAAATGTGTACACCGTATTAAACCTTCTAGATTTAATGTTTGACAGTATGTGTTAATTATTTGTCGTACAGTAAGTCCCTCTAGAACAGAATATGGCATACACGGAATAATATTACCTTGCGTGCATGTTAGAGAACAATCGGTCAGTTTAAGCAATTCTATCGATAAGGCATGTGTAAAGTATGCTATATATAGTTATAGTGAAACTCCTGAAACTTTATCAGGAGATAGAGACATGCTTGTCCGATAGTCTATTATTCAAAGCCAATGACCAATGCATATACGATACAAAACAAAAAATACAATACGACATTTGACACAATCAATACTATAGCTTGGCGCACCAGCTTGTAAGTTTGATGAATATTCTTGTATTTGTATATTATTATTGTATGATTCAATTAGCACTTGGATGTTTATATATATATATATATATATATATATATATATATATATATATATTGAATAATACCCTTATGATACTTCTACCGATTCCGAATAAAATATTTTCCTTATATCTTCAAAAGCAGAACGAAGTTGCTTCACCTGTGTATTTTTATTCATGTATATTTCAATAAAGTTTGTATATATATATGTATATCAACGAAATGTTCATATCGTATTATCAGTGATTTTGCCCATATATTGTCGAACAGACTAAATGCGTTAAAAATGCTTTAAGAGTTAATGGTGGGAAGCTAATACATAACAATATTGATTGATTGAAATATGAAATGTGTTGTAAAGCATGACCATCATTTGCAAACTTTGATGTTCTGACTTGGACTTGTATCTCATATCTGGCACTGACTTAACCGAGATGATTGTGCAGTGACTTATATCCATATATGCATGTACTAGTTGACAGTCTGTTAAACCTCTCGTGACAACATTCGTAACACACGTACATCAAGCAGCAAAATCGTGCCAAGTTTCCATTACTTTGCACATTCTCACGTGAACTTAATGAGTGTACATTAACATTTAGATGTTGTCGGTCAAAGATATGTGTTCAGCCAATACTAAACGTAAGTGCGACCTAATTCCAGCGTAATCAATAATTCTACGATACAAACGAGTTGTGATACACATCAAGCTTGATAGGATTTCATTACATAATGGATGAAGGATAAACACAAAAGTGCATTTACTTGTTTGTTTATTCTTAATGTACTGCCATCTAGTGCAATACTTCTTCACAAACATATTGGTACTGTCGTCCAATGTTTTTCAGGTACAAAAGGCATTCGTTGTAAATTGTTTAATGTCATTTTGTCATGCCATCAAATACAGCTATTAGTATAGCCAATACTTTTCATTCCGTTCCATCTACCGACATATAACAAATACTGATGGTAAACGCGCCTCTGAATTAATTTTATCGACATGACTTAACCGATAACTAGACAGGTCTTTGTCACAAAAGTGAAATCAACATACAAATAGATAGTATTTGCCCAGAAATTTGTCCAGACACTAATGGACATTTTGTTTTCGAATTCAAACAGAATCTATTTGCTATCAGATGATGTTTTAGCGTCTATTCTAATGGACATCTTCGACACCGCAGTAACCAAATATTTAGGCTTCCGTGTTTTAGACGGGAGCATTCTTGTTTTATGATTATATGGATCTGAGAGAGGCGTGACGTCATTAACGAGCTGTTCAACTTTACCAATGTAGAGAAACACTTTGATAGCGAAGCGGCCGATATCGACTTCATTTGCTATGTTAATAGTAGATAAAATGTGCGTCTGGCCGTTAAGCAATCTGATCATGCCAACACGACCAGGCGACAAGTCAGTGGTGTGAATTAACTGCGTTAACCTTTGAATCGCGCCAAGACGACGCTAATGGAAGTTGCAGCAAAAATTTCAATAACTCTGCAATTTGAGAAATTATACGAATATAACTATTGACAATCTCAAAGGAAAACAAGTGCTTGCGTATGATAAATACACATGAAACAAGCCTGTTAAACAATAAAAAGCACATTTTAAAAAACAAATAATTAAGTATAGATTACGTGTAGCGAATGATGTAGGTGCTAGTCGAAACGGTAAAATCTACTAAATATATCACGGACGGAAGGACAGACGGAAAGACAATAACTACATGGCTGATGCATACTGGGAAACTGTAATATCACATATTACTGATGTAACTAATGTTACAAGTGGTGTTTACAATAAATATTACCTTTCCAGACGTGTGTATTCCTTTCCACAAGCTGAAGTAGCAAATTAGATAGACGCCGAGAAGGCATAACATGAGCTGCCAGTTTATATCACCAACAGCAAAAATCCCACCACTCTTGTGCAACTGTAACATACCGCGCCTGAAATTAAAATTTCACAGTTTATTTATTTTTTCGTTCAAACAAATACACGAAATGGATAAATTCTGAATCGTTATATAAGAGTATATGTCATTTACTCGACTAGGATAGATTAGCATTACGTATTTGAAAAATAAATGAATTTAATACACATATCTTGATTTGAGATACGTTCTAGAAAATGTTATGTACGTGGTATTATTGGCAGTCAAATTCTGGCCTATGCTGATTTAACCTAAAATCTATTAAAAACGATTTTCTAATGTTACATACTCAAAGTATTCGTTTGCAGGTGACGTTCTTAACACTTGAACTACAGTTCCATTGACCGTCTGGTTTAAAAACGTTTCATTGTCCCCCTCTTTAGGAGGATCTGCCATGCCCTCAAAACACAAGGGCGTATTCCAATCGTTATTGCACCTTTCCCAGGGCAGTGTTTTTGTAAATGAGGCAAAGAAGAAATGAAGAGCCCATGCTATGACGACGTTGTAGAAAAAGTCTGTATAGAAGGCAATCAAGACTACCGCCCAGCCAATACCTGTTGACAAAGAAACGAAATCATATTATTACATGCCGGTACTCAAGATGATGAATGAAATACAGCGTTTNCCCCCCCCCCCCCAACAATATACACATAATAATTTAAAATTAAATACATGTTTATACTTGAATGCATTATTATAATGGGCATGGATATACCAATATTACAGTTTTGACACACTTTCTCAAATATGTTTTAACCAGTTAGACTAAATATATTAGTTCAAGATGAATTGCAAAAAAGGCCAAGTCAATTCACTCTCTGGCGGACATCATAATCGAAAGGTGTTAAACCTTTAAATAGTGGACAGACTCGCCCCCAACATGTAATGGCCCCTGTTCTGTAAAACTGGCCCAGCGCAAGTTCCATAAAGAAAAGAGGTACCCCACCAAACACTAGCATCAGCCCGTAAGGAATTAAAAAGGCACCTGAAACGGAATAACAATAGTTCAATATACTATACAGCATGTTGCATGGTGAGACTATATTCAGAAACAATTTTATTAAGTGCGTCAACAAGTAAATGACACAAACAAATAGACCATAAACAATATATAAACAATGTCCTCTTTGTTGATTTAATAGAGGATACTAGGTGGATGCGGTGGAATATCAATTTTGATTCACGACGATCATAGAAAATTTATTTTTTCTATGATCACGAGTAAATTAAAATCGATATTCCAACGGATCCATCAATTGTTCTTTTAATTTCATGCTTACAAATGATATGTTTAGAATGATTGTAAACAAAAGTTCCGGTAAAACAATGATTTTTTTCGATAATTTTCACTGTTAATGTTCACTGTTTGAAACAGTGAATTATTAGTTTAAATTCACTGATATTTTTCAATAAACAACCGGAAAGTATTATATAAAAAATACAAAAAACAACTTGAAATGAGTAACAAGAAAAGCATAAGAAAACATGGTATGTAACGTATGAAGTATAATCGCGAAACGTACCCCCGCCGTTCTTGTAACAAAGGAAAGGAAATCGCCACACATTGGCCAGGTCAACCGCAAAGCCTATCACAGATAACAAAAAGTCGATTTTCTTGTTCCAGGTCTCCCTTTCCTCGTCCTGGATTTCGTCGTTCTCCATCACAATATGCGTTATGTGGTTGATCTCAATCTCTTCCGTCACTGTAAATAGAGATGTAAGGCATGTGTACTCTGATTTGCTAGCATAATTATATTCACCTGTTATACATTTAGCCGGTTTGGAGGTCAAATAAGTCAGTTTTTCCTACTTTCTTAAATAACCACCTGTATGATAAATTCGCTTACACATCCTGTAGATTTTTGTTGCTAATACGTTGAAATACCAACGATTCACACAGAAATGTTAGGCAACAAGCGCAACATTACTTTCCGATAAATAAAGACGCATATACAATTAAAGTGCTTAAATGAATATATGTCGAAGCTAATAAATATTACCAAACAGTTCCATTTCAATTAAATATTGTCTTTTTATAATGAAAGTTGACCGGATCATATATTTTAGAATTCATGCAGAGGTATACAATTATATCATATGTAACGTTGGCTTTTTATGTAATAAACTTGAGACACGATTTAAACGCAAAATGTTTTCTTTCACGAGAAAATATTTAGAAGAATTGATCGTCAGTTAACATTGTGTCCATGTAAATTCACAAACGCTCGCATGCACACAAGACCGAACCCACACACACATTCTATAATTTATTGCCAAAGATATTGCATTCTGAACTCAAATAAACAGAGGCTATTTGTGGGTTTTGAATAAATATCGAATTTAATTCACGAGTGAATTAAAATCGATATTCCACCGAATCTAACACATTTTCTTTTTATTTTATGTTTACAAATGATTATTTTTGTATATTAAGTATATGTTTTTTGTACAAATCAAAACAATAGTTCCGATAAAACTATGAAAATATCGATAATTTTACTGTTATTTTTCACTGTTTCAAACAGTGAATTATCAGTTTTAATTAACTGATATTTCTCTATAAAACACCGGAAAACATAAAATAAAGAGTTTCATCAGTCATTTGTTACACTATATGATTGTTATCACATGTAATACGTATACATACATGAAAGTATCTGTTTCAACAATCGAAAAATGCTGCAAATGTAAAATAGGGCTTCTGGTTACGCAACTAAGCACGACTCAACCAGAGTGTGTCTTAAAGCACAGGTCGAGATGTGTGTGACTGTTAATCCTCATATTTATGTTTTAGAGATAACTTAGACAAAATAACCACAATATGTCTTAATTTTAACAATTGGTCGCTGCACTGGCAACCATCTTCAGAATAGTGGTTGCCTTGCTAAAGAATAACAAGCCTATAATCATGTGCATTTTGTGATATGTGTATCTAATACTTTATCTATTTTCTTTAAATTATTGAGAAACAATTTTGCCCACATGACAGACTTTTAATGCAGCATTAAGCCCCGTTTTCCCTGAAAGCAGCCAATATGTACAGATTTCAATGATAAACTTACCAATGTCATCGCACACGGTGATTTAAACATTAGACTGGCCTATATGGCCCACAAGCTATTAAACCTATTGTTTACATAATTACAGGCTGTCGTCTGCTGCAGTGTACCAGTTAAGTATAAACAGAAACGCTTTAAGCATTTGTCGTCTGCTAAATTTGACTGGAGTTATCCTCACAGGCAGTCATGAGTTACGGGCCCTACCGAAGCTAAGGCATACTAATTTGCAAAATTGCGTCTGCAAAAACCCACTCCGAAGCATCTGTAAGCGACTAGTTCACTGAGTTCAATTTTCAATTATGTTGACACCATAACATTACCGTATAAACCTGCAATTGTAATTCTAAATGCAACCAAGCGGATATATTTGAGACAATTGACGTCATTAAATGTCTTTAAAAATGTAAACTAAAATAAAATGCATATCGATGTAGCTGGTTTTACTAGAATAAAATGTACATTATTACAATTTTGAAAAGAGAACAGATGGAACAGATGGATGAAGATATTAGATTAACCTTCGATATAAATATTAAGTGATTTTATATTTTATAAATGTCGATGTTGCTTTCGGTCTTTTTAACACAACCAAAACATGTTTTAAATGCACCTCAAAATATTTATATTATTGACAATGATCCAGTTCTGTTTTCTTTTTCAACTTAGTTCCAATTAAATGTAGAGGAATGTTGAAGAAACACATATAATATAATAAAGAATCACATAATTCGAGGGGTGAACGGAAAACTGTTGTAACTCATATGAAATAAAGAAGGAGATACAACAGTTTTCCATTCAGCCCTCGAATTGCATTCCTACGATTGTTAAATAGCATTCACACAGGAAAAGTAAAAGTGAAAAGAAATTTAGATTTAGTAAAGTGCAAAATTCTTAGAATTTATAATCGTCATTAATATGCGATACGGCCGACGTAAAAACTTCAACCAACTGACAGAAATGTATATCCACGCTTTTTCGTTGTTTGTCCATGGGTTTGCATAAAATAATCAATTTCATTATGAAGTCACGTACTTTTTTTACCAATACAAATATGAACCTATGATTGGTTTATGATTAATTAAAGGCAGTCATTGATTGACAAAGATGAACTGGTCAAGTACACACGTACATAGGCGTACTTGTACATGCTAGTACAGATCGATAGAAAATATAAGCGCTTGTAAAAGCCAATCACTTTTCGCGTGTCATCGAGACTAGTGATGGTGAGGACGATAATGCCGGAACACGAAATGCAAGTTAGGTTGACTGCTCGTTTAAGCAAGATAGTAGGGGCAACAAGTTGGCTTAATGAGAGGACCAGAATTTATATGAGCCCTTACAAGGCACCTAATTGGCTAACATATTTTGTAACAACATTGAATCTTTAATGCGCTTCAACCAGTTTACTATGTGACATGTTTAACATGATAATATTTTGAGGTCCATTAAATCCTTATATAAATGGGTTGTAATGATAAAGCAAATTTGGTATCGGCCTTGCGACCGCGAGGTCCCCGGTTAATATATAGCGTTCATGCGATAGGTCCATAAAACTGACGCGAGAGTTCCTAATAAGAATTCTGGGTTTAGTTTAAATCGATCTTAATAGTGTTAACTAGATTCGAACCACACACTATCGAAAGTGTACAATCCGCATTTGAATGTAACCATTCATTTGATTGACAGTTTGTCAACAATATAAAACGCTAGGAAAAAGGAATTTCCATTAACATTATCAGGAGATTAAAGGGACCTTTTCACAGATTATGGCATGTATGGAGGTTTGTCATTAAATGCTTTTAATTTGATAAATGTAAAAATTGGACCTAAATAGCTCCAGTAACAAAACAAGAAAAAAAAAGAACAAAAAGGAATCCTCAACTGGGCACTGACCATTGGATTAAAAGTCTAGCACTTAAACCACTCGGACATCCGTGCCCATACAGTGAGTGGTGTATTTTATACATAATATAAACAATCCTCGTAATGTCACCAAATATAACGATAACATCAGAACTCTCCAAATCTTTCAAGCGTTTCGCGTTTCTTACGCTTTATAATTTTCAGGTTTTTAAATCGTCAACAGATGCATATAATGGATATTTTAGAGCATGGTAAATTTTCAATATGACTGTGTCCTCGCAAATTTCAAACTACAATGAAAATTTGCAAATCTGAAACAATTGTTTTCAAAATGATCAATTTACCAAAACGTGAAAAGGTCCCATTTATATTTGTTATATCCTGTTGTATCGTATTTTGAGCAAAGTCACCAATTGCCTGTACATAACAGGACAATGTGGGACAGTGGTCTAGTGGTAGGATGCTGGTCTATGGATCGAAAGGTCCCTAGTTTGAATTCCGCTCAGGGCACTGGATTTTTCTGAGCAAAAAAATAATCCCACGCTTGCTCCTCTCCACCAAGGTGTATAAATGGGTATCTGCGTGGGAAATAAGTCAATGTTCCGTGGTTGCCGACTGCGCCATACGTAAACGGACGACTTAAATCCCAGTGATCGGGGGTTTAATGTCGAAGTCAGCTGAGGATGCATACGTTATCGAAGATTACTATAAGCCGCACCTTTAACCTTTTAACTTTTAACAATACATACAACATATCATTAAACATAAAACAGATACAAGCTGGGGACACCACCCTGGAACAGTCAATGCAAACATTGGGGCTTAAAACTTATCAAGAGCTCGAAAAGCCTAAAGCTCAGCACAGATCGTTTCCAATAATAGTATACTATATTTAGATATTGCCATGTTTGCCTGTTGTGTTTACTTGCCTGCAAAAAGACATAAAAAACCTAATAGGAGAGTTATCGCATTGTTTACTCTCAAGTTAGCGTCATATTACCGAAAAAACAGTATATTTTATAGATGTTATTTCTTGTGTAAATATATGATTATGCATTGATCAACTCACGTGTATGCGTTTAGTTACAATGTGTATCTGTTCCAATTGTTAACATTACTACCGACCAGACTACGTAAGGTAAACACGTAGACGAATAAAAAGATTCATTACAAGCAGAGCAATTGGTTAAATAAGTTTCTGGCGAAATCTTTTGTAGCATGGTGCTGCTTATCTTGCTATGAATACCTTGCTTAAATGGCGTCAAGATGGTTCTTAGCTGAATTTACACTCCAGTGTTGAATGCGAACCATTAAATGCCACCCAAGCTGCATTTGGTGATTTCTTTTTTACACATAAAACTTTCGACCAATATAATAAGTTTTATACTTAACGTGTTTTCTTAATAACTACGTCTGTTTTAAACAAAAAATGATAATATACGTTGTATTGATAGTTTACTAGTTTACAAAAAAAAAGTTGTATTGTTAGAGACACTATACGTTCCACACTGCCTGTATACATGTATCACTGTACAAACCCAGAAACCCTAACTGCAGATCTTTGTCACCGATTTCGTTTCCAGGCAAAATATAAATGTTCGTCACTTATACAAAATCATTAATGTGATTTGTAAAATACACGATTTACAAATAACGAAATGAAGACAAAATAGTCTTCTATAACATATGCGTGTATACATATATTATTATTTAAGTATTGCATAATGCATTCGACGATGATGCTATGTGTTAACAATTTGGAGACTTCTAACGCAACACTTTTCAAACTTGAATATATCAGTTACAAGTTAAGATTTTGATTTAAAATTTTACATGTGATTATTTGACTACATTCTGGGCATGCTCACGAGCAATAAGCATTCATCCGTGACGATCGGACGTTTTAGCACGTGGGATATATATGGTTTAATCTGTTTGCACGTTTTTGCACAGGTTAACCTGTTGCATCCTAGTTTATTTAAATAAAGGACAAACAGATGATGACGAGAATTTTTCTCCTGATGATGCCTATGGTGTTCCAATTCGACACCCTTCTGTAACAAGTCACGCTTTCGCAAAGAATATTTGTATATATGTACATAAATCAATATATAAAACAAGAATAATATCGATCACTTCGATATACACAAGTAACAAAATACCACAACAATATGAACAAGGAAAGCGTTTAATTGACAAAAGAACAAAGCTTTTACATTGTTAGTATAGATTCAAATGATGATGACGTTATTTTGACCTTGCAGTCAAGGATAACCCATGAAAGTGCAAGCACTTATTTCCAATGGGGTCCTTTGGTTTTGCTGATGAGACAGCGGGTATAAGAGACAGTTTTTTAGCGATACAAGGAATCCGGGTGCGATACCCTAGCTCTTTGCGAATAGATCCCATGGTTCTTTTACGTGCTCAGTGTATAGCACCGATACACGCGAGAATTACCTGGGTTTCATACCAGTACATCTCTAGTTGGGTGGGAAACACTTGAAGCATTTCTGAAATTTCCAGTGCCCCGGCCAGGGATTGAACCCACGACCGCTGAAGTAGTAGACCAGTGTTTTACCACTCGACTACCGACCACACTCGAAAACCCTCAAAGGCATAATCGGTCGCGATCAAACTATTTACACTACATCTAAATACCACGTGGTAAGGCCTGTTCAATGTTGGAATTAAAACAATTTCAAGTTATAAAGTCTCAAATAATGTTTACGTCTGATGAATGGTCATAAACCACACACCTACTTATTTGAAGGTAAATCAGATATATTTAATGTTTACATATTAATTGCATATTAATTGCTTAAATTTACGTTACATTTAATATTCTGGGTTAGGAGGAGCACCAATATAAAATGTTCCCATTCAACGCACATACTGATAGGAAATCATATCGGTATGTTGCAGATAAGGTCAAGGAATGCAAAACATCTGCCGTTTAAACAGACACACCATCAAATTAAAAACGTTTTCTTTCAAAATATTTACAATCATGATAACTTACATAAACATATGGGAACGGAAAAGCACTTCGCAAATGTCTGTGTTAACGTATTTTCATACTATTTACAAATGCGTTTTTACTGTTACTCAGAGAGATTACTGTATTATAGAAAGCTTCTTTTAACACAACACAAGAATAATGAAATTGGCATACATCACAGGAGAAACATTCTTGCTTATATTCGTATGTTCTTTAATAATTCCAACTTACCAACAGCATGTACGACCCAAGTCGGTAGAAACTACACAGCACAAATAACAACAGAACAGAAAAGAATTGTATTATACATACACTTTACAGTTTCGAGCGTTAAACAAAATAATAATAGAACAATACATGTGGATCTCATCTTTTATAAGCAAACTAATGATATCACTTTGGTGTACAAGTATACATCACGATTGTGTTGTATAGAAAAAAGTACCCAGTGTATTGACTCTTATTTAAGGCCAACATGTCGATTTAAATCAGTTAAGAACTTGATTTTAAGTTATAACATAATTATAATTATGTCATAAGTCGAAAAGAAAAAAATACTTAAAAATTACCATAAGGACGTATTTTGTAAAGTGTTTCACTCTCCAGTTTCTAGAATTGTATACACAGATGATTCTTTTCTGATAGTTTAACCTTTGTTTGCTTTCATTTGTTAAAATGTTAAAATGCTGAATAATATACGTCACGGACTTAAATAAACGTAAGACATACATCAATATTTACTTTGTAACAAACAACACTTAACGACCAATAAATTATTAGAATAGCTGATACGTGTACTTTGGCCTCCTCTGTTGTTTTTACGAAAATAACATCTGGATTGTAATGCTTCAAGTGCCTATTTTTCGATAACAAAACAGGTAATGACGGACAAATGTGATCTTAACGCGTTTTTCCGACAAACTACTTTATTTAATTGCCACAATTATGATAACACGAAGTTTGCTTACATTACATACACATAATGTTTGATAATGTAACGGATTTTAAACAATCTAAAAAGTGTGGTTATCTATAAATATTACACAAAGCAGTTGTGCGAGGGATTATACTAAAATAAATGAATATGTTACCACCAATAAGAATAATTTTTAACTTAAAGAGTCCCTAATAGAGGGGACTTCCCCAATGGCACAATCCTCGTCTCACAAATACAATTATCTATAATGCCATCATACTAATCTTAATCCAGACGAAGATCAACTACACAATATAATAATTGGATATATGGCATCGGACAGTTTCGAACCTTACAAGATCTGTCACATGCAAATCTGTGACGATACGAACATTCATTAAGCCTATAATATCCATATAATGTTCCCGATAAATAGACAGAACGGTGAACAATCCTAAGTCCAAAACACATAAACGGGTTCCAAGTTGATGTAATTAGGTCATGTAATCTATAACTAAATCTAGAAGCCAACAATGAATAGATTATGCCTATTGTTACGTAATGGACATGGCCATTACAAAGGCGCCAACAGACTGTATAAAAGTGGGACAAACCGATAAAGATTTTAACTCAACATTATAAGAATGTTACTGGGAATTATGTTAGAAACATCAATACTTGAACATAAAGGACGATTTATTATGAAAACAATATTGCTAAAAAGCGCTTGAACAAGTGCCAGTCTAAACAGCAGCAACTTGTCAACACTAGAACGCACTTTGTTTTTATTATCAGTATAGTGTAATCATATAGCTTTTTGTGCCGCTTTTCGCAGTAGAGTAAGTGGTCGAAATCAATGCGAGAACAATCCAATGGACTCTGTAAGTGGCCTATTCTGTTTATTTGATATTTACATTACCTAATGCTTCTCTCACAAAAGCCTGTCAATAAATCTTTTCCCGATCAATGTTTAACAATTAGTTCTTATAAAAGCATTCTGCTGATTCGAATAACACATCAAGGAGACAGACATTGCCCCATTTAACTTCCATTCTGGAACAAGCGTTATTAAAACCCATCTGTACTAATCGAAGAACTCCAACTTAATCATACATATTCAATCCCTTTGCAAATCCAATTCCTAGAAGCGTATTCACTTGCTCACCTATGTGCGCAATCGATCAATTACCACCTTTTGAAAATGTATTGATACCTAGTAAAAGCCAAAACAATATTGAACCAATCCATGAGTTAATTGCAGTCTGGGGTCAATATTTAACCGACGTCAGACAATATTTGGAGTCCATTAAATGTGAAATAATTCAACTCTGAAAGCAATTGAAATACTTGTACTACAGAGATATATTCTAGTAACATTTATTGATAGATTGTTCTTTAAGTTCCAGATTAAAATATGAACTACGTGCTTTTACGTATAAAGTGAGCATTAACACGTACATTTATTGCAGAAATATCGCCCAAAATGGCAAATTGTCAAGACGATACATGTTTATTAAGGATTTTGTTCACCTGCTATAGGTTTGTATTGTAGTAAATAATTGTGCATAATTTAATCTAGATGATTATAAAATTAAATAAATCGCACAAACACGTCACTTTTGTTTATTCAAAAAGTACTAAACATGTTTCATGATTATTTTTATAAAATCTAGTTGATTCAAATATATGCATTATAGCAATATATCTACTTTGACTGGCTAGTAAAAACTGAAAGCCCTGAATATGCTAATGTAATGTATTCCAACAATAACGATGCCAAAATATTATTTATATATATTAATTAACTTATATATTTACTTCAATTTGACAAACAATATATATAACAAGCTATTTCCAAGCAATGAAGTCCCCTACCGGCTCCACCATTGTCAGATTTTTTTAATAGTATTTGTTGCCATAGCAACCAGAATTCTTGACGTAGGAACAAAATGAAATGACGTGCATAATCTCCATATTGGCATCTGTCCATGTTTCAAGTTTCATGAAAAAATATGAAGAACTTTTTAAGTTATCGCATGATCCAGAAAAGTGTGATAGACAGACAGACTGACGGACTGACGGACAGAGCGCAAACCATAAGTCCCCTCCGGTGAAACCGGTAGGGGACAAAAACGATATTTTAATGCTAGAGGAAATAAAATCAGTGAAAAGTAAACAACACACGACTTAATTTAAGTTATCGTATACTAGGGATTCTTCTTTTTATCAAATACATAATGACTTTGTTCGTCGTGCTTTAATCTCCTTTTTAATAACCCATACAGTTGTCTATTTAATGTAAATATGTTAAAGAACATGTTAAATTTAAATTGTNTTTTTTGTACTTCAAGCACTACATATTTAGTATATGATGTAATCCCTTTCAGATGACCCTGCAGCCGCTGATAACATAGTGGGCACATCCCGGTTCCCTGCTGGTGCCATTGTGGGTGTGGTCCTCGGGGTGATAGTTCTCATTGCCGCTGGGATCCTTCTGGGCTGGTGCTACAAGACCGGTCGTCTCCCGGGTATGGACCCGTACAGCTACCCGGCCGGCAGTGCCAAGACAGGGGGAGATAACTTCTCAAAAATGGACGGCGACGATGGAACCTCCTCGACCAATGGTGGCTTCAAGTCCTGGCATAATACAGACGGGAACACGGTCACTGAGACCAAGAGCCATTTCAATATGGATGATTCTAGACTGTGGGAATCGTTGACGAATATTAGTTCTGGTGGCAACAGTGCTGTTAATGTTAATACAAATAAGCCGGTATTAACCAAACCTCCTCCATTACGACCAGTACCTATCGTCGGTAAGTCGGTTCAAAACAAGGCAAACCCGAACTTTCAGAGGCTTGATCCGAGCAATTTGTCAAATTCACCGAAGACGAGGGTTAGGGGACGAGCTGAATCAAAAACTGATCCGTACAACACCATAAATGACAATTTCAGCAGGGATGCTTCTGAGCGCGACAGTGGCAATAGCGGGAACGCATTATTGGATGAGATCAAAGCAAAGAGGAACTTGTTTGGTGTTTTCGTTAACCCCGACAAGGAGGGATATCTGTATGACTATGATCAGGTGAAGAAGTTGGAAGGCGACAAGCCTGATAGTACTGTGAAAACTTCAAAAACCCAGGATTTTGGCACTGAACTTCAAAATGCAATACGAAAATCTAGTTTGAGGCGGGCAAAATCAGACACAAACACTAGTGACAGTGATGCCAATGGTAAGGTGGGTTCGAATGCATCCAATGATTCTTCTGCATTTAACAGCACCAATGCTGTGAACAAGACAGACGGCGAAACAACAGGGCCAGATGCTCAGTCTTCTCCAAAGCCCACCAAGAAAAAACGCAAAAGTTCTCAGGAACGGAAGTCTAAAAAACAAAAAGAGGAAAAATCTCCATTAAAGAAAAACGATGACACCTCCAATGATACTGATGCAAGCGTTCCCGCAGAGGTGTACCAGCCGATCTTCTCCGGGGAGGAAGACAACAATGACATAAGTGCTGACTTCTTACACATGTATCAATCCGGCTACCATGGCCCACACCACCCTATGCCCATGTACCACAACGACCCGCGCTATCCCATGGGTTTATACCCGCCCGGCATGCAGGGAATGTACCCACCCGGGATGCCCTATCAGCAGGCCGGTTAGGCCCAGTGGTACATGGAGGCCGACCCGAATGGCCAGCAGAAGATGGCCTTCACCATGCAGACCCACAGCCAAAGTGACGCTGGTAGCGGCCGACATCTCGGTGAACCAAACTTCACGTCCACTTCGTATAAGGTCGGTAATGGTAACAGACCTAACCAGATGTCGCTCGTCCCTGCGGGCACTATCTTAGACGACCCAGAGATTCCCCAGCCTGGCACGTCGCTCATGCGCTACGGTGAGGACCCGATATATGGCGTAAAGACGTCTCAGGTGGTGTGGACGGACGCACGGCTCGACCCAACAGACCCGCCGCCAGACTCGAGCTCTCAGGTGACCCGGAGGACCATTACGAAGATCACTACTAAGAGCACCAAGGATGAGCTGCCAGATCACCCGGGGCCAAGTATGTATACTTTTGTAGATGAGCTGCGCTCTGATAAAACTGGGTTTGATACATGTGCGTTTAGTGTCGTCCCATATTAGCTTCTGCAGTCAGCACAGGCTTATCAGGGATAACATCTTTCGCTCATATGGTATTTTTCATTTGAAGGAAGTCTATATTACCAAAAATCCACTTTTGGAGGAAAGTGTTGTCCCTGATAAGCCTGTGCGGATTGCATAGTCTAATCTGGGATGACACTTTACACACATGCATTAAGCCTAGTTTTCCTAGAGCGCAACTCATGTATACTTTTCTGATATCAAAGATTGACGCCATTTTTTTTGTATGGATATTTATTTAGATGGAGCAAAGTTAGGAATTGTTGAGTGACTAACTAAGGTCCAAAGTGATCTGTTCTTTTTTGGAAACACCATAATTCATGCATTCTTATATTTGTCCACAATGTATGTAATGTTGGAATTGATGAAAGATCTTTTTGAAAAAAAACTACATACAAATCAGTGCATAAATTACAAACTGGAAATACTGTTAATATTGAACGTCTCCCAGACCTATGGTTACTCACCACTATAGCTGAGTTGGCACCCTCGTCTTAAAGTGCCGGGAGCCTGCAGACATACTGCTTATTTCTCTATTTACCCTCTACCACTCAGATACGCACTTTAACATGTTTGTTGTCCCTTAGAAACTAAAATTGAATTTAAGACCTTTCTAACCAGATTGAAGTTTTAAAGCCTTCATTTCTAACACTAAGATAACCCTGATGAGCAGCAAACAGCATAAACCCTGACCTGACTGCAAGTTACTTGCAGGCTTTTTTGGTTTTATGCTAGTTGCATATAGCCTTTTTCACTGCTACTGAGCGGGAAAGGGTTAACAGTGTTCCTTCTGGCTCAAAATTGATTGAAGCCAATTGACCTTTTTATGTCTGAATTCTTAATATTTTGGATATTTTATGGGTGATAATGAAGTAAACCTTGTAGCCAATTGAAATTTGTTAATCCATATTTTCTTATTTGTAGCAATTGGCTAATTTGGCGAATGGCAGAGTAAGCCCTGGTTAACCCATCTGTTTGCCCTCTATATTTCAGGCCTGCAGGACATGTCGTTGCAGGCAGTTCAGAACATCCAGGCAAGCGGTGGTCAGGAGCCCGCCTTCATGTCTCCCACACGGGCAGCGTACCAGGCAAATGCTTTACAGGTAACACAGGGGTTTCACTGGGTCAAAAAAAGTTGTCGCCACTAAAATTTGTTGCTTGAAATAACTTGGAGCCTATGTTTGTGCACAATAACAATATTAACAAGACTATTGCCAAGCAATGATGTCCCCTACCGGCTCCACCATTGTCAGATTTTATTTATTTTTTCTTTGTTGCCATAGCAACCAACGTTTTTGACGTAGGAACAAAATGAAATGACGTGCAAAATGTCCATATTGCCATCTATCAATGTTGCAAGTTTCATGAAAAAATATGAAGAACTTTTAAGTCTGGTTTGATACCATAAGTCCCCTCCGGTGAAACCGGTAGGGGACAATAATAACAGTTATTTATAATGATACATTTTGAGTCTCAACAAACATCAATGTCACCATTAAGCATCATAATCTCCATTCTGGTGATTTAAATGTAACCATTACATGTATTATTGTTAGTTATAGGAGATATTTGTTATGCTCCCCAATTTTTTTTGTCCGGGCTATTTCTCAGCAACTAATGACCCGAATTCAATGAAACTTTATGGGAAGCTTCACTACCAACAGGAGATGTGCATATTATCAGCGGGTTCTGGTCGGATGATTTTTCACAGAGTTATGGCCCTTTGAAATTTTCCATTAACTGAACATATTGTGCAATTCTTGTCCGGGCTATTTCTCAGCAACTAATGACCGGAATTCAATGAAACTTTATGGGAAGCTTCACTACCAAGAGGAGATGTGCATATTATCAGCCAGTTCTGGTCGGAAGATTTTTTCACAGAGTAAAGGCCCTTTGAAAATTTCCATTGTACATACAGTGCAATTCTTGTCCGAGCTATTTCTCAGCAACTTATTACGAGAATTCAATGAAACTTTATCGGAAGCTTCACTACCAACAGGAGATGTGCATTTTACCAGCAGGTTATGGTCGGATGATTTTTCACAGAGTTAATGGCCCTTTGAAATTTTCCATTGTACATATAGTGCAATTCTTGTCCGAGCTATTTCTCAGCAACTATTTACGGGAATTCAATGAAACTTTATGGGAAGCTTCACTACCAACAGGAGATGTGCATATTTTCAGCCGGTTATGGTCGNTATACTTGATTACAACTGATTGGTAGCATAATCAATAAAACGTATTTATTGGATACGTTTATTTGTCTTGTAATATTAAATTTTCATGGGCATTGTTCCATTTGGTTCTCATTGATTTTCAAACTTTTTTCTTTAAAAGTTTTATAATTAATTACATTCTTAACAATCTTCGGAGATCTTTTGTTATTATAATTTACTCAATACATTGCCTTGTAAAAGCGCAACAGCATACACATTGATTTTCGACTTTACTATTCGTGTACCTATGGTCTTCAGTTGTAAATGACCCCCAACAAATCAATGAATGAAACTGCATTGAACGCAGCTATGCACAATCATACGCAAGTGTCTTGTTGATGGCGGGTTTTACGGAAAGCATCAACCAGAATTATCGTTCAATTAATGCATGTTAGATTAAACGGATGACTTGACTATAAAATGTTACATCAAGTTCAATGGGAAAGCCCATGAATGCAAAACCGTGTTCTATATTGTCGTGACAATGTTACTAATGTGTAATCAATGAACGTGGCCTCGATTAACAGTTTTAAGTAGTCGTTCGGATGCGTCTCCATTCATGCCATTATTTGACTTATTACATTAACAAGCTCTTTAACGGGGTTAAATAAAACGTAAATCTGAAATGTACGTTTAAAGTGAAGTTATATATAAGTACAGTAAAGTGTTTTAAGCATGATTGTAATATTGTACGATTATTGTATCAAACGTAAAATAAAGATTTCAACGTTACACGTAACTATTTCGGCATTCAATATACGTCATTTGCGGTTTCATCTGAATGTTATCATGCGTTTTGTAGATTAATGTATTATATCTGAGTACCACATACACTAATGATTTAATATATATGCACTGATTAGCTGCCAATTTCTTGTGTGTGTGAGGTCCATTAACGAACATTAAAAACCCACACCACTTATCCCCACCTACGCATATATGCGTTGAAAAAGCAAGAAAAAAGTATGTATTATGTGTTGATTAATCACTCGTACATAATAATGTATACAACAAAAAGCATTGTCGGACGAAAAAGATTCGCGTTTTCTGGGACGAGAAACAGTATGCAACAAAACCATAGTCAAATATATTACGCGATTTATTACTTATATTCAGAACACCAACACGAATGAGATACAAATAGTGAATACATATTTTATCATATTTATAGTTCTTTTATTGTAAAATGATATTTATTTAGTGTTAAATGGGACATGTATCCATCTGCCTTATGTAAAATGCAGTTTCTTAGCTTCCTAAGCAAATACGACGTGATTTTTACTTTAAGTATGATTGCCTTGCAAATAACATAACAAAAAGGACACAAAGATGCATATAGGCTGCTATAAAACAGCACAATTTCAAATGGAAAGCGTTATATTTAAAAGGACGCTCTCAAGGAAACCAATTTATACGTAAACAATAATCACTTAAACATTCGATATAAACCAACCGTTGGGACATTTCTCTTTCATTTCGCGTGCGCGTATGGATATTCAAAGAAAAGAAACAGTCAATCCTCAATAAAACATAGTTCAAAGTTGAGTTGAAAGCTTTGCAAATGGACAATCGATTCAAACAAAGCATTGGAAGAAATACATAATATATTCAAAAATGCAAATAAAACAGAACGACGGCTGGTAATATTGTACAATGTATGTCAATACTGGAAGTCATTAACAAATACGGTAAACAAACACATAGATGTCTTTTCATTATACCTGTTCATATTATACGCTCAAAAATAAACTACGTTTTTAAATTAATTGTTTATCCCAAAAAATATGGCGAACAAGCATACATGCATTAACTTTATTGGTGATTGAAGTTTGTTGCACATAGGTTTATAATCTGCTGCAAGTTGTAGACATGTGAAGTTAAAATGTGAAGCAGCAATATTTGTATCTTGATTTTCTGGGAAACATATACACACCTCCTGCTGTCAGATACTGCATATCACCCAAACATGTTTTATCGGGCTTATATCAGAATGCGCCAAGACTTGACATTGATTCGACGAAACTAGTGCAATTCGTTAGATAATCATCTTCCTGGATAATCCACGTTTACCTTTAACTGATAGCGAATACCTGCTGTGTTATGTTTGCTTGCATGTGCATGCTAATTTCAACAAATATCTTGAAAATAATTATCTTAACACTGAGAGAACGGTTTACGTATGTCTTCACCGAAATGCTCCACTTTTGTCAGAATGCATATTTAAGGGTGCACAATATTTGCGACATACGTTTTTGTCGTTTGTTGCCATTTCATTAGGGCTTACTGGATATTTCTTAACAACACAGTAAATACATTGAATCATATGGTAAATTGTACATCGCGTTACAACATTTTATAACTAGAAACACGCACTCCGCAAAATTAATGTCAATTAAAACAAATGTAAAAGAAGAAATCCTAGCACAGCAATTTGAATACGATATTTTTACGCCTTTGTTCCATCCTTTGTTTGGCATAGCGATGCAGATGCTATGGATTGTATTATTTAATTTATAAATCGCAATGTGTGGTTATTTTTCAAACATAATTTATTGCATACTATACTGAACATTCACAAAGGGGCATATAAAATAAATCGCTATTCAAAACCATACATTTATGATCGAATGCATGTAACATGATAGACCTCGAGTTACCCTGTATATATATATGCATGTTACGTGAGGTATATGTAGCTAAGATTCTTCCCCTGTATATATCTAATGCATGCAACGTGACAGATCTGGAGTTACAATTCTAACCCCGAATATATCTAATGCACATAACGTCATAGATCTACATTTAGATTTAGGTGAAGATTGACATTTGTGAATACGGCCCCAGGTCCAAATGCCTCTATAAGCTACATATTAAACGTGAAAACATATCTGTTAGTGATAACTTATTGCTGAAATGCTTAAAACTCCGAAAAGCATTGGAACTGCAAATAATTTAGTACTTTTCCATTTGCCGAATCCTTCTTAGAGAACGAAAAAAAATGATGATGTTCAGTTTGTTACTAATGATGTCTGGGCTGATGCTGATAACTTCGATTCACTGAAATCAGTGCCAAATAAATATCCCAATAAATGTGTGTGTGTGCATATATGAATATCCATAGCCTCGCATACATTAAATGTTTTGAAAGACATAATAACATCAAAATTAAGTTTAAATATGACGTTACTGTATGTGATGTTAATGATGTTATATTTCAATAACTTACAACATTTACCAATATAAATTAATACAATTTCATGGAATATTGCTTACTCTGGTCGGTCCATCAAACTCGCGATGCATAATCACCTAGAATTTCTTAATATACACGTATTTCAAAGTTAATATTTCTGCTCAAAATGTCAATATGGTTAATGATATTTCCGCTAAATTTTTGGAACATTCAATCGTCATATATATCTAATGCATCTTTAACATGACAGATGTTTTGTTATGACTCTTACGTTGCATATATCTTATGCATATACATAATATATCTGGAGTTACGATTCCATTCCTACAGTGTATATATATATTTTAAGTTACGATCCTTACCCTGTATTTGTATCCAAAGCATATTACGAACATATCTGGAGATACCATTCTTACCCTGAGAGTCCTTTAAGAAGATCGGCTGTATAATCTTTGTCGTCTCGTCCATCATTTTCTCTTCTTCCTTTTTGTCCCCCATCGTGCGGTCGTCTTCTTTTATTTCTTTACACCATAACTATAAAACAGATTATTTATTTTTACTTAAACTAAGTTGGACAAAAGCTATAGAACGCTGTGTTTACTAAGATATTATTTATTAAAAGTAGTATATGATATGGCTGTTGTTTTGCTTACTAAATATTGCATATTGCATTCTTTGGAAATCTTTTGCATTGAATAAATATCCGTTGCGTGCTGAAGATATAGATGTACATATGTGCTGACAAGCACTTATAGCTCGCTGAATAATTGGATTTAAATAAAATCAGAACCCAAGTTGATACATCTTTTTTATATAATAATGGTCGAATTGAGATATTTGAGTGTTGATGAGACATGTTTGTGTTATGCGAAGCACAAAAGAGTTACATAAAATTACAGCTACTTTGGTAAATACCAAATGTAAATGAAAATTGAACGTTTAATTGCATCTTTCAGCTGTAACTCTGAAAGTGTATTGCTTCAAAATGAGAATCACGAGAATCATGTTAACATATACTGTTTGAGATAAGCCTAAACACACTTGCAAAGATTTTCAGAGAAAGTCGACAAAACCTAACATTTATAAATATTAAAAAAAAAAACATTGACACAGTATATTACTAAATGTAACGTATTGATCGGCCCCGTTCGCACAGCTGTCATTCCAGACACATATATAAACAAATGATATACATTCATGCATTCACCATTCAACGTCCAACCCACGCACTCGAAATTGTATAATCAGCATCTATTAATGATTGCTTAAAGCGTAAAACAAAACGCACGAATGTCAAATAAATAAAATATCTACTCACAAAACGAGCGGACCGTTTAATTGTATGCAGTGGTTTGAACACCGATTTAAATTGTGTTTACTTTGGTTTTTTGCGTGTAACACGCCAGTCAAGGCACAATTAAATGCACTCCTATTCGTGTTTTAAACGTAAGTATATAACCTAGTTTTAACCGATAATTAATGTAAACATCTGTCGTTGTTAACAAATAATTATGTATTGTATCAAGGCTATCAAGACAAGCACACGCTCAATGTAACGACCACCCACTGTCAGGGATGTTTTGCCCCCTCTAATAGCCTATAGACTATAGTCTGCAGATTATACTGTGTTCTTGTATGCTTATACTAAAAGATATATCGCAACAAATGACGTCACTAAAGACATTCTAAAATGAAAGATTCACTGTATGTCAAATTAATAAATTATATTTAATAGAGTAGCGTAAAACATCAAAGCATTTAACACGTAATCTTCATTTTACCCGCGTGCTTTTTCACTAAATTTCCATGAATATTATTACTGTAGGCATAATTAGATCAAAATCACTAATGGCGAATGCTATGATATCGTGGTATTTTCGTTGAAAGGAAACGACTGCTCATAGCGGGGACCTACGCGGATTGCAGATCAAGACCTTTTTGTTTGATGATGCAATTTCAAGTGCAATATCATGAAAAGAAACCGATGTTTTGCAAAGAAGTGCAGTTAGTTCAACGATACACTTTGATAAAGCAGATGGACGTATTCACACATGTGCATGATTTATTGTAAATGAAGATTCTGGAAAAGTTTAATAAAATTAAATAGAGATCTTATTGTACTTAAACAGATCAATCTCAAAATGTTACTGGTGTGACGCCATTTGACGTTGACTGCGTCATATTGCAAAAAAAAACACCATCAGTCAAAGAACATGTAACAAATAAAAATTTATTCAATTGTGTTCATCCTTGTCATTACAATAGCACATTACCTATCACTTGTCATATTTGTGGCCACTTTGGCCATGATGTTTCATAAAAAAAACTGCGCCGAATTGAGTTTTCGACAGTAAGTTTTTAAAATGAAAACTAGATCAATCTATATAACATATCTAGGTAGGGAAATTTAAAACTGCAAGAAACAACGTTTGCCTACTTGCTTTCCTAAATGATAATGAATATTAGTAACGTAATTTTCCTCATGTTAATATTTAAATTCGATACTTTTAGTACAGATTAATTCAAATGAGTCGTCAATCATTCATCGATGTTGTATAACATCTGCTATGGTTTAATGTTTGCGGTAAAATTGTGTTTGAAATGAAACAAAACGAGTTTTCCAAATTTACGTCTTGTCTCAACATCGCTTCTCGGTGATGCAAATTATCATTGATTTAGCAGTGAATCTATCTGTTAACTTCCGCGAAGATTTTTGTTGATTGCGTGTGAGAAAAAAGATAACACAACCAAGGGGACGGTTGCAACAATAATATTCAAATACGCGGCAAGAGTATCACATTTATCCTTTATATTTAATTGAATAAAACTAAGTGGCAGCCGTGCGAAAAAAAGGGTAATTATAACCGAGGGTGATGCCCATCTACTCAAATCATAAAAGTATAGCCATAAAATCTGTTGAATTCACAATAAAATTCGAAAACTTAACGCTACTGTTTGTTTGAAAGCTTGTTCAAATATGTCTATTATATAATGATTTCAAATTAAAATAATATGTACTTTATCATTGTTTTGCAGTACGCAAAGAAAAGTACCCATAACAAAACAATATTTTCCTAATCATTATTGTTGTTCTAACAATAATTCAAGGCAAAAAATGCATGCGTGCGTAAGTAAAACTAATATAGTTTTAATTTAAAAATGCATGTTTTATAATCATTTTGCTTACTGTTAAATGACCAATGCTTTGCTATTAAATATATTCGTTTCTTCTGTCTGAAATAACAGTGCCTCTTACGTTCCACACAAACAGTAACAACATTCACATCACTAACTTATAAAATTTTTGAGTACTTACATTTGTCAAGAATACATAAGGATCACTCACTATAAACTATTTAACTATATCTCCAATGTCATAGTCAATTGGATTATTATTTTATAACTGTGCACATTAAAGGAACGTTGTTCTCGATTTGTTTTTCAAATAACATTACATAAGACTTTAAACATATTGTTAATAACTATTCCCGATCAAATAACTTCCGACGATCTCTCCCACGGAGCGCAACACAACACTATAATCACTGCAAGCTGTCATATCGAAAACATATCCATAGACACAAATTAATGCCCACTTAAAATATTTGTTCAGAAATATCCCAGGCCACTCATATAATGATACCTTTCATCCGATTTCTGATAGCAGTATAATCTGTTAATCAACTGGTAATACACAACTCTCGAGCGCACACGCTTGGCTTTTGCTCCGTCGATAATACTACTAGTTACTAGTTATCTGACAGACATGCAATCAACGACGCTCCGTACACTGATTTGCTGGAATTGATTCAAGTAAATATTCCCCATTTTGAATCGTCCATTTAATGGCTGAGAAATATTCAATAAAATGTCCATTCGTTCGTACTTTTGGCGATGAAAGCTTTATATGAAACAATTTGATAACCAGTTATTTATTGTTATTAATAGTCCGATGAAGACTCACAGTGGTTAAAGTCATATGATAATTAATATTCGGAGCTGATTCATGTCGATTGGTCATATTAATAACACATCATGTATCTCAGAAATTATGTCAACATGTCAATAAAGCAATAAGTAAAAATACAGTACATAAGCATGTTCATGTATGCTAATGGCTGAACGCGATGAATGAACGAGGGTGTTGCTTTAAGTTATTACACCAAATGCTCTCAGCAACCTAACTGAGTTACAAGTCAAAATATTGAAAAGAACTGTATACATTTTAAAGCAAGTATTCATCACAAATGTGCATACGTTCAATATCCTTGACGATATCGAGTTGCATTTTATATAAGTGGAAATGTATATTAGTTACACACATGAAAAACAACTCAACTGAAATAACTTCCTTAGCGCAAATGCATTTTGCGATGATCGTTTCCGTTTCCATAACAATAATAAATAATACATACAACGTATACAACTTAGCAAGCTCAACAGGTATCTTTGAGCACAATAACACTCCTGGAGAGGATTATGTGCTATCTTTTAATTGAAACGAATATGCTGATTTTGAAAGAGGACCGTCTGTTCAATTATTATACTTGGGTTAATGGCAAAGATGATTGATATAAAAGTCGGATTAACAATCATCAAAAGCAAAAGCTATAGCGCGTATCAAAACATTCGCATGTACTTATCCTTGAAGCAAGATTCTAAATACATAAGTCTTAACATTGCCAGTTATTTGCGACCAGTGAATATATTGTCTTTTTTAAAATAAATATAGTCTTAACGTATAAATAGTCTATATAAACAAGCAATATTCTAAGATGTTAAAACTACAAGAAATATTTTTGTTCGACACTCATGCCTACCACATGGATTATAATTATTCCTTTGTCAATAAACGCTTAAACATAAATTACAGTTATTCAAAAAAAATATAGCACTATTTAGTGACAATGTGGGACCTAGAGTGAGTGAATTGAACTCTTAAATGTACATGTATGTTTATTGTTATATGTTTTTGCGATAGTCGTACAACGTATACCAATA
>VMBQ01001010.1:148497-210539 GCA_007657795.1 Dreissena rostriformis | reverse complement strand
GCGTTCGGTTGAATATAACCAGAAGAAATGATAACTTTTTAGGTTGCAGAATCCACAAAATTATTTGTCAGAAACAAGCTTATACTTGCGGACCACTTAGATACGTTTGTCGTATGATACACATTAATAGAATATAGTTTACGTAGTTTGCTGTATATTATCAATGACATTTGCAATTATCTTATTGTCGGCATTCTTAGTCATCATAACGCGTAACTTCATTAGAAACAATACGTTATATATAAACATATTCATGTTCTTGGTTAACGTTGGTGCAAGTCTTATCTTTAATTGTCTTATCTTGAACGACTGTTAGTTGCGAAAATAATTATTTGTATTAGATGGAAAGTTATATCTGTATTGCAAACTAGTTTCAGTGATTTAAATAGTGTATCATCATCATCCCCAGAAGTAGCTACAACAGCAGCATCACCAGAATTGTTATATTTACCATCACCAAGAAACAAGTATTTGAGCATCGTTGCCATGCATGTTATCATAAGTGCCTTATTTGTCATCATCAACGACATAATAAAGAGCCACCTTTATACTATTTACGTAAAGCCACATTTGTGTAATCATCATCAATCACTATCATCATTCCTATATCATTATCATCATAATCACCATTTACATTGGCGCTGATGTCCATGTCATCACTAATTTAAGCAGAATCATAAGCACCACTTTTGCAAGGTTTGTGTTCAGGAATAGCAGCATAACTTGTTACATGCATAATTTGTTATTTACATTCACTGGATTTGACTTAAAGTAACATTAATACTCAAAAATCAACGGAAATTTCGTGAAGTATTTCGTAAAATAAAGTTACCCAATGCAAAATCAATGTCCCTTATAGCAAAAGCCAAAATTTCAAAACGAGTTGTTTTCTGGTAACATGGATGTTTGTAGATATAAAATGCTNGAAATATATGTATACTAATTTTTAACACATTTTATATAAATTCATAAATATTTGACAAAAATCGTACAGTCTCACTTTAAGCAAATAAGAGCATTTGACATTTTAGTATATCGATAACATTTATAAACTTGGCAGTTATCAAGACTAAAACAGACAAAACACGCATGACATACGTTGACACTGGCAGGGCCGGCAATCTGAAATGTTGTTTCGACGAAATTTATGGGAGATGCAGCGAAAAAAGCTGATATTTTTTTAAAGCCCCATTAACACTCAAAATCAACAAATATTTCGTACAATATTTCGTAAAATAAAGTTTACCCATTAAACATCAGTGTTTCGTTTAGCAATAGTCAAAATTTCAACGCCAGATGTGTTGTGGTAATATAGATTTATAGCCTCACTTGTACTCAAAAATCTACGAAAGTTTTGTACAATATTACGTAAAATAAAGTTACCCAATTAAAAATCAGTGTTCCATATAGCAAAATCCAAAATCTCAACGCCAGATGTGGTCTGGTAACATGGATGTTTGTAGATACAAAATGCCCGTTTTCAGTATATTTTGACATAAAAACAAAATCCATTTTAATTTCCTGTGACGATATCTAAATGGTACCATGTTAGTGTTCATATGTCGTATGAATAGATATCAGTGCTGGAAACTAAAATGAAATTAATTGTGTCACAAATAAATAAAAACGTGCATGTTATATCTACAAACATCTATGTTACCAGACCACATGTTGCGTTTAAATTTCGGAAAATACTATATGGAACACTGATTTTGAATTTTTTAAATTTATTTTACGAAATATTGTACGAAATTTTCGATGATTGTTGAATGCAAATGGGGCTTTTACGAGATACAAAATGCTCGTTTATATTTTTCGAGGCACAATATATTCCATTTTGATTTCCCGCAACGATATCTATTCATACGACATACGAACGCTAAATTGGTCTATGAACATGTGTTGAATATATTGTACCACAAAACATAAAAAAAAACATTGTGTATCTTGTAAAATCTATGTTACCGGTCCACATGTAGCAATGAAATTGTGTCTATTGCTTTAAGGAACACTGATTTTTTTTGGGTTAACTTTATTTTATTAAATATTTTACGAAATATTCGTTGATTTTAAGCGTTAATGTGGCTTTAAATGCATCGATATCTTTAACATGCACACTATCAGTCATGATGTATTTCATATATGTACATGTATATTCAAACTGCACACTCTTAGAAGTTGCAATTGAAAGTGCAGCCTTGCATCAATTTTGAGAAAAGCAATGTAAATGGTAGTGTATCAGAGATATTACCATGGAATTTCTATGAAAATATCCATGTAAACATTTATGTTGTAACAAAAAAGGAACATTCTAAAGACCGTGTTATAAGTGTGACATCATCTTCTTTTAAATTCGACCGTTGCCACAAACGAAGCAATGCAAGGCCGTTCTGAATTGTATCACACTTTCTATAAGGCTGCAGAAAAATAAGTGTTTATTTGTTGCAGATAAGACCGACTAAACTAAGCATATATGTTCCACTTATCCTCCCATTGCAACCTGAATGCGGTTTAAAACATCTCTTACGCGTGAATGCATCTAAAAAAAACTAGCCATATCAGTTAATATTTTATCATTTGACGGAGACATATAAAAGTAAAAGCCATCCATAACTCAAAGCCAAAACATAGTGTTTCGCATGCGTTTAATATCACACAATTTAAATGAAAGTACTGGCAAATATACCTGTAGAAGGCATATACACATATTCATTTGATTAATCAGTAAGGTAGTGTATATATTCACTACTTGGTATATCGTGCTCACTACTAAGAAAGGTTGTGTACGCAACTTGGTTTGGTCATACTCACAAGTTTTGAGAGATAAACGCAATCTTAAACAAATTATCTATATTATACAATAGTTTGCTGAACAACCGTTCAACTACAGAGAAATTTACCGTGTAAATTGTAGCACTGGAAGAAATTGTACTAAAGTGACGGACAAGCTATCAATATTTCAAACAATACAAATTAGCAAAGAAAATTGAAACAAAAACATCGATACGCCTTTAGATCAGGTTTTCAACGGTTTAGCATAATCTCGATTAAATAAAACCAAAAGTGCATTCCTTAGCTAAGTCTACATGTAAGCTACTCCCAAACTTTTGGCACAATACCTCAATCCAAGTTCATGTCTTTGAGCAAAATATATAACAATATTACAAAAATAAAAGCATACAAACAATGAGCAGAAACGTTTTTTTCTATTTTAGACACATTGCCCTTGATCTTTCCCCCAGCTGGTCTCAGATGAAATACCAAGCTAGTTATGCAGGTAAGGTTCCTACACACAACATTTTGGCACGATATCTCCATCCAAACTCAATTCACTGCACATAAACCATTTAATCTATATCAGTAACAATAACCTTGATTTTAACCCGACTGATCCCAAATGAACTCCTATGCTAAGACTGCATAAAAGCAACCTATACAAAACGTTTCAGTGCAACATCTCAACCCAAATTCACTGGAAACCAGGTTTCTATTTTTAGTAACATATTATTTGAGATTGAACTTATTGGCCCCAAATGCAATCCCAAGTTCCGTCTGCATGCAAGCTTCCTACACATACAATTTCAGTCCAATACCTATATCCAGGCTGAAGTGATTGTGCGAATTCTACTTGTATTTTTGTTTAGTACCATTGACAATGACCTTTCCACGACACATCCAAAATACAATCCCAAGCNCATTGAGCAAAATATATAACAATATTACAAAAATAAAAGCATACAAACAATGAGCAGAAACGTTTTTTTCTATTTTTAGACACATTGCCCTTGATCTTTCCCCCAGATGGTCTCAGATGAAATACCAAGCTAGTTATGCAGGTAAGGTACCTACACACAACATTTTGACACGATATCTCCATCCAAACTCAATTCATTGCACATAAACCATTAAATCTATTTCCATAAACAGTAACCTTGATTTTAACACGACTGATCCCATATGAACTCCTATGCTAAGAATGAATACAAGCAACTTATACAAAACATTTTAGTGCAATATCTCCTATACAAAACATTTCAGTGCAATATCTCCTTTACAAAACATTTCAGTGCGATATCTCCTTTACAAAACATTTCAGTGCAATATCTCCTTTACAAAACATTTCAGTGCAATATCTCCTTTACAAAACATTTCAGTGCAAGATCTCCTTTACAAAACATTTTAGTGCAATATCTCCTTTACAAAACATTTCAGTGCAATATCTCCTATACAAAACATTTCAGTGCAATATCTCAACCCAAATTCACTGGAAACATGTTTTCTATTTTAAGTAACAGATTATTTGAGATTGACCTGACTGGCCCCAAATGCAATCCCAAGTTGCGTCTGCATGCAAGCTACCTACACATACAATTTTAGTCCAATACCTCTATCCTAGCTGAAGTGATTGTGCGAATTCTACTTGTATTTTTGTTTAGTAACATTGACATTGACCTTTCCACGACACATCCAAAATACAATCCCAAGCTAGGATTCCATGCAGCCTAAAGTTATTTACCGGAAACAACACGTGTTCCGTTGTTGTTTTTTTTATTTTTAGTAACAGTGACATTGTCCTTGACACGACTGGCCTATGTACGTATCAAACGTATAGTAACATACATATTCTATGTGCTTTTGAACATAAAAATAATTAAATTTATTTTGATGTCTATTCATGAGAATCCATGCAACTATAAAGGGATATATGTACAATACTTCCGCATAAATTAAGATATATTAAAATAATGCATATTCTCTTTTTTCCCACAGGTATATGTATCGTAACAAACTTAGATACATGTAATTGATATCGCTATGATTAAACGTATAAAATGCATACTCAGAGATTTACTACATTTAAATCCCGTAATCGATACTGCAAGTGCATTCAGTGCTACCTTCTTTACATTTCCTTCATAACGCTTTTACTACAACCACTGATATTCCCTCGTCCTCTAAAAGGGTTCCCGGGGACAACTGTGTCATTAATAAATATAAATATGTGTTATGAGAGTTAATAAAAACGAGCCGTATGTATCAAGCATCTATTTAATACATACTTTTCAGAAGATAATCTTGTTTTAGAAGTACATTACCGTATTTACCGTCGATATGACCCTTTATTATGCATTCAAAATTCCCTCCTCAGCTCAGACGGCAACAATCGCATCAGTGAGAAAGAGCAGATCGCGGAAAGGTGGGCTGAGCACATTGACCACGTTCTGAACTGCCGACGGACGAACACTTACTCAATTATGTTTATGTTACTTAATATGTTATTGAAGAAAATCGATGTGGTAATGAATGAATTAAAAAAAATATATATATACATTAAAAAAATGCGTCGTTAAACTTTTTGAAAATATTTGCTTTTGATTTCTTGTTATTGTCAATTTAACTGAACTCTGTCTCAATGAGCTAGACGAACACTAAGGAGGAATTTTGTAATCCGTTATGAGTCCTATCCACGATAGTGTTAAATAGATAAATGATAGATATGATCAATATGCGGTGTTACGACCGTTTTGCCGCTGTACATTTGGACCGGCAATACCAGGTAGTTTCCTGTTCGTTTTGTTATTGTTTTTGTTTTCTTTTGTTTTATATTTGTTGCTGTTTTTGTATCAACATTGGTAGCAGGAGTAGGCTTATTCATTGCATACTTGACACTTTAAAAGAAGCTGATAATTTATATTCAGCTGTTTGCTTTAGCATACAAAGCTGCGAAATGTATATTAAAGATTAAATTTTTAAATAATTAATCTAGTACCGAATTCGTAATTTACGTTATATGCTGCTTCTTTTTCAAGCATCAAAATCAAAATAATGCATTTATCTTTTTGTGCTGAATTCTGGTTCAATTATAACTTTGTGCATTGTTTTTCTAAACGTTGATTGTACCGGACCTAGTATTTTATTCCGCCATACAAATTCTACATCATTTATATATAAATACATTAACCACAAAGTATTTGGCTGTAGGCATAATAACAGTCGCTTAACAAACTCATTTATAAAACGAACGGTTCAGCGGCAAACCATTAGTTCGTCAGTAACTCCAGTTGTAAGTCCTTGACAGACTCATCTAACGAAACCGCTAACATAAAGAGGCGAGAAATACTCGGCCTCATCTGCAATCGAAATATGATTAAAATATGAATATCACTCTATTTAACCTTGTTCGAAAAACACAGAGTTAACAGACCAAACGTATAAAACGATACTGATATTTAACTTTGCCATCACTTCACCTTATATGATATCATATCTGCCATATCAAACACTTATCTATGAACCGAATGTACTCCTTTTTGTCGAGCCCGCTTGCGAAAAGCTAAATATTGCGGTTACAAAGGTCTAGTGTTAATACGTGCGTTTTTTTGTGTTTGTTTTTGTGGAACAATATATTCAACACATGTTCGTGTACCATTTAAGTGTTCGTGTGTCGTATGAATAAATATCGTTGTGGGAAAATACAATGGAATATATTGTGCAACAAAAAATAAAAAAGAGCTTTTTGTATATCTTTAAATCTATGCTAACAGACCACATCTGGCGTTGAAATATTTGCTATTCCTTTAAAGAACCCTGATTTTATATGGGTGAACTTTATTTTACGAAATATTTTACGAAATATTCGTTTATCTTCAGTGTTAAAGGGGCTTTGACTGAAGTTATTTCGTAATTTAGCATAGCATACTAGCTCTAATTTATCATGGTCGTATACTTACGGTCGCATGCTTTATTTACATTATTTACGTTTTGCAGTATATCGCTATATTTGACTTTGTATTGTTTTCTTTTGCTAAAATACAATTTATCGTTAAAGAATCATAGAACAATCAATTGTTTAAAGTTCACTCAAAAGTACACATCTCATAGCCGCGTGCTTTCTATGAAAAAATAGAAAAAGATATGTTACTTCACTGACGTCCTGTTTGCATGTGACTCTTGTCCATTTATGAGACGGCACTCGACGAGCATTTTGGATATAAATAGCTTATTTTTGTTTCAACCGTACTTAATGTTTTTTTTTCAGTAAGTGCTTCATTAAGGTTAAGGTTAATGTTGTAAATGACACAATTAAATATGATGGTGCTTTGCCACATCACCGTCGTGAATATGCGTTGAAAATCACCGCCACTTAATGCGATTGCTTACATTTTCAAGTTGCTTTCATGTGAAGTATCTATAGAAATACTAACATCATCTTAGCCATTAAATTTTTTACAGAGCATGAACACGAATTGATTAACTTAGAAATTTAACTGTGACCTTGACCTTTAACCAAGGAGAACGGGATTGTACGCGATTCATCGTCTGTCCATAGGGGGTATCAATCCGAAGACATATTAAAGCTCATGCATTACATCATGAATGCGTGGCAATAATGACCTCTGTGACCTTTCAAAAAGGAACGTATGAGATATGTAAACACCGTGTCTGGCATAGTGAATAATAATCTGAAGTTAAATTAAAATGATCCCTGGCATTTACAAATCACAAAGCTGAAACGAAAATGCATCACATTTGACATCGAATAATGACCATGACCTTTTACAGAGTAGCATATAATATGTATGCAACACATCGCCTAGTCATGGCGATTAATTATATGAAGATGTTATATAAAAAAAACTCCTAGACAGGTTAAGTTACAGAGCGGAAACAAAAAAACACATGAACCTTGAATTGTGACCTTGACCTTCCACAGAAGAGCGTTGAATAAGTACGCGATTCATATTCTGGTCAAGGTGACTAATCATGTCAAATTATGTAATTTGGACCTTGAATAGTGACCTCGACCTTTAACCGAGAAGCATCGGATCTGAACGCAACATAATGACTGGTCCTTGGGAATAATAATATGAAACTATATTAAAAGTCTCAGTGGCATGTTGTAGTTACAGAGCGAAAATGAAAATCCGGGGGGGGGAGGCGAAAACCCCACACACCGAACCACCACCCACTGACGAAAGGTGCGACTGCTACATGCCTTCCTTCGGGATATTACAAGAGTTATTGAAAATAAACTGCATTTTCACAGAAACTACTGCTACTAATGCTTATACTACTAGCTATACTACTTTTATGTCGTCGTTGTCAATCCACGACACTTTGGAAGATTTGATAAAAGCGAACACACTCTACATTTTACTTCTTTTTTTCGTTGTTTGATAAGTCTAGCAGACATGAATACGGAAACCGCTTAAATTGCTCATTAATAAGATATGACTCGTAATATGAGTAAGATATTTTGTTTGCATCAATCGAAGTCCGTCTTGGTCTCATGAACAGACACATGCATATATATTTTACATGGCTCGAATATTAGATAAGACCCTGTTCTGTACAAATTAATCAAGTTGTGCTATGCTCATTGCAATGGTTGAAATTGTCTTTATTTGAAGTCATACTATCTATGATTTTTGTGTATGTGTTATTGTGGTAAATTACATGAAGGACTTCTCTCATTATCCTTTAGGTTGGTATCTCCTCCGTAAGCAAGAATGGGTGCTTCTTCGAGCAAGACTAAAGAAAACAGAAGTAATGTGTGTTGATTTTCGTGATATTGTCAATAAATGTCAAGTTTATATTAACATTGATTAATTTCCTATAGAAAATCAACTCAGCAACCTACTTTAACAATAATTGCGTAGCGTTTTTTTTTTGTTTTTTTGTTCAACTGGTATGTATATTTTGCAAACAAACATACTATCTTAATGTATATGATAGTTTATGGTTTGTCGAATCTTCTGACAGACGTTTCTACAGTTAAAACTAGGACTAGGCTAACTGAAACTGCATTAAAACCAAAACCAGTTTCATAAGGTACACTTAGCAGTATTAATACGTGATAAATCATCAATTGGGAATCACAATGTCCATACGTTTGTTAAAACGATTCATTTTATGATGTGGCATGATGAATATTATTACATTATAGCGGAAATTGCATAAATAACAATGTATTGTAATAATATCCAGTGATTGAACGTAGGAGATTCGAATCTTAATTTTTGTATACATTCTGCGTGCAAAAACTGTAATAAACGAACTTTAAATATCGACAAGAAAAACTGAATAGTCATGTATATAACGTGTTAACTTATAATAATACTATCATTGAGCTTTGTATATTTTAAATATCATTATATTACAATATATACGGATAGATGATGTACAATAAAAGTTCGCGTCAAAATTAATGAGAATTGCAAACATTACAAAATGTGTGATTGTGTGAAGATATTTTATAAAATAGTAATACACGTGGTACCTTACAAACAATCAGAACACACTTTGGCAAGTAAGCGCCATCATTAAATACTAAATGTACCCTGGTAGGGATAACGACTTGCATGTTGTATAAATTATAGTCCCGTTAATCTGTAGAATACGTCTTTACATTACAGTGAATACTATATACGATGTTTTAAATACAATTTTTATACATATCGACATCATATTTTCTACAAATTTGCAATCAGTATCTAGAGCTTCAAATAAACCTTTATAAACTTAATCCGCAAAACATTTCATTACTGAATGGCATAAAGTCAAATTTACGACTTCGATGTTTGTAGAAATATTGATGATAAAGAAATGACATCAAATATATGTGTAAGCATACAGTACAAATATACACAAATTATCATTTACAGATGACGGAGAAGTAGGAGGAAGACGTTTAGGGAGTGGATCCGAAAGTTATTTAGGTATGTAAATTAGTTTGATTCAGAGGCCAAATATATCACAATATAGCTACGTTATTATGCAGCTTATATCATTCTTTAAGTAGGTACACATCATGAATATCACATTATGATAGAATGAGCTTGATAACCAAGTTTTCGATGATACACGATATGAACTTACAACATATAGTGTTATATGTTGACCACGAATATCCCGCATGCACCTTACTCTTGGCGAGGTGGACAGCACTTTTTCAACAACAAAACATTACACATTACATATCGAAGTAGTTGTTTATTCCCATTTGCAATACATATTTTGGAACAGCAAATACACCTTCATTAACTTTCTCCGCAAACATTTCATTCGTTCATGGCATAACGTCAAATTTACGACGCAGATGTTTGTAGAAATATTGGTGATCAATAAATGACATCAAATACATGTGTAAGCAAACAACACAAATATACAAATATTTTCATGCACAGATGACGGAGAAGTTGGAGGAAGACGATTAGGGATTGGGTCAAAAAGTGATTCAGGTATGTATATGAATTTGATTTAGAGGCCAAATACAATATAGCTATGTTGTTATGCAGCTTATATCATTCTTTAAGTAGGTACACAATCTGAATATCACATTATACACAGAATGAGCTTGATTAGACAAGTTTTAGATGATACACAATATGTGACAACAATATATAGTTGACCACGACCTGCACCTTACTATTGGCGAGATGAAATAAAATGTCAACAACAAAACATTACACATGACAGTGGATACTATATACGATGTTTTAAACACAATTTTTTAAACGTATTGATATAATAATTTCTTTACATTTGCAATAAATATTTTGGAAACGCAAATAAATCTTCATTAACTTAATCCATAACAAATCATTCATTCATGTCATAAAGTCAAATTTACGACGCAGATGTTTGTAGAAATAACTGTGATGAATATTTGACATTAAATATATTTGTAAGCATACACTACAAATATCCACGACCTATTATCATAAACAGATGCTGGAGAAGTTGGAGGAAGACGTTTAGGGAGTGGATCCAAAAGTGATTTAGGTTTGTATATTAATTTTATTCAGGGTCTATATATATAGGCAAGTGTTAAATGATACACGATATGAAGTAACAACACACTGTAATATGTGGAGCATGACTGTCTCCACCGGCAGCTTTATCTTACGATGTGAATTTTTTTTTTCAACAGCAAAACATTTCAGTGGCTATATACGATGTTTAAAATAGAATGTTCAAAAGCATCGACTTAATATTTTCTTCACATTTGTCATCAGTATTCAGAACTTCAAATAAACCTGTATTAACTTAATCCGCAAAACATTCCATTTCTAAATGGAATAAAGTCAAATTTACGACACAAATGTTTGTAGAAATATTGGTGTTACGTAAATGACATCAAATATATGTGTAAGCATACAACACAAATATACACATATTATCATGCACAGATGACGGAGAAGTTGGAGGAAGACGTTTCGAGAGTGGGTCCAAAAGTGATTTAGGCATGTATATTAATTTGATTCAGAGGCCAAATACAATATAGCTATGTTGTTATGCAGCCTATATCCATTTTAAAGTCGGCCAATAAAACAGACTTTCATATACCGACATGAGCTACATTAGGCAGGTTTTTGATGATACGCTATATTTAGTAACAGCATATAGTGTGTATAATATGTGGACCAGGATTACCTCAAAGAGCACCTTCCTCTTGAACGGTGAAAACAAATTAACTCAACAATACAAAATGTATATTATTATAAGTAATTTACACGGTTGTTTATCATAGACTAGGGCCAGTGCTGCTTTACATGTAAACACATTTTTTTTTAATTAATCGCTAACGTTTTACTACAACAGTAAGTCGAATAAGTATTTGACACCAATTTTAATCATTTAACAAACATAAAATATTAATGACATTGTTATGGTATAGTAAGGACCCTGTGCCAATCATATCAACAGCTACAACTAGGACTATGCTAACTGCTACTTTATTTAACTCAAAACCAGTTTTAAAAAGTACTCTTAGCAGTGTATATACAAGAACAATCATCAAGCGCAAATCCACATGCCCATACATTGAAATGATTAATAACGACCGGCATGCTGAATAATATTACAGTTTAGCGAAAACGACATACATGAAATGAAGCCAATATGTTAGGTGGTTTCTCAAGCACACGCTTTTTGATCATATACTGAGGTTAGTTCGGTTTTGATTGTAAACAAATTGATGTTGTTTTCTTGAATCAGACAGAAACCAAATCAATCTTAATGGAAAGTATGTTATTACAGTAGCTACAATATACGATTTCTAAATAATATATTAAATTTTACTTGTATTGCTTCATGATAATTATCCGTTTTTATCTAGATTTTAAATAAAAACTATGTTAACTTAATCTCTACAGACACTTGCTAAGACAGATCCCGATTTAACTATTAATTTAACTATAACAGAACTGACGAATCATGTTTGGAAATAACTATGGTATTTATAATGGACTGACCAACACACGACTTACACTTATATATACTACGCTTGTTAATTTAACGAAAGAATGTAGTAATATGTGTCTTCAACGGACCGCAAAATATAGGCATTATAAAAATCCAGAAACAGTATAAGATTAGGAATCCGTGTTACCATCAGATTGTATCATCAGATACGGTCCAATCCACAAAACACTAAACATAATCTATGATACATTCAAATAAACATCGTGTTAAAACATCCAAATGAATTTCAATCACATTATGTGTCCAAAGTATGTTGCAACTCTGTGATGGTTTGTTAAGGGGTTATCATTGTTTGTCAAATCTATACATTATAAGGCTCATATTGACACATCGTCACCAGTGTTGTACCGAGTATATCTGCCCGACACATATTGCGTGTGTTTATCATGTTTATAAATTTTCTTAAACATAAAGAAGTCGTATTCAATAAATAAAACACATAACCAGTTAGTTAATATATATCACATTTAACACATGCATGAATGTGGAAGTGTATAGTTTTATTCCGATGTTTTTCTGATATAGTTATATCAATTGGTATGTACATTTCAACTATAGATTTGGAAATTGTCTTCAGCTGTAAATCCGTCCGTCTGTCTGTCCGACCGCAATGACTGAACTAACATATCTCTACAAAAGATATCATTACGAAACTGTGAAAAAATGGTCAAAATTAAAAGTGATCATGCAGGACCCTCAATTTCTCCGAAGGTCAAATGTAAGGCCACTGTTACTGAAATAGAATTACACTTAATACTACAATAACTCAAATGTAGGTTTGACAGCTTCGATACGACATATTGATTTATTTTTTCAAGCTTATTTCCTATTTTTATGGTATTCTGCATCCAAAACCAAAGTCTAAAAAACATTAACCGAAAAATTAACGATTCTCACGCATTCCAAATTTCCAACCCAATTTTGTTTTCCCCATTTGTTTGGTATAACCATTGAATTTCAATTTTTTACTCCTAGGATCATCAATATTGATAAAGCAAAACTTATTTAGTGTACATTTATACATAAATGCATTATATATTCATGTATGGTAGTAAATTAGGTGTAACAAGTGGAATTATGAAACAAAAGCACACTGTTGTTGTTGTCTTTCGTAAAAATAATCAGAAACATTCAAATCTCTAGTAACAATAAGTATTTTATAAAACGACATGCTTTGACCATAGGAATTTTCTTTAACGTATCCTTGATCGAAAAAGGAAAAAAAAGGTTTAGTTTCACCGCACACATTTTAAGTTCCAAAACCCTGATGCAGTTGACACTTTAAAATGTTGCATAAAATAATTAAACATATTGTTTTTATATACAAATATCAGAAACTGCTTGCAAGTACGAATCAAATGTAGTTGTCATTTGTAAACGTAATCAATCAGACCCGAACAGGTTAATTTTGCGCAGTCCATATTGCTTTCCTAAGCATTGATTTTCAGAACTACATAGTTCATATATATTTTATTGTTTTATTATTCACTGCTATTAACACATTGCATTAAATGAGTCGTTTACAAGTTGCATCCAATATGTTAATTATATTTGGCCGATTTGTTGTATATGTTTATGTTTTAATTAATTTTGTCGTTGTTTTTGTAGTTTTTGTTGTTCGTGTTATTGTTAGTGTATACAGAGTGCATTAGAACAGTTAATAATTAAATTCCTCAATGCCAGGTCTTTCTTTTTCGCCTTTATATTTGAGTTTCGTTATTGATATTCCACCGTTAATATTAAAAGAATGAAATATTCTACAAAACTTGAGTTTAGCAGAAATTTGTGTAATGTTGTATGTATTTAAAGCCTCATTAACGCTCAAAAATAACCGAATATTTCGTAGAACATTTCGTAAAATTAAGTTAACATATAACAAAAAACAGTGTTTCTTAAAGCACAAGCCAAAATTTCAACACTAGATGTGGTCTGATAACATAGATTTAACACGATACAACATGCTTTTTTGTATTTTTTGTGGTACAATATATTCAACACATGTTTATGTACCAATTTAGTGTTCGTGTGTCGCACGAAAAGATATCGTTGCGGGACATTAAAATGGAATATATTGTGCCACAAAAAAATATAAACCAGCATTTTCAATCTCTTGAAATCTATGTTACCAGACCACATCTGGCGTTGAAATTTTTGCTATTTCTATTAGGAACAATCATGTTTATGTGCTAACTTTATTTTACGAAATATATAACGAAATATTCGTTGATTATGAGCGTTAATGGAGCTTTAAAATGTATTTATTTTCATTTTTCATATCATGTTTCCTGGTCACCAGAATGTTTTGTTTGTAGAAGACATTCGCTTATAATCCTAATTTGAATGCACGGTAAATTGTTTGTTTTTCACAAGATAGTGAATTAATACCTCATAGAAGTCAGCAAATCTTATATTGAAAAGAAGTGTTTTTAAATTTAACAATACGACAAGTTTTGTTTCCGTATATGGTATATTGTTTATATCGGCTAGTATGTTTGAACTGTTTAAAGAATTAATTGTTGCTTTGAAGCTTTATCACATAGTTGATAAATATTACATGATTTGTCACAAAATCAATAATCTTTATTTCTCAGATACATGCATCGTACGAGCGTTGTTCGATTTTGATGCCATGCACGATGAAGACCTCAGTTTCAAGAAAGACGACAAGCTACAAGTAGAAGAGGAAACTGCGTAAGCGATTCTTTAAACAAAAAGTGCTTTGTGTTTAACACAATTTACATAAGCTACCTTTATAAATTAATTTTAAATTTCTTGATAAATATTAATTATATTTGTCTTAATCATTGTTTATTTAAATTTAAACAATTGTACACAAATCTAAGCACATGATTCTACAGTATAAGTTTAGAAGAATTGTAGGTTCCATTGATGAACTGATAAACATTTTGAGATTAATAAAATATATGTGTTAAACAGAGATAATTTATTTTTGGACACTAAATCAGTGTTGAGGCATTGATTTTATCCGAACTGGTCTTTATCCGAAGCTAGCGCATGTCCAGAAATAAGTATTTCAATGTTTAACTATTAATATTGGAGATTTACCATCTCTCACATCTATTAAGTTTCATAAAGTAACTTTAATTTGTGTTTTAATTGCATACACATTAATATATACGACACAGGATTGGGTTAAATAAATGACATTTATTGTATCCGAATCATGTATGTCCAAACAAAAAATTATGGACAAATGTTATGTTTCATAAATTATATAAACTACGATGTTTTTGTACAATAAACTCTAATTTACTTTCCATGGATGTGTCTTCTTTACGAGTTTTGTCATCACAGATTTTAAAGATAACGAAAATCAATATGGTAATTTTCTAATAAAATATGCGACGTCTCAAACGTGTATTAAACTATTATGCAGCAAATGCAGAATATCCACGTGGTTTACATCCTGTTTCACCCAAATATCTGGTCACGACATTTTTTAGTGGAGAAGAGCGATAAGTGATGTTAGTTTCCTACAAAACCACTCCAATTACTGATAGAAAGTGACACGACTGATGTTATTTGAGCATCTCTGATTCAGACACGTTTACATCTTTTGTGCTTTCGGGTTATAAACCATGTGCATTGTGGTAACAATTATGGAGATTGTGATGATTGTTATAGTAGCTGGATAAACATGGTCTGACCAAAAGCCAAACACTTTAATCGTTTTTGTTTCAAACCCAATCGGTCTCCGACCGGAAAAAACCCGCAATACATTTGACCTCAAGTGTTAAGTCTGTAATATTATTGCAATACACACATTATGTAACAGTTAAATTCGCTCTGAAATTGCTGTTTGTGTTTCTTTATAAATTTCAGACAAAGCTCGGATTGGCCGGTAGCCACACATATCACGACCGGCCAGAAGGGCTACATTTCCACTGCTTATGTTATCAAGGACGATAACTCTCCACAGTCGCAAGAGTAAGTTTGTTTTTTATTCCATTTCTTAACCAGTTGTTTTCCCATATTTAAAACTCTTAACATTGTAAAGAGCGAGTCTTATCTCTAGCCACGAGCTGAACAGTCCGGAAATGTTTGTCAGACCAAAAGGGAAAGAGCCCTTTCATAATAGCAGGCATTATCTGCATCCTACCTCTGTAGGTTTTAAAATTTTATTAAACAAATATAGATGATGTCAATTAACAAACCCTTAAAGAAGACTTAAATGGTTAAAATGCATTACACTCATTTTCAAAAAACTATGTAAACTTATCGGATTGACATATTTTTTTTGCTAAAAAGTTCCAGTAGACAACTAAACATTGACAAAATTAGCTTGATTTAAATCATGTCAAAGCAATTATTCATGATCTAACACATGATATCAGTTTTACCATTATCAGCCATAAACTCATACATTGGTGGGTTATATCATCCTGGTTATATTGATGTGAATGCAATGTTGAGGGTTTGTTATCTTTACAATGACTTTCCTTAATCGATTATTGTATAGTTTGGCCTAGTACCAAACGGGTATATTGAAAAAGGACTGCCATGGATCTGTGGATGTTTTTTTCCTAATATGGATATAGTGAAACACCGTGAAGACTCTAGAAATCACATTCTTTGTCCAATTATCATGAAACTTGCCCAGAACATTCGTTCTAAAAATATATCAGCCACTTTTGAATTTTATTGAGGTCCGTTGAGGACAATTTTTTATATTTCTGTAAAGGTTAAAGTGAGTATGCACGATTTGTATATGTGTTAAATTGTAATATATTGATAAAAAATATGTTACAATAACACAAAATAGGCAAGAACAATCATACATTGAAGAGACAAATTTCATAAAATGCAGCAAAGACAAGTTAGCGCTGGTTAAAGCATATGCCGACACTTTTACTCGTATTTGTTAGGAAACAAAATTGGGTTTTTGTGTCGTATGAACGAATCGGCACTAAAACTAAATTTAGATTCATATTGTGCATGCATGATAAATATGCTCAGCCTGGCGATTAACAGAGCTTCAGGTCGGACCATAAAGACCTCGTGAAAGGGCCGGTAGGACCTGTAAATAAACTCTGATTTATAAAAAAAAGATTAACAGAGCTCTAGATAAGATGCGTATCTGCGTATTTACGCATTGAAAAAATTAAAAAACGCTTTAAAAATCGGCTCANGAAACTTGCCCCAATTATCATGAAACTTGCCCAGAACATTCATTCTAAAAATATATCAGCCAATTTTGAATTTTATTGAGGTCCGTTGAGGACAATTTTAAGAGTTTTATATTTCTGTAAAGGTTAAAGTGAGTATGCACGATTTTTATATGTGTTAAATTGTAATATATTGATAAAAAATATGTTACAATAACACAAAATAGGCAAGAACAATTATACATTGAAGACGAATTTAATAAAAATGCAGCAAAGACAAGTTAGCGCTGGTTAAAGCCGATGCCGACACTTTTACTCGTATGTGTTAGGAAACAAAATTGTGTCTTTGTGTCGTATGAACGAATCGGTACTAAAACTTAATTTAGATTCATATTGTGCATGCATGATAAATATGCTCAGCCTGGCGAATTTGACTTCCAGCCATTTTCGATTTCAGATTTAAATATCTGGCTTATTTCGCATTTTTCGACACATGTTCTTCTTAACTTTTATTTTGATTTATATTGAAATATATGTATAATACGTTTTTTACACATTTTATATAAATTCATAAAAAATTGAGAAAATCGTGCAGTCTCACTTTAAAGTAACATTAATACTCAAAAATCAACAGAAATTTCGTTAAGTATTTCGTAAAATAAAGTTACCCAATAAAAAATCAATGTTTCTTATAGCAAAAGCCAAAAATTCAAAACGAGATGTTTTCTGGTATCATGGATGCTTGTAGATATAAAATGCACGTTTTTATTTTTTGTGTACACAATTAATTCCATTGTATAACCCCGCGCTGATGTCTATTCATACTACAAACGAACACTAAATATGGTACCATTTTAGTGTTCGTATGTCGTATGAATAGATATCAGCGCGGGGTTATAAAATGGAATTAATTGTGACACAAAAAATTAAAAACGTGCATTTTATATCTACAAACATCCATGCTACCAGAAAACATCTCGTTTTGAAATTTTGGCTTTTGCTATAAGGAACACTGATTTTTTTTTGTGTAACTGTATTTTACGGAATACTTTACGAAATTTCCGTTAATTTTTGAGTATTAATGTTACTTTAACGTTCCCACTTATCAATCTTAATCCTGTTTTGCATGCTGAAATGTAGCAGAATCGAAGAAAAATTGACATGTTGCAGACAATAAAATCACAAGCAACAACATTTTACTGCTACTGTTGCAGTATAAAATAGCTGGTTACATCTTAGGTGAACTAAACAAAATGTTTAGTCTTAGGTGAACCATACGAAACTGTTCATATACATGTACATGTTCTTTCCTACATGTTGATCTTTAGAAATAAGAGCAAATTTAGCACTCACTTTTTTTTTAATATTGTTAACTTGTTAAATTTGATAACTGCACCAGTAGATTCTTCATTCCAGCACTTTGTTACAGCAGCTAAGACATGCAAATGGGAATGCATGGTGACCTATTTTAAACTTTTACCATTGGTGTAATTGACATAACAAACAATTTCGGTAGTCAAATATTATACCAAGACTTGAATTATTGTTCATACGCGTTCAGTTAATATGATACAATAACATTGTAATTGTTTCTCATGCAACTGTTTAAAACAATCCCGTTTCACTTAAAATCGCGTTAATGTACTTAAAATTGTAGATTTTCCCATTGCAACTGAATGTCTATAACACCGTAAGGCAATTTGAATATAATAGGGGATTTTGTACTAAGAAGTATTAATTTCGCCTATGTAAACATGTTGTCCATAGCCCAGAAACCATGATATACTGAGAGTTCATGTCAAACAGTGTTATTTGGGTGTACAAGTATTAACATGACTGATATTGATATTCTCATCCTAGAAATTAAAAAGTATATATTTGTATGCAAGAGAAAGGGTCTATTACCTTCAAGAAGAGGGCTGAATAATTATCTTTGCGTAGCATGGGAAATCCAATATAATACAAAATATCAAGAAAAGTAACTTCTAAACTGGTTAATTGTTAAACTGTTTATAGATCAATACATAGAAAAGTATTATTGTAAAGTGTGTTGTTTGCTTTAAATATTAACATGGTCCTTTGATTAATGTTTATAATTGTCTGAAGTCCAAACGTTTGATGAAAGTTTATAATTTTCTGAAGTCCAAACATTTTTCTTTTTTTTTTTGTATCATAACATGGAATTTGTGTATGTGTCTATGTGTGTGAACTGTATGATTGTGTAAATATATAATGGAATGCATGGATTTTATTTACCTATATTATTCAACCAATTTGAATTGTTAAAAGAACTCTATTGTATACTAACAAATTAACATGTAAACTAACGATGCAATGTGTAATGTATAGAGGTGAATAAACGCTATAAATTCACACACACAAAAATGAAATCCGAAATTATCGTCATAAACAAATACTGATTGATTTTTTTAGAAACAAAAACAAACCACATAAACACAAAAATTCTTTTACTTGAATATGTAAAGGGCGCCTTAAACATGGTTGATTTAATGGCATATTAAAAATTAAATAAATATATCAGAACTAATAAAGTTATACATCCGTAGTAACTTTGCTATCCCTGTTATTCAATGTTTAATATAGAAGAAATTTTAAACATTGGAAAAGCCCATATTCTTAAAATAAAAAGCCTGATTAAAAACGACTATGGGATCGGTTTGAATTGTTGAATTGTTTATCGACTCTTTTGAAATAAGCGATATTGATGACCTTTTAAGTGCTTTAAATCTTCCTTTGATTTACACTTTTAATTTTAAACTTGATAACACGCCTATATTTGTTAAAGCTCTGTATGACAGAGGTATACATTTTTTTAAAGATATCACAGTCAACTCTAACACATTTTTAGCAAGACCACAGATTTAAGCAATAATCAGTGAAAACAACTAATTCTATCCACTATGAAGGTAGTGTTTCTTCAGTTAACAAATAACTAAAAGAAAACAAAGCTACCTTCACTTATCATCATGTTCAATTATATGGCCCCCGCAAAGGCTTGCTATTCAAAATAATGTGTAGGTTATACAAATAACAGAAGAGCAGAGATAATGTTTTATTTTAAATATTGTTGATCCAAAATGCAAACAGAAATGGGAATGTTTTGAAATTCAAGAACAAGAATGGAAATGTATTTTTTTAAGTATTGTATATGACTAAGAAAAATAACACACAATGGAGATTTTTTTTTAAATAAAATCAATCAATCAATCAACTTACCAACCAATCAATCAATCAATGTAATTGTTTATGTGGGCATAAATCATACCATTTCAAACTGTTACAATTTACTTGAAATTGGCCAAAATCGAGATGATCTACAGATTTCCTGGCCAGCGAAAATTGACGCTTGTATATTGAAAGTATTTATATGTATATTAAGCAAACTTCCTGTTCTTGCCATCTTAGGACAGGAGGTGGTATTTTTAACCTTCTCAGATATTTTCTTAGCAAATCTCAGTCTCTATGCAAGTCGTTTGTTTTGGTTTACACAAATCGTTTTTTGGCTCCCACAGGGTGGGAAACATTAAATATTCCACTTGTCCATCCTTCCGTAGGTAAGTACGTCCGTGTGTATTCAATGTTCTGTTTTCAACTCATCTCAATGTACTTGATGGGTCTCGCTCAAACTATCACAGTGGAATGACTTATATATGCAGATGATTCTTAAGAAAGGAATTTTGGTTACAACAAGTTTTGGCATAATTATTGCTCTTTGTCTGTTTTTCCGCTATTTAATATAAATTCCAAAAAATGTGTGTTTTTACATCCTCTTTAGCAACAAAGTAGATCTCACTCAAATTGTTACAGTGGAATTACCTTAAAGTTTAGATGATGTAAAGAAAATAATTTAGGTTGCAACAAGTTTTGGCAGAGTAATGGCCCTTTGTTTTCCCATTATATAATATATAGTTACCAAATTGTGGGTCTTCAACTTATCTTAAACGACTGAGTAGATCTCGCTCAAACTTTGACAGTTGAATGACCTTTATGTTTAAATAATCTTTAAGAAAGGCATTTTTGCAGTAACGAGTTTGTGAAGGATTTGTTGTTCAACATTCCTTAACTGCTTGGCGGATTTCGCTCAAACTTTCTAAGCTGAATGGCCTTAGTCTGTAAATGATCATTGCGAAAGAAATTTCAACTCAGACCCGTTTGGGCATTATTATGGCTTTTTTGTCCTCTACAGAATATATAGTGTATGTTTTTAATGTCCTAACATATGCTGTGGGAGAAAAAGTCTCTGCGACACATTTTTAGTTTTAATCAATCATATATACACATAAGCATCACAATACAAAGAGATGAACTACATTTGGCAAGCTGTGCAAACTTGCTTACAATTTTATTATCGACGTTAATTTAACAGAATTTGGAAACAACCTCAAGACTTATGCATCCTCAATCTATTTCTTCTGTCTGTTGTTTTAATTACTGAACATAAAATCGTGGCATCTTGCATGACTTGTGTTTTCTTTCTTGCAGCTGGTGGTACGATGTTGGGAGGAAGAAGGCCGAGATTCAACTGTTGATGCCCGACAACCCAACTGGAACCTTTCTGATCAGATGGGACATAGGTATGGCCATTGGATTCAATTCAACTTCTACGAGTTCATGAAGGAAATTGTTTCTTTTAGACTAGTATTATGCTCAATATGAGTTAAGTTCAATTGTATATGTAATCAATAATTTTAAAACCCCATTATGAAGTAATGGTGAGCATAATGGAATCATTATGGACGTATGTCCGTTTGGCTGTCCTTCTGCCTGTCCAAACACACAAACTCGTCCGCGGGCTTACATTTTTCAGCGTATAATATTCAAACCTGCAGGCATTACTCCTTAAGGTACTGTATGAAATTCTGCATATGCGATTTGTGTCGTTTTGCGTAAAAAAGTCAAAAGTAATACCCCTTTTCAACTTTAACTTGACACTCCACGGACGTTTTCTACAATTTTTAATGTCAAACACTCAAACTTGCTGTCACTATTCCTTATGATATGAAGTTGTTCGGTATTTACTGACATGCATCACAAATTACAAACGTTAGGACACTTTAAACCGAGCATTACTGTAACATTATAAGTGATACTATAAACATGGTAACATTTACAAAATTGAAACTAAAACATCCAGTTATGTTAAGTTAGGTATGTAAGATTTATCTTGGCCAACTACTTATCAAAACATAGCTGGCCACAAACATGGTTTAAAATTATTTATATTGTCATTTTTATGGCAAGATAACTTGTAATATTTGGTATGTAACATTGATTCGTGGTTCTCTACAAACCTGGTTCCAAACATGTCCCTTTGGTAAAAAATGCCGAAGGGTACTTTTTTCATCACTACTCTGTCACGTTTTCTACTTGTGTCTGGTATACGCCTTTGCTTGATGGACTTTTATATCTTATAAAATGCTAGTTCTCAGTTACATAATACTTCATTTGTATCTATTATCCATTATATTTTTGTATCTGAAAACATATCAAATGTTAATTAGTCATGTAGAAAAACGTGTGTTTTTCAGAAAAACGTGTGTTTTTCTTTCGATACCTCCATTTGATATATAATTAATTCAAGTCAAGGATGAAAGAAAAAAACAACCAAAGGAGTATTTATCTGTTGCATGCATAAATAGTCTATCTGATTGTCAGTTTTAAATGTTTTCATGTTGGTCGTGTTTGCTCATGTTGTCTCTGTAATGAAATGATTTTATTGAACATGTATGTATGAATTAAAGTGACCCTTCGCCTACGGTAGTGTACGTTAAATGCTGATTGACGACAATGCTTAAGGCCTTTGCTCTCCCCATAAGTTAAGTAAATAAGATTTAAAATAAAATAAAACGATATTTCTCTTCACATGTATGAGATTAAACAAGAGCACCGCAAAGCGGGTGCCAACGCTCGACTGTGGGCGCTTGGATTTTGTTTTTTTGACCTTTGACCTTGAAGGTCATCATTGACCTTGACCTTTTACCACTCAAAATGTGCAGGTCGATGAGATACACATGACCCCTCCCCCCCCCAAAAAAAAGTTTGTTTGACCTTTGACTTTGAAGGATGACCTTGACCTTTCACCACTCACAATGTGCAGCTCCATGAGATACACATGCATGCCAAATATCAAGTTGCTATCTTCAATATTGCATAAGTTATGGCCAATGTTAAAGTTTTCGGACGACGCGGACGGCGGAAGACGAGAAGGCTATGACAATACCTCGGGTTTTCTTCGAAAACAGCCGAGCTAAAAATCCCAAAAAAAAGTTATTCGATCATATAGATCAATTTAATATCGTCACATGTTGTTGTCGCTTTCAGATAGGGTCTCATTTGTCTTATCCGTGAGAGACTTAAAGTCGAACAATGCCTGCGTCGGACACTACAGGATCAGAAGACTGGACAACGGAGGCGTCTGCATTAGTACCAGAAGAACCTTTGACAATATATTTGATCTGATTTTTCATTACCAAAGTAAGTTTTTTAATCATCAACAATATGTTGAATATGCTTGTTCATTACCATCGCAAAATTATTCACCTTTGGGAATATATCGTATCTGACTTGCCATGACCGAAGTAAGATAATTATACCCCCACAAACGAAGTTTAGGGGGAATATATGAGTGAGCTTGTCTGTCGGTCGGTCTGTCTGTCTATCTGTCTGTCGGTCCGTATTGGTTGTCCGCTCTCTAACTCAAGTTGTTTTCATCCGATCTTTACCAAACTTGGTCAGAAGTTGTATGTAGATAATGTCTAGTTCAAGTTCGAATATGGGTCATTCCGGGTCCAAAACTAGGTCACGGGGTCACTTAGTGCGTTTTAAACATTCAGCATGTTGTCCGCTCTCCAATTCAAGTAGTTTTCATCCAATCTTCACCAAACTTGGTCAGAAGTTGTATCTAGATGATGTCTAGGTCAAGTTCGAATATGGGTCATACCGGGTCAAACACTAGGTCACGGGGTCACTTAGTGCGTTTTTAACATTGAGCATGGTGTCCGCTATTTTTTGTGAAGACAACATGCAAAATATTCTATGTCAATGCGGCATGTGGGGGTATTCGTCACGTCTGTAACAAAGCTCTAGTTAAGCCTTGGTAATAAAGTGGATTAGATTGTTCATGACCGAAGTAAGTTTACTAAACGTTGACTCTGTTTTGGATCGGATGTTCCAAAATGAATTAAGTATATTCACTTTTAAAAAAATGTTGTATCTGATTTTTTTATTATCGATGTAAGTGTATTAACCTTTGACAATCTAATTGATCTGATAGCTATAACTTACATAAGTTTATTAATATTTGACCGTGTTTTGGATCTGATTTTCAATTACAAAAGTAAGTAATTAACATGTTTACAATATGTTTCATGTGATTGGTTTTCCAAAGTAAGTAAATTAACCTTTGACAATATATTAGATCTGATTTGCCTTTCCAAAATAAGGTAATTAACTTTTGACAATGTGTTGGATCCGATTTTCCATTATCGAAGTTAGTATTTTTAACATATCGCTTGGTGTAGTCAAGGCAACATGTTGGTAATTTAGAACTATAAGAAGAACTTGTAAACGAAAATCAATATTTAAAGCAGTCTGCTGTTGATAGAATTAGTAATATTGTTTATGAACGCTGCTAACCCATGTTCACGATGCTCAAGATGTTTAAAGACTTGGGCGGGATTCAAATGAGTATATACCACTGGGATGACCTTTGATCAATTTGGACAAGCTGATCGATTTAACTATGAATACAAAATAAATCATTTACATTTCAGATGCTGCTGATGGGCTGCATTGTAAACTGGATGCCCCGTGTCCGAAGATCCGACCAATGGTGCCGTTCCGTGAACTGGAGGTGTTACGAAACTGTGTGGAACTCCAAAAGAAGCTGGGCAACGGATGCTTCGGAGACGTGTGGGCGGGTGAGACTGGAGACAAAGCTGTTGCCCTTGGTTTTAAAACAGTATTTGCATACTAACTTCGTATCCTCATACTTAGTTAAAGAGTGTGTTTTGTGCATTTCATTATTAATAATATCCACATAAATATCATCCTGCTCAACACCTTGAAAAGGTAGGCGCCAAAAAGTTAAATACAATAGTATTTAGAGACATATAATATTTGTTGACTTGTTTTGACATATTTATAGATTATTGATGATGTTAAGAGGCAAATGAGATGTCTTTACATAAATGCGTGTACATTAAAATACAAAAAAAAACATTTGCATACATAAAACACAGAAATGAAAAAAGAAACAAGAAACAAGGCTCGTGTTTGGACTATTGACAATATAATATAAAGATTGCGAGGCATGCAGCATGGTGGTATCGGATAATAATAAGAAAATTAACAACTAGCGTAAGTATGATATTGGGTCAACTATTTCATCGTGTTCTAATTAAGCCATCATAAAATAGGAAGTTAATGTATATACCAATGAAAGATTCTAACACAACCTTATTCATAAATAGTCCAGATAAGATAACAATATCTCTAACAAACTTAATTTCTCTTACAGACATATGTTTATTGTAAATACTATTATGACCTATATTTTAAAGTTGTGTTATAAAATAAAGGCATATTTACTGTAACTTCATGCCTACTAACAACTTGCCTATTGACATATTCAATATAACATGTATAATATTAACAGTTGCATTAAATAAGCTTTCCGTGCCATCTAAAAAAGAGAATTGTCATCGGCAACCAGAGAGATTGTATATTCTATGCTATAGATTTGTGTTCCTCTATTTGTTTTCGAGTTCAGAATTGTAATTGCCAGGATTTTAACGCAATAAAAATAAAATCTAAGAACTTATCGGGTCTCTTTGTCAAAAACCTCTTTCTATGGTGATAAAATCTTATTATAATCAATTGATTTGAATTGAAGTCATGGATTTATGCACTAAAGGGGAGATCCATTACTTGAATGTAACTCCGAAATTAAAATATTCTAGAGTCTGTGTTTTCTATGAAATCAAACTCAACGGTAGTGAATGCCTTCTCAAAAGCAATCGTGATCAAACGTACAGGGATATTGTTAGATTGTGATTATTTCACAATGTCACACATACTCAAGTATACTCTCAAATGTACCTTAATAATAAATCCTGGCTAATCTTTAGAAATCAGGGTATCAAGGACAGTTTGAAGTATGTTTTCAATTGAGCCAGATGCAAGGTTATCAACAACGTTTGAGTGTTAAGGGAGTTAAACAAAAAAAAATTGTTTAGGTAGATCTATGCAAGTAAGTATTCTTTGGTTTTCATTAATTGCCATAAAACTTAAGGTAAAAACTTTATTTAAACTTCAATACAAAAGAGTGGCCAAAATATTTTCAGAAGATTATAAAAAATCTGCTGTACAACCACCTGATCCAGGTATTTTGTCAGTTTTAATATTTGTTAATGTGAATGCGATTGCATCGACTTTGATGGGGTCTTCCAATAAGTGTTTTTGTTAATAAATAAATGTTCCGGTATACATAATAATCGTCAATTATATTATAATTTAATTTATGTGCGGATTCTGTGTATAATATTTAGTAAGATTGTGCTGCTTCTTTTAGAATATCGTTTTGGTTAAATACGTTTTGCCCTTCGTCATTTTCAATAAGGTGAATAGTTTTACTTACATGGTGTTGTGTTTCCAAATGTCAAAGGTATTTGGAATTTTATTCATCGTAATAAAGCCATTTGACCTTAGCTCTTATTATAGAACCTTTGATTTGTAAATTTCGAATATTTTCAAGATCTTGATCCAAAAAATTCACGTCTTCCATATTCTTTTTTGTAAGTTTTTTTCTGATAATTCAACAGCTTTTTCTTTATTGATTTTAGATTTGTAGCTCGAGTATGATTTGACTTTACCTGTTATTTCCAATAACAGTATTTCTAAGATAAATTGGTATTTTATGGACAATAACATTAGATCATTTTCCAAAGAATTCAAAGAGTCAATATTAAAGACAGGTAGGGCATACTGCATATTGATCTCTTCAATCTTAAATTTTATACAATTTAGGTACTCTATATAATAGAGCGAAGAGTCATTAATTTATTAACAATCCATTTCCTTGATCTGTATTGAGAAATGTAATTCTAAAGTTATAGGAGATTGTTCAGATATGTCGCCTGCATGTATATTAGAATGAGAGTGACTAAGAAACATCCCAATCTGAAATGTGTCACATCACCATTAATATCCCTTAATTTGTCAATTAGACTTCTATCATTGGTTTTAGCAGACAAAAATTCCCTAGATTGTTTATTTAACGTGTGTAATTGACATAATCAATATCAACATTTAGTACAATATCAAAATCTCCACATATCACAAACGAGTCATTTCCTTTTTTATCAATTATATTGAAACCATGAATAAAAACAAAACAGGAGTATCTTTCTTTTATGGAATTTACCTTATTAGGAAGTTTAGTTTTAAATGAAATACTTACACCTCTAGAGTTTGAAGAGTCAAACTTAATTAGCATTCACCGTTCCATTGTGAGTAAATCTTCTTTTTTTATTAAAGAAGTATATTGACAGTCTTGTTAACATAAAATACCATCTTTTATTGATTTTAAATAGTTAAAAACATCATCCTTTTGGGAGGAATCATTAAGGTCACGGCACTTTTAGGTAACATTATTTACATTATCCATGATTTATATAAATGATTACCTTTCATTTCAAACAAACAATATAATAATATAACTTTTTTTCAGTAAAAAACGATCACGTTCAATTTATTAGCACATGCACTTATTACAAAATATTAAAATGAAAACAACAACAACTAAACAAACAAAACAACAACAGGTTTATCATAAGTTAGTGATAAAGTAGACATAAATCTTCATAATGACACAATGGACAGACTTTTATCTTGCTTGACATAATATACTTTCAAACACATTCTAGTACTACACACGTTATGCACAATTCGTGATCTTTAATTATTGCTATTTAATAATAGCGTTATATATACAGAATACTATGTTAGTCTGATTGTGTACTTGAATTTATCCGACGAGTTGAAGAAAGGTTTACACGGCGAGGCTATTTATCCTAACATATTTTTATTTATTTAATTTGTTCCTGCTGCAAAAAAATATAGTAGTCTTCAATTGTTAAAATCAATAGCAAAAACAGATTAAATTAACTGAATATACAATTGCGTAGTAATATTAAAATTGTCATCTTTCCCGTTTACGCCACTCGAAATAGTCCTTTAGACATCCACGCAAAAGCAGAGTAACAAGACAAAATATCGCTTCATGCCAAAGATTCAAATTTAATCAGCGTTCCAAATGTTACAAACTCAAGTAGAACACATACGGGTTTTTTAAACGTAAATTCTTGTTTCACCACTGATAAATACTAAAAACAAAAATGTTTGCCATTTTGAACTTACAACATGTGTACCCCTTCGTCAAGCATGATTCAGCATTCATCCCCGCCGATATTGTTGATTTTAGTTCATAAACAACTCTTCTTTATACACACTTTTTACTAACTGGCATACACAAGTCAAGCGTCTACTGACTTATGCTCCACTCGCCAAAGTTTTGTAAAAACCATGTTTATTTTCTGCAAGTTGTGTTTGCAGTGCAAAGGCTACCTGTATAAAGCAGACGTAATACAACAGCTTGTAATTCCTTCTATAAAACCATGAAGCTGTAGGATAAAAAGCAATATGATATATGTATGAAAGTTGTCGAACATAGACAAAGCTACAATCATTGTGTAAACATGTCTAGTTATAGCACTGGCTTATAACACTGTCATAATATACCAATCAACAAACTTTAAAACACTGCTGGTAAGCTGTGAGACTTAATTCATGTACATAATATTACGTGTATTAAACAATAAATAGTATGTACATGTACTTAAAAGCTTCATTTATTACTAGGCATGCTGCTTAATCGCATTCATTGTTTGCAATATATATATATATGGTTTAAACCTCAGAAATAGACTAATGAGATTGCTTGTAACATTTGAGCGTTGATAAATATTTCAGATACAAAATAAGATGAATATTGAGCATTTTCGCTGTAAATGGCGATATCTGCAGAGAAAATGATCATAATTAGTCTGGAAAGCTATGATCAACATCAACTGAAAATTATAAATGCCCTAAAAATACTCTTTATTTGTAAATGAACTTATTTTAAATGCATATTAAGTTTAAAGCCCAATAAACACTCAAAATCAACGAATATATCGTAACATATTTCGTAAAATAAACTTAACCCATTAAAATCAGTGTTCCGTATAGCAATAGAAAAAATTACCACGCTATATTTGGTCTGGTAACATAGATTCAACAAGATACAAAATGCTCTTTTTTAGTTTTTGTGGGACAATATATAAGGCACATATGATATAATTGCGGGAATTTAAAATGGAATAAATTGTACCACAACAAAACAGAAAAAAGCATGTTGTATCTTGTTAAATCTATGTTACCCGACCACACCTAGCGTTGAAATTTTGGCTATTGCTATAAGGAACACTAATTATTTATGGGTAAACTTTTTTTTCGAAATATGTTACAAAATATTCATTGATTTGAATGTAAATGGGGCTTTAAGTGTATGTTCTCTATACTGTAGGCTGATGGCATTTGACGGTTAAATAATGTTCTATTTATATTAACGTCTTATCGCATTTCCTCTCAAAACAAGATAAAGTAAAATTATTTTTGTGTGCATGTTACATTCTTGTGAATTATACACCAATGAATGTACATGTGTAACCATAAAATAATTCTCAAATCCATGCGAAATTCGTTTACATTTTTTCCTGCAGGTAAATGGCGTAACAAAGTAGATGTTGCGGTTAGAACACTCAAGCCTAGTCAGATGACGCTAGAAGATGTCCTTGATGAAGCAAAACTAATGCATCAACTGCGTCACCAGAAGCTTGTCCTGGTGATGGCAGTCTGCACAAAGTCAGAGCCAATCTGGATCATCACAGAGTTCATGGCGAAAGGTTCGTTGCTGGATTATCTTCGGAAGGATGAGGGCAAGACGATCACATTTAATATCATAACTGACATAGCAGACCAGGTATGAGACTCATGGCTTTTTTCCTTCTAGGCTTGTAGGTTTTATAAGGCCGCTTCTCTCAGATTATTCTTTTCAATTCATACCGTATCCCTCTTTATTTATTTTAACCCTCTTTATTTATTTTAACCCAGCCTTTTTCAATTCCCAACTTGGAAAAAAAATCCCCTAAATACAAAAAATAACGTTTGTGTCACGCCATTAAGGCTAAAGACTTAGTACCAAGAAGTAAAATAAATATTAAGACAGTTATGGACTTCTGAAAACTGTAACCAATGTAACTTGGTTGAAGATGAATTATTGGCTTTGTAAATCTGGCACATATTACGTTTTATCACATGCTATACCTTGTTTCCCATGTAATACATTACATATATTTTTATATTACACATGTGTAATACAACATTTTTAAGCGTTTTCATTTGCTACAGAATCAATAACTAACCATAGCTTTATTTTGGTGAAATGACGTCGTCAACATGAAATGACGTCACCATGGTAAACAACTTTTAGATCTATCAGAATTTGTTTGGTCAATTAAGATTTATTTTATTTAGTTTAAAAGCATGTGATAAAAAAGATCTGACACTCGTAGTCATATCATACCATATTTTATTAAACTCGTCCAGGAAATTCGTTAGTAAGTTCGCCAAAGGCTCGCTTACTAACAAAATTCCTGAACTCGTTTAATAAAATATGGTATGATATGACAACTCATGTCAGATCCTATATATATTACAGGTTATTTGAAATGTTTCCTCCTTTCAGCTGATTTCTCATTTTAATTGCCAACATTGCTCAGCAAATAGTTCTTGAATAAACATAATGTATTTAAAGGGAGACTGTACGATTTTCATATGTGTTAACTTGTAATAAATCGATAACAATATGTTACAATAACACGAAATAGGCAAGACAAATTATACATTGAAGACGAATTTCATAAAATGCAGCAAAGACAAGTTAGCGCTGGTTAAAGCCGATGCCGACACTTTTACTCGTATTTGCTAGGAAACAAAATTGTGTCTTTGTGTCGTATGAACGAATCTGCACTAAAAATAAATTTAGATTCACATTGTACATGCATGATATATATGCTGGCGAATTCGGCTGGAAGCCTTTTTCGATTTCAGAATTAAATATCTGGCTTATTTCGCATTTTCGACACATGTTCTTCTTAACTTTTATTTTAATTTATATTGAAATCTATGTATAATAAGTTTTTTACACATTTTATATAAATTCATAAATATTTGACAAAATCGTACAGTCTCCCTTTAAAAATTAAATGAATATTGGAAAACCCAGTAAGGTTGGTTGGGTATTTGTTTGCCCTTATTTGTTTCCAAAATATCACCCGTGAATAATATTGCAGTTAACTGAAAGATGTATTGTTCTAACTCTTTAAAGCCCCATTAACAATTAAAATCAACGAATATTTCGTAAAATATTTCCCGCAACGATATCTATACAAACAGTAACATGGTACCTTGTTAGTGTGCGTGTGTCGTATGAAAAGATATCGTTGGGGGACATGAAAATGGAATAAATTGTGCCACAAATAATGAAAACGAGCAGGTTGTATCTCGTTGAATCTATGTTACCAGACCACATCTGGCGTTGCAATTTTGGCTATTGCTATAAGGAACACTTATTGTTTATGGGTTAACTTTATTTAACGCAATGTTTTACGAAATATTCGTTGATTTTGAGTGTAAATGGGGCTTTAAATTCACTCGAATTTAATTTTTTGATCTTATGGGCTTTATCAAAATCAAGAACATACAGCAATCTACACATAATGTTATTCAATCTAAAAACAAAACGGCGTACGTGAAAAGACAGGATATGACGTCATGACGTCTCATTGATGTTACACCGCAGTAGTTTCGAATTTATTGATAAATGTGTCCTCGATAGTATCTGTTAGGTACTTTCTTCACTACTATATGAATCACATTCCATTTCTTTTTCAATTTGCATAATGTATGTATGAGCATTTATAACCGCAATAACACTTTACACACAATACCAGCTGATAAAGGAAACATAGAGGTGGTTGCAGATGCGGATACATACATTCGGATGTATTTTGATATAAAAAATCTTTGAAATCTAACCGTTACTAAGGGCACCATCGACAAGATTTAAAAAGAAATCTAAAGCCATATATATCGATACCGAAACAAGAAGAATTGGAAGTATCTGAAGAAGCACAAAAACAGAGAACCAACCATTCAATTCCTACTAATGCGGTTATGGACATGGTGAAAAAGTTATCGGACAACAATATCATCGCGTTCAATAACAAAGAGTAAATGAAAACCAAGGGTGCTGCCATAGGTCCGAAATTATGTTGCTTTATTAGGAAATGGGATGAAGAACATGTTAAGAACAAAACACAACCTATCTTCTGCAAACGATTCATCGACGATGGTTTTGTTATATGGACTTATGGTCAAGAAGTAATATAAGTGTATTAAATAAATGCAAATAATATCGATGAGAACTTTTTTTGATACAAATATTAAAGTTGAGGACGATGGTTATTTAACATTAGACCTGTACCCCAAACCAGCACATGAACAAATGCATGAAAAAAGTGCAACCATCAAGTTACTGTATAAACAAAAGCCGTATCATATGGTCTTGAAATTCGGCTAAAAAGAATTTGTGCGAAGAACCGTTACTAAGGGCACCATCGACAATATTTAAAAAGGCGTCTCAGTCAGAGGGGCTTCAGCAGCAAGTGTTTTGCAACTCAATTATCGAAGGCTTATAGCGTAAACAGAGAGGATCTCCTGACTAGTGTGACATATAAGATGAAGAATGAGAGGGTTGAACTTGTTATAACATATTCCAAACACATCCTTAATATTCAAGACATTATAAGAAAGCATGTCCCTGAAATGTATTCATCGGAACACATGTAAGACGTATTTTATGACATTCTACTAGTGGCCTCTGGACGAGGCAGGAATCTTTGAGATACACATGTAGATGGAAAGAATAAGATGGTGAAACAGTAACAATGCTTTCATAAATCCCAGAGCCATGTATTGCGTGTGACATACTGAAGAATGGCGTGCTCCATAGAAAAGAAATATTGAAAATAAACGCTGATAAGAAGGAATGTATGGTTTGGAATGCAATGTCATAAGCTGTGAAAAATGAGAAGAAAAATCGTGTATGTTGGTGAAACTGTCAGAACCCTTTAAGAAAATTAAAAGAACGCGAGGAGGGCATAAGACTTTAGCGAGTACACCTATTGTGACCCATTTTGATGCCAAAGGATACAACGTGAGCATATTATATGGGATTGACAGTGTTGGATATAATCAAGGACACATCCAAATAGTTTAAAAATTAAGAGAACTTGAGTGGATTGAAAGGTAAAATACAGAATGTTCAAATGGATCTAACAAAAAATACAATCGATTAATTAGTGAAATACTTAGATTAAATGGTTAGGAGTTATAGACAAAAGTGACTTAATGCGTTTTAAAGTTATTGGTAATATGATAAAAAAGGGAGTGAGTCGCTAATATTATATTGCATGATTGGTTAATATTACTGAATATGTTTGATCAGGTTCTGATAGGATTTTTTTAAATCTCTAAATCACGGATACTTTTATGATAAACGATTATAAATTTATTTAATTATAAGAATAACCTTATTTCTGTACAATTGTATATTTATATATTTTAAGTTATAGGTAGTTTTATTATAATTATGGAAAACGTTCTGGAAATATTTATTTTCTGTTTGAATAACATCAAGATATAGTTAACGTAATTTTGATAACGTCCATATGGGCGAAATATCAAAGTTGAGTGAATTTACAGTATTATACCGTGTGGTCCTTGATTGGACGCTCTGAGTTAAAGCCCCATTAACACTCAAATGCAACGAATATTTCATAAATATTTCTTGAATAAAGTTAACCCATAAACAATCAGTGTTCCTTAGAGCAGTAGACAAAATGTCAACACTAGATGTGGTCTGGTAACATAGATTTAACAAAAAAAAAATGTGGTACAATATATTTCATTTTTATTTCCCGCAACGATATTTATTCATACGACACACGAATACTAGAATGGTACATGCACATGTGTTGAATATATTTTCCCACAAAAAAGAGCATTTTGTATCTTGTTAAATCTATGTTACCACACCACATATAGCGTTGAAATGTTGGCTATGACTATAAGGAACACTGATTGTTTATGGGTTAACTTTATTTTACGACATATTTGTTGATTTTGAGTGTAAATGTGGCTTTAATTGTTTTCATTTGTATTTTATCAAATAAAATTATCTGTAATGTATTTTACACATTAAATTAACAAATACGCTTCACATTAAGATTATTAAATTCTGATGACCCAGAAATCAACATAACCAATATGCAATTTTTTAAATATAATATGTGTATATTGCGACGGTTATGTGGTCCTTGCTCGACAAATATCTAGATCTACATAATATATGTCTAAATAAAGAGAAACAAATAATAGACTCTAATTTATTTATACATTACTGTTTTGGGGATTGGATATGATAGTATTTATACGGTCATTATCCCCCCACCTGTGATTCAAGTAGGGCAGTTTTTATATACTGGCAAAGGTGTGTACACATTGCACCAAGTACTGGTAAATTAGTTAAAGCAGTTAACCAAGGAAAGCTCCGGTGCGACTGAAATACTGTTGAAAACTGCGATAAAAGACAAACATAATGCACAAAATCATGAAAATGTGATGTGATACTTCCCTTATTGTTTTTCTACTAAGAACAGCAACATATTGCGTATGTGTTCTCAGGGCACAAACATTCCACTTCTTCGCTTGTCCTGACGACTGATTTTGGTTCATAACGAGATAAATAGTCTTGCTGGTCGTTTGAAAAGATGATTGCGTTTTGTATCACATATTAAACGATTGATGTGAAACTTTACAAACTAAACTTACAAAATATCTTAAAATATTGTTTATTTAATACTAAACACACTCATGTAGTGTCGTATCAAATTTAAAACTTAACTCCTATCCTACTTTTACACGGGACGAGTGCAAATCACCCTAGTGCAAGTGGAAAGATTGAAACCTGTCTTACAAGACGAAGGGAGCCGGCAAAATTTAATTGTTCGTGCCCTGTGTAATGTCTCTACTTATAAACTTAACATGAATAGTGTACTGTTTCTTCTTATAAGCTTAACATGAATACAAAGCTCCATTTTCTTTTCCAAAAACGTTTTTTAAAATATTTTAAATAATAGCATTGTGATTTCATTGAAATGTTTTCATGTTTCAGATGTAAAGGAAGTTACTTTAAACTGTATTTCCTGTTATTGTCCTAAATTTGCAACAGAATGGATGCTTAGAGCGCTCAACTATTGTTCATTCTGGGTCATCAGCTTGAAATGAACCACATTACATTGTCTGTATTCATTCATTTTTATGATGACATGTAGATATAAAAAGGGCATTCAGATGAGCTTTACTGGGGGCTTATTTCCTAGCTTTTCATTCAGACTAATTTATAAACTACTGAGTACCGCCTTTCACATTTCTTATATGATCATTGGTCATATTCTGATGGTTACATGTTTGAGGTTTTGAAAATTAATCTCTTAAAATGTCCATTTTGTATCGTATGAACAGCTTTATCATTTTGATACAATCGATGTAAATATCTGATGATAACGAATGTGTTAAATGTTTTAATAGTTATTTAGTTGTGAATCCTGGATTTTAAAGCCTCTATAACGCTTAAAAATCAACGACAATTTCGTAATATATTTCGTAAAATAAAGTTCACATATAAATAATCAGTGTTCCTTATAGAAATAGCCAAAATTTCAACGTTAGATGTGCTCTGGTAACATAGATTTTTGTAGATACAAAATGCTCGTTTTTATTTATTTGTGACACAATTAATTCCATTTTAGTTTCCCGCAAATATATCTATTCATACGACACGCGAACACTAAAATGGTACCATGTTAGTGTTCATGTGTCGTATGAATAGATATCGTTGCGGGAAATTAAAATGGAATTCAATATGCACCAAAAATTATAAAAACGAGCAGTTTGTATCTACAAACATCTATGTTACCAGACACTATCTGGCGTTGAAATTTCGGCAATTGTCATAAGGAACACCGTTTTTTAATTGTTTAACGTTATTTTACGAAATATTGTTCAACATTTTCGTTGATTTTGATTAGTAATGGGGCTTTAAGTCCAGCATTCAGGAATTTTCACCACACAAGTTATGTGACCTTGCTGGGATGTAAACTTATGAGCCTTGGGTTGAACAAGCCAGCGCTCAACCAGCGGAGATAGCTGGGTACTGTCCCAACAATAATGAGGCAAGAGCTTTTGTATGAGTGATAAACATTTTGTTCATTTCCAGATCGCTGATGGCATGGCGTATTTGGAAGCCAGGAACTTTGTACACTTCAACCTTCGGGCGGCCAACATTCTGATTGGCGCGCATAATGATATCAAGGTCGCAGACTTTGGTCTCGCTCGCATATTTGAGAAAGATATATACGAGGCACATGAAAGTGAGATTATAATTTATATTAGAAAATCACTGTATGTTAAAATAAATGTATTCCTTTTTTCATGTTTGGTTTCAAAAACATTAACATAAATAGTTTCATTGATTATTACCAGGTTTTGCACGTGAACTTAATAATGGTATATTTGACAGTATTTAAAGCATTTACCCGAACAAGAAAATAATGTATCAAATTGACCATTAGTAATTATAAGTAACTAATGTTTGAAAACAAAAGTATTTTGATTGTTTTTCCGATACCAAGTTATATTACGTTGATTTCCAGGTATCGCATTTACCATGAAATAAGAGCCCCCGGAAAAGGTCTTCCCATTAATTGATTTCAGACAAAATGTCCAATCATCTTACTTAGATATCATATTTGTATCTGGTTTAACTATTTTGTTCACAAGAGCTTTGGATTTTGTTTTGGATTTGTTTTCAAGCATGCTGCAAAATCTGTGATTTTCTATCAATTCAATGGAAAAAAACGCGCATCAATACAGGGGCAGGAGTTTAAACTAATGGATGAAAACCCATATATGCCTGTGAAATTGTGTTTTTCAGACACTACATTTCCTATAAAATGGACTGCCCCCGAGGCTGCATTTAATCGCATGTTCAGTATAAAGTCAGATGTATGGTCGTATGGGGTTCTCCTCTATGAATTGATCACATTTGGCCAAGAACCTTACCCAGGTGAGTTAATTGAACATGTTATGTTTGTTTTAATTTAAACTATTTATGTTATCGTGATTGCATCGTAATGACATGACTTGTTGAGTCCTTCTTAAGTCAGTTTGCTGAAATAGCCAGGCTTACTCTGTTATTGGTTAGAAAAGCCAATGGTTACTCATTACAAATTGCAAATATATTTATTTTGCACACTATTGTATACACCACAAAATAGATAAAAAAAAGGAAAGTCAACTTTAAATTGTGAATTTCAATTTTCAATTGTAATTAGAGATGAATTCCTTTGCTATGTTGCATGTCTTTTCGGCTAAGTTTGGCCAAAGGACATTTTAAGCAGAGTAATCATACATACTAATGGTTACTTCAATTACATATTTTTAAATTAGCTTAGTGTGGAAATTATTAATCCAGTGTCATGGTTTGTTACTCATCCCTAGAATTACCCAGATGTTTTGTGTTTATGGTGTTAATTGTAACTTCACTTTTTGCCCCCCAGGTATGACCGGTTACGAGGTGCTGAACCGTGTGGAGAAGGGCTACCGTATGCCTCGCCCCACGGGCGGCCTCATCACCTGTCCTGACCCCTACCACAAGCTCATGCTGAAGTGCTGGAACCACTCGCCCGAGACACGACCCACCTTTGCTTTCCTTAAGGTTTTCTTCGAAGACTATGAAGACATAGAAAGGACCAATTTAGCCATAGTTCGTCACAACGATTAAAATTATTATAGTTTATTTAATAAAATAAAAAAAACGCTTAAGCAAAACGTAAATTTCTTAATCCAGCTCTTTCAATCAGTAACACTTGGCTGATTAACCGAATTGCAGAGTAAGACCTATTGAAGTATAATACTGATTTGTAATGTGTCTCTTACAAAATAATGCTTAAACAGTTTCAATGTAATGCTGTTAATTATAAGCTTCTTCCTACCTATTAAAACAACTGTCTCTTCTGGTATGTTATTGCATGCCTCGTCTTGTAATGAGATAAGTTGAGCCACTGTTAATTACCTTCATAGACAATTTCCAAAACTAATTATTTTATGAAAGCTAAAATTTATATGTTTCATATAATATACTTATAACAAGGTATTACTATCAGTGGTCATTTAAGACAATAGCATTGGTTTAACATATTCTAAACTGATTATACAATAATAATTTGTTTATGGCTTATGTTTCGCTTTCGCATGGCAGGATGCGGCCACCCGTCCCGGCCAGAGTCCACAGCGGACTCCAGCTACCCAGCCCGAGAGTAGTCAACTTGAATCCCAACAGCCAGAGTCCATATACACTCGTTTATAGGGTTGCCACGGTGGTGAGTCTCCATGCAGTGTGACATTTTCCTTCATTAATGTGTGCGGCTTAAAATCTAAATTACTTATACCAGAATTTTGTAACACGGTTTCAAGTTTCGATATTTTTGCATGCTCTGAAACGAATTGAGATGAATTTGACGTTATTGATTTTAAGAACTTTAACTTTGTATCTAAAACTCGGAAACAGAAAACTCTTAAAAAATCCGGAGGTATATGTGTATTTATTAAAAATCAGTTACAACAAGATTGTAAAAAAATTGATACAGATTGTGAATACGTGCTTTGTTTTAAACTTAATAAGCGGTTATTTAACGCTGACGAGGATTTTATCTTTGTGGTCGTTTATGTACCCCCTGACAACACAAACTATTTTCCTATGCATCTATATGATAACTTGTGTGATGAAGTAAACATTTTACATCGAACCATAAGTATGTAATCCTACTCGGCGACTTTAATAGGCGCACTGGTCTTCTTCCTGATATAACTGTTGTTGACAATTTCCTATACGAACAAATTGATATAAATCCTAATGATGTTTTCGACGTAAGTATTAACCATAAATTGCAAGCATCGCATATGTCATTGTCAAGAGCCTCACATGATCATACTGTCAATAGAATGGGTACAAAATTAATTGAGCTCTGTAAATCACATGAGCTTATTATAGTTAACGGTAGGGCATTTCTCGATAAAAATAATGGTAAATTTACATGTAAAAATTCCTCTGTAGTTGTCTATACAATTGCATCTAAGGATAGTCTCAAATTCTTTACTCATTTTGAGATTACTGAGTTATGTCCAGTGTTGTCAGACGCGCACTGCTGTATCAATTTTAATCCTCAATTACTCTATTATGAACGTATAAATTCAAAGCCAGGTGTTCAAAAAGTTAGACAATGGAATAATGATAAACGTGGAGAATTTTTATCAAATATAAATATACAAAAAGTTAACTTGATACAGAATCTGTTAGATAATTATACGATTGATAATGACAAGGAATCTATTAACAACGTAGTTAACCTTATTGGCGAATGCTTTGCCGATTCAGCTAAACATACTCTCGGCGTTTATAGTAATAGTAATAACAATTGTTATACTCAACAACACGAGAAAAAGCCTTGGTTTGATGAAAATTGTAAGATATCACGTGCTGCGTACCATAGATGTAGACGAAGATTTATTGCATGCAAAAACGATAATAATAAGGCCGAAATGCTGAACGCAAGTAGACATTACAAAAAGCAAATTAGAGTTGCATCTTTAAGCTATAAACGTTCTTTTAAGAAAGAAATAAGAAATATGCGCACAAAATCACCTAAGGACTACTGGAAATATAAAAATAGCCTTAGTGGAAATAAACGTAGTGCGAATAATGATGAGAAGGTATTTTTCAACTTTTTCAAGAACCTTAACACATATATCATATGTGATGACGAACCGGAAACAGAATACCCCTCCGATGTTAATTTTGACATTAACCTTGATAATGAAATAACGGAAGCTGAGATTAAGAAAGCAGATAAAAAAAACTTAAAAATGGTAAAGCTAGCGGTTTAGATAAGATAACTAATGAATATACTAAGTATTCATGTAACATTTGATTACCAATATATGTAAAGCTATTCAAAAAAAATCTTAATTCTTGAACTATTCCTGAAGCTTGGCTTTCTGGTGTCATTGTGCCAATATATAAGAATAAGGGCAGCGTATTATCGCCCGAAAACTACAGGCCCATTACGATTTTTAGTTGTTAATGTAAATTGTTTGCGGCTATTGTTAATGAACACCTAACATTATATCTTGAAGAAAATGAAATGTTACTTAAAAACCAGTCAGGTTTTAGAAAAATAAAACATAGCACTCTAGATAATAGTTTTATATTACAACTGTTGTCTGAATATTGCAAGCATAAAAAACCAAGCTTTTTTGTCCATTCATAGACTGTAAGAAGGCATTTGATTCAGTTTGGCGAGTAGGTCTATGGACTTAACTCGTAAAATACAATGTAAATGTAAAACTTGTCAATGTTAAACAAAATATGTACCATGATATTAAGTCCTGTATTCCGTTACACAATAAAAACAACCGAATATTTTGCATGTTGCAGAGGGGTTAGGCAAGGTAAAAACTTATCGCCTGTGTTATTTTCGTTGTACCTAAACGATCTAGAACAATATATATTAAGTCGTAATAATTGCAGTTTAAATATTGAAGACTTAGCTCTAAAAATCTTCTTGCAACTGATAGTTTTGTTGTATGCGGATGAAACAGTACTCTTTGCGAAGACAGAACATAAATTGATCCCATTGCTTGAAAGTTTTTCTATGTATTGTGACGTATGGAAATTAGACGTAAATGTTGAAAAAAAAACTAAAGCCCTTATATTTGGTGATAAACTCAGAAGAGCTAGATACATAACTGTCAGAAATCAGTAGCTTGCTTGAAGTAGTTGATAGTTTTAAATATCTTGGAGTACTTTTTTCCAAAAATAGAAGTTTTGCAATGTCAAAACTGCATGTAATACAACAAGCCAGACAAGCTTTATTTAGTCTATATGTTAAGATCAGAAACCTTAACTTACCACTGGATTGTCAGCTGAAGTTATTTGACAATACTGTTGTACCGATTTTACTGTATGCTTGTGAGATATGTGGCTATGGTGATTTAAGCGGCATTGAGAAAATGCATACAGATTTCTTAAAACATATAATCCATGTTAAAAAAAGCACCCCACATGCCATGCTATATGGGGATTTAGGTCGGTTTACAAAGTATGTTGATTAAGAAGAGAACTATTGGTTTCTGGTTCAAGTTAATTAATAATAATACTCTCTCTTCCATGTTGTATATTAAGATACTTTTAAACAATTCGTACGTAAATGTTAATTCATATCCTTGGTTAAAAAATATCAAAAATATACTTGATGAGTGTGGCCTAAGCTATATTTGGTACGACCAATTTTTCCTAGGTAGTAAAGAAACTTTGCAACATATGGTAGAGGAATCCCTAAAAAACGCAATTAATACAGACTTGGACTAGTACAATTACAGAATATACAAAACCGAACAAAACTTTGAACCTTTCTATATGGATTTACCTGAACATTACTTACACTCTTTTGTCAACTTAAGACTATGTAATAACTATTTACCAATTGAAAAGGGTCGTTGGCGAGATTTACATAGAAATGAAAGAAAATGTCATCTGTGTAATATGAATGATGATGGTGACGAATATCATTATATGCTTAAATGTACTTATTTCGAAAGAGATAGAAATAGTCTGTTGTCATTTGTAAATTTTAACTCCAGTTATATACATACCTTTAAGGGTATTATGTGTGAGAAAGACATAGACGAGTTGGTTAGTATTTGCAAATATATCAAAAAAGTCCTAAAATCATTCAATAATAATCACCCACCTGGCAATTCTTAATTAGTTTTTGCTCCCTAGTTTCCTTTTTAATAACAGCAATTTAACTTAGTTATAGGCATACTTATTATCAGAGTTAGAAAATTATCCCAAGCTTTATCATACCTATGTAATTAGTATATATAATTCACAACATCGACCTCTACAGCCTGGTCATTCAGTAATTTGTATATCGTCACCTCCCCGCGAAAATGACCAACCTCAATATTAACAAGTTTTCAGGAGAAGGAAAAAACTTCATATTTTCTTTAAAAATTACAGAATGAAGCTAAAACTTTGCATGATGACTTTTTAAATGTCCCTACATGCGTCATAACGTTAAAAGTGACGAGTGACTTTTTTTTTAAATTAGAAAATTGTCTAGCTCAAGCTTTGACTCAAGCTTAAAGCGCTTGAGTTAGACAATTTTCTTATATTTTTTTCATCCGCCGCATTTACTTTGGAAATTTTCGCATTTACTTTGGAAATTTTTGCACACATTCACATGGGTATAACTTTGTAAGCCGATTGGATAGGACCTTGGAATTCTTCGCGGGAGAAGCGGGCCGTGTTCACCTTTGCAAAAATGTAAAAACACGTTTTCGCGCCAAAACTGAGATTGACCATTTTCGCGGGGAGGTGACGATATACATGTTAGTACCTCTTATCACATATATAAGGTGTTGAGTGTATGAATAAACCGTTCAAACCGTTCAAACCATGACGCTCATAAGTTTTAAGTGATGATTGGAATAGCGTTAAGTTGTTTATCATATCAGGCTTTGTTATGGACTGGCAAGAAATATGCAAAAGGTTTGATATTTTAGTTTAGGACGTTGTTCTTTGTTCGTGGACTTTTTCTGAAACTTTGTAATATTTGTTAGAACTTAAATCTATGTAAAGCTTTGAAAGCATCCTTATACATTGATGCATGTTTAATGTTCATGTCTCATAATGCACTTGATAACACACTTCAAATTAAAGACTTTCTTTCTATAAAGCGCTTTGTTTTTTTTGTTTATCGTGTTTTTTTCGTGTTTTGCTTTTATAACAAAAAGTATATATATTTTACAGATGTGGACACGTTGAATGAACAAAAAAAATCTTTGAAAACTCCTTTTAACACATTATATTCAAATTGCTCTGTTTAAACTGAATCAGAAAATGTTTGTTAATGTTAGCTGAATGCTAACTTATGATACTAGAAATGTGTGCTTTTCCATCAGAGACCTTCTCAGCAGTATTTAGCAGTTAGAAAACCATTTTTGAAAATCGGGCACAAATTTGCAATTTTCCGACAAGAAGGCATTTTGTTAGTATTTGGCCAAGAGTGAAACAAATCAAACACTGGGTAGCTAAATTAAAGCACAGCCTATTTGAGGATTCGAGTATCAATTCTATCTGGAACAAATGCTTTTTCACCTTGAGATATTTAATTGAGTCAATGACTTCCTCCCGTGTAATATAAATAGACTGAAGACTTTAAGTGTTTGAATTGTGCATTGTGCATATATGGAAGATCGTTGTTGCTTTCTTCAATTGANACGAACCGGAAACAGAATACCCCTCCGATGTTAATTTTGACATTAACCTTGATAATGAAATAACGGAAGCTGAGATTAAGAAAGCAGATAAAAAAAACTTAAAAATGGTAAAGCTAGCGGTTTAGATAAGATAACTAATGAATATACTAAGTATTCATGTAACATTTGATTACCAATATATGTAAAGCTATTCAAAAAAAATCTTAATTCTTGAACTATTCCTGAAGCTTGGCTTTCTGGTGTCATTGTGCCAATATATAAGAATAAGGGCAGCGTATTATCGCCCGAAAACTACAGGCCCATTACGATTTTTAGTTGTTAATGTAAATTGTTTGCGGCTATTGTTAATGAACACCTAACATTATATCTTGAAGAAAATGAAATGTTACTTAAAAACCAGTCAGGTTTTAGAAAAATAAAACATAGCACTCTAGATAATAGTTTTATATTACAACTGTTGTCTGAATATTGCAAGCATAAAAAACCAAGCTTTTTTGTCCATTCATAGACTGTAAGAAGGCATTTGATTCAGTTTGGCGAGTAGGTCTATGGACTTAACTCGTAAAATACAATGTAAATGGAAAACTTGTCAATGTTAAAAAAAATATGTACCATGATATTAAGTCCTGTATTCAGTTACACGATAAAACAACCGAATATTTTGCATGTTGCAGAGGGGTTAGGCAAGGTAAAAACTTATCGCCTGTGTTATTTTCGTTGTACCTAAACGATCTAGAACAATGTATGTTAAGTCGTAATAATTGCAGTTTAAATATTGAAGAATTAGCTCTAGAAATCTTCTTGCAACTGATAGTTTTGTTGTATGCGGATGAAACAGTACTCTTTGCGAAGACAGAACATGAATTGATCCCATGGCTTGAAAGTTTTTCTATGTATTGTGACGTCTGGAAAATAGACGTAAATGTTGAAAAAAAACTGAAGCCCTTATATTTGGTGATAGACTCAGAAGAGCTAGAGACATAACTGTCAGAAATCAGTAGCTTGAAGTAAATTGATAGTTTTAAAGATCTTGGAGTACTTTTTTCCAAAAATAGAAGTTTTGCAATGTCAAAACTGCATGTAATACAACAAGCGAGAAAAGCTTTATTTAGTCTATATGTTAAGATCAGAAACCTTAACTTACCACTGGATTGTCAGCTGAAGTTATTTGACAATACTGTTGTACCGATTTTACTGTATGCTTGTGAGATATGCGGTTATGGTGATTTAAGTGGCATTGAGAAAATACATACAGATTTCTTAAAACATATTATCCATGTTAAAAAAAGCACCCCACATGCCATGCTATATGGGGATTTAGGTCGGTTTACATTAAGTATATTGATTAAGAAGAGAACTATTGGTTTCTGGTTCAAGTTAATTAATAATAATACTCTCTCTTCCATGTTGTATATTAAGATACTTTTAAACAATTCATACGTAAATGTTAATTCATATCCTTGGTTAAAAAATATCAAAAATATACTTGATGAGTGTGGCCTAAGCTATTTTTGGTACGACCAATTTTTCCTAGGTAGTAAAGAAACTTTGCAACATATGGTAGAGGAATCCCTAAAAACGCAATATATACAGACTTGGACTAGTACAATTACAGAATATACATATTTATAATGTATGTGCAAGTTAGTTTTCTAGTAAAATTCTTTAAATATAAAACTGCATGTATATGTTTTATGTATGAATGTTTATTTACAACAATATTTATATACACCTTCAAGTACATGTACATAAACTACTACATGTATGTACATCACATGCATGTATGTAATATTCTATGTTGAAAATAAAATTTTGCATACACAAAAATACAGATATAAAAACTATTTGTTCTTTTGTGTGAAAGAAAAGTCATGGTTTTAAGTTTGTTTCAACAATCAGTTATTCCTATTTCAATACAATACTTACCTAGTATTTATAACTATAATGCAACCTATACTTAGATCCAAGGAAAGCCTGGATTGCACTTATTTAGGGAAACACTAAACCAATAAAAGTGCATGCGCTTAATGCCAATGCTTGCTTTTGATTGGTTGTTTTAATCGATGTAAACCATTTTGTTAGAAAGTCAAACAAATTCACATGCTTACCATAATGTCATAATGTCTTTGCTGCAGTGATGCATGCTTTTCTGGAAATCGTCAAGACCTTGGACAACCAAACCCTCAGCACTGAAAAAATTAGTACTGATATAAACTAACTTGGCAGGCTATAATAAAAGAAAAATCCTTTTAGTCCATGAGATAAATTAACCATAGGACATTCTAGACTTAACAAAATGTTCATCTTATGTGAGTATTTCTTGTTAATTAGATTCATTGATATCTGGCTGATACAAATAAAGAAGCACACAGAATCTCATAGTCACAATGCAATTAAATTGAAACTATTGAAATCCAATTTATGTCAACAGTTTAGTCAATTAAATGCTGCGCTCTTTGATAACATCTTACAAAAACAAAACTGCTTATCAGATATGAACCTTTCATTGCAAGCAAACAATTGTAAAACATGCTGCAAAAACTTCAGCGTCATTTGAAACATTATAAGATCATGTTTATGCCCATATCAGCCCATCTTGCATCATTTAATACTCAAACAAGGGTAGAAAACAATGCCAATCTCAATTAAGGCTCATGTTGTGTCAACAGCCAAGGCGATAACAGCCACTTCAAGTCATTAAAATAGCCCCGTATCCAGGAACTGGCAGTGTATGTTGATGACAGAAAGTAGTTCCACAACATGGCAAGTTTACAGCTTTTAACTGGACAGGAATCATCTTACACTAGCTCTGGATATTTGTGATCAAAGTAACCAAGATTTGTTTCACTTTTCGAAGCTTGAATATTCAAACTCTAGGAATACAAAATAATTTCCAGAATCCAATTTTTACAAGTTTTATGTTTTCCATGATAATTATTAAAGATGTGCACAATTTTTAATGTGAGAGTACGAGTTGATGATTTTCTTATATAAGCAACCGTTTCTCACCCTACAGTTCAAATTAAATTAAATTAAGCAGGAGAGGAGGTTATTTGAAAAAAAAAACAAGGTCTATTTTAACGATAATAGTGAATAAATTTATTAATCATTACATACGAAAAGTAATTAATTCATAATACTTAACTTGAGATACTGAAAGAAGAAAAGTGTTATGTAAGAAGGATGGAAAAAACACACCAAAACTTCCTGTTAGAAAAAATTGAAATAGCATTTAATCCGCAGAGGAAATATAGGATCTGACATAAGTTGTCATATCATACCATATTTTATTAAACGAGTTCAGGAATTTTGTTAGTAAGCGAGCCTTTGGCGAGCTAACTAAAGAATTTCCTGGACAAGTTTAATTAAATATGGTATATGACAACGAGTGTTAGATCTTTTTTATCACATGCTTTTAAACTAAATAAAATACATCTTAATTGACCAAACAAATGCTGATAGATCTTAAAGTTGTTTACTATCGTGACGTCATTTTATGTTGACGACGTCATCTCACCAAAATAAAGCCATGTGTAATATAAAAATATATGTGATGGTTATATTACATGGGAAACAAGGTACAGCATGTGATAAAGTGAAATATTTAATCTATTAACCCATTTATGCCTAGCGTCTAGGAAAAAGGCCTTGGCAAACAGCGTAGACCCAGATGAGACGCCGCATGATGCGGCGTCTCATCAGGGTCTGCGCTGTTTGCTTAAAGGAATTTCTGTAAGAAATATTCTAAATATAGAAATAAATATACTAGACATCCCTAATTTTGGAAATAAATTGATCCAATTAAGAAGGATGGGAGAGTCCACTAGGCATAAATGGGTTAAATGTATCCGTAAAATGAAATTGAATGTACAAAGACATTCACAATCATGTTCATACCTTTGTTTATCACAGCAAATGTAGGGATGAGTAGTTTACACGAGATAACACGTAGATGTCATGGATGGGTGGGTGGGGATGCTGCCAATCCTCTAGGGAGTTGTCTTCAATATAGTAACTACCCGAGGTCGTGCTGTCGTCCTCATCGTAATGAGTTGTGTCCATGGACTCCGCAGGCATTAAGCTCTGTCCACGAGGCAATTGGAGGCCATTTTGAAACTTTTTATACATAAGTAAGTCTTGCACGACACTTTCCGAATGAGGGTGCCACAAAGGGCCATATTGTTCGGCAATGTTTTTTGTGGGTGATGGTGCGCTACTTATGAAACTCGACTGGTTTGTACTGCAGGGTGTAGGACTAGACGTGATGAAATGGTGAGGGCTTATGGGTGGGGAAAGACGAGGGAGATTCTTTGTTGGTGACTTTGTGAAGCCGTTTAGTGGCGACATGGTTTTGTACGGGTTGCGTTTCAAGGGTGGAGGTCTCTGCGGTGGCAAGTCGCTCACATCGGAGCGCCCCCTGGCAAGTATCTTGGCCTGTTTTGATTGGCCGTCTGACTGATTGGCTGGTTTCACATTGCGACCATTTTGATGACAGAGCTGATGATGTGTGATGCGTAAATCACCTGAACAAAGGAAGAGTTGAAGCTTATCAGACACTGAATTCAATGAACATCTTTTTTTATTTAGTTGTAACAAAATATAAAATCTGAAAAATATGCAGAGTTTTTTGTTTTTTTATAGTATAACCAATACATGGAATATATGTAGCATGAACATATTTCTGAGGTGCATTGAATTGGAAATATATAACTTCAGATCAATAATTATTGTTTCAAAAAGTCTTTTTATTAAATCCATTAATTGTTTCTCGAAGGGAAATTAATTCTTATTTTTCTTTTCCGGTGTTTACAATTATACACCAACATTCACAATGCTTACTGTTTAACCACGTTTTTATTTCTTGTGTAAAGCTGTCTGGAAAAATATTAGCCCTATTCCATCTCAATTTAACTTTGCAATTATCCTTTTTCACGCTTTACTTAAATTGAACAGAATTTCAACAATTTTGTATTTCAAAAGAAATTAAAAAAGTCGTCTCAGTTCTATAATTGCAGTAGAAATAACAATTAGCCATAACTTATTACCCCAACAACTAAACCATTAGTAAATCAAACTTCAATTGAAAAGCATAAGTGTATCAATGGTGCACATCAATGAAGAGTCAAACATTTAAAAAATACAAAATGAGCATTAAATATTAAAACGATTGAAAATAACAATTATAAAAACCAATACATAAATCATTAAAAAGGTCATTATGTTAATTGTGCACTGAAAAATCCCATCTTAAGGCCAGACTATGGATCAAACACAAGAAGAAAATGTTAAGTTTCACTTGAGCTATTATAGTGTTATCATTGCAGAGAGACAAGATAACGGCCCTGTGTTACATATAATTATCCAAAAACCAACCCTGCATTAAACTTATCTTAAATCACCGTTAAAAAGGTTTAAAATAGTGATAGTGATATTGTCATTATATGATTATATTACACCAATTTGATATGCAACATATTTTAAGCGGAAGAACAAGCATGAAGCATAGAAGTTGAAAAAACTCCTGGTCACAAGTTGGCAAGTTTTAAATTTCAAACTTGTAAATGTTTTCCATGCACAAGTGCAGTAGCAATCACATATTCTTGCATTTCTTGTTGTATACTGAATCAATCTCAGACCAATTTCATTATAATGGAACATTAAATAATATCGAACAAACTTTACCATTAGCATTCACCGTTTACTAACATTTAAAAATAACTTTTCAAAGAGCACTCCAAAAAGAAATAACAAAATTGTGGCGTTCAATTATTTTATAAAACTCTTGAAATGTTTGGGTATACAATTATAAAAACTTAGCAATGAATGTAGAATTCCTCAAATCAGATTACTCCAGTATGTTCTGAATAAGAGAAGTTACACTTTTGTGGACTGTAGCAAATTTAAAATAGGATTTATTAACTCTTTCAGTGCTTGAACTGTATTTTGAAGGCCTTTGCAAACAGTTTGGATCCAAATGAGACGCCACAGAACATGGCGTCTCATCAGGATCCAAACTGTTTGCTATTCTGATAGTATACTTTGAAAACAAATCGAAGAAAATGCTAATTTTATCAATTCAGCAGGCGACATTTCAGCAGACGAAAAATTTCCCAGCATGCAAAGGGTTAAAAACAATCTCGATCAAGGCAGTGATTCAGATGACAACAAAATAGGATTTTTTTTGTTTCCATGATTGCAACATTTAAGTTTTACAGATTAAAAAAAAGGTTTACATTAAGTTGTTCACAAACAGACAAAGGCTCACAGCAGAAAGACTACGTGGTTTTCCAAGGTTACAAGACACAAATGTTGTACCTGTATCGGAGACACTGCCGCCGATGCCACTTTCATATGTAGCCGTGTCCGCTGAAAGGTCGCTACGGATATTATCCTGCTTCCTGCGATCATCACGAGCACCTGCTTCATTTGTCAACTGGGTATAGAGGATAAAGATTAATAGAATTTGCATATTTACTGTTGCAGAGCAAGTTGTGATATTGAGAAAATTGATTTCTTCAAATTGCATATATATTGATAGTATTATTATTATATAGTTGTGTTGAAACAGAGACATTTAAGTTTCTTCATTCATTTTGTTCTTTATATTTACTGATTTATTATGACCAAAAGAAACAAAAGGCATGTATTTAATTAATTACCTTTTTCAGATGTTGTGATACAAAAAGATAAACGCTTTAAGCTAAGAATTGATCAAGTAATATAACAAAATTGAATGAATTTAGTTCTGGCCCTTAAAGTTTAAATAAGTTTCTAAGTGACTTGTTTTGATGTGGTCTCTGAAATCCGCAACAGGGAAAGATCGTTTCGATGATCGGAAATTTTATCAGACTTAAGGCATGTCTAAATATTTTTTTAACTGTTAATTCAATTATTTAATTATCACACACTAAATCTTCCATAACAAAATTGATGAATAACTCACCAAACAATGGTTGAAAAAAAATAGAACAAAAAAAACAGCAACATAGCACAGAGAGGAGTGTGGTTACAAACAATAACCAGCTCACTGCGCCTGACCCTAGTTTATAAATTTAAACCAATGAACCACTGTCTGCTTAATTTATTAAAGTCATCCAACGATTGTGGAACAAAACAAAGATGATTTACTGACAAATAATATTTTTATAACAGGATCAATTGTTAGAATAGAATCAGATTGTGGATGTGTGTACAGAGATGATGAATGCCAAACCCACAATCCGGTAAGTGATACATTTGAAAGATAAGTGTTATAAAGATTATCAGCTAACAAATATGTCTAATAACATGAGTCATTTGTAACAAGTATTACCATGAAACTATGCATTAATAAGTCTTCACTTCCTTGAAACTCATTCAAACTATATAAATGACAGAAACTACTATAACAAAGATTCCTTAAGGCAGTTTCAATACTTAAAGGATAAAGTTTTAAATTTCAGCTATAATTATAATTTTCTTTTATTCTTAAAGCGGGACTGTACGATTTTGTCAAATATTTATGAATTTTTATAAAATGTATTAAAAATTAGTATACATATATTTCAATATAAATTAAAATAAAAGTTAAGAAGAACATGTGTCGAAAAATGCGAAATAAGCCAGATATTTAAATCTGAAAGCTTAAATGACTGGAAGTCAAATAAGCCAGCATATATATAATGCATGTACAATGTGAATCTAAATTTAGTTTTAGTGCAGATTCGTTCATACGACACAAAGACACAGTTTTGTTTCCTTACAAATACGAGTAAAAGTGTACGCATCGGCTTTAACCAGCGCTAACTTGTCTTTGCTGCATTTTATGAAATTCGTCTTCAAAGTATAATTTTAATTGCCTATTTTGAGTCATCGTAACATAATTTAATCAATATATTAAAATTTAACACATGTAAAAATCGTACAGTCCCGCTTTAAAATGAGACAAAAACATTTCAATCTGGTTAGTCTCCATCTTACATACACTGGCCAAAACAATATTGCTCATACCTCTGATTGACTGGTCCACTGTTTGTTGCTGGTCTGGATGAAAGCCTGCTGTAGCCTGAGAGAGGCCAGTCTATGCTCCTCCACTGACTTCTGATTGGTTGATTCCGTTGTGGAATCAAGGCTCTTCTCCCTTACATGAACATGCTCCTGAAAATCAGAAACAGAACATGATAATATCTTGAGGTAAAGGTCGGGTGCCATATCCACAATAAAATCTGTGGCACATGGATGCAGGGATTCGCATCAATATAATATTTTGGGGATGCACATGTGCAGGGCTTAGGGGGTTGGTAAGTAGGCGTCCTCTTCTTAACAAATGCGGAGCCCCAATCAGTTGATTTGCTGCATTTGTATCCAAATTTTGTATGTGTTGTTTCAATAAGAAAACTGTAGAATGAACTAATTATTACAAAATAGTAATAGTATAATAAAAAACTGTCTCGTGTGAATATTATATTACCTTTTTTCTTTAATAAGACTAGATGCATTCATAAAAATATCAACATATTTTTTTATTAGTGATATAGGAAGTTTCTCACACTGCATGGCCACTTAATCAGAAATCAAAATTTAAATTAAAACAATACCAGTTACACTCAAAGGGCAGGGAACCATGTGACTGTTAACCAGTCCATAGAATCATCAGATAAGCTCACAATGAATATCAACCAGTCAAAATATACAAGCTAATGTTCCCAGATGATTGAGCCATGATAGGCTTTGACAGTTCTGACATTTGATGCCGACTGTGAAGTCGTTAATTAATCTAATTAAGTGGTATAATTTAATCTCAATGCATGCAGCAAAAAGAACAATTTGTGCAAACTGAACCAAGATTAATGTTTTAAACAATGTCATATCTCTTGGCATATGTTCTCAGTTATCAATAAAATAACCAATTTAAGATAACTTAATGTACATGAATAATTCTTTTAATTGCCCAGGGCGTTTTCTGATAATTTTGGAAACATGACCAATACTAATAAAATTTGGATTTTTGCATAAATATACTCAAAATTGGGGAAAAATATAATTGTTTGATATAAAAATGTTGAACTATATATAACATTATGAAGGCCTATATTATTGGTGAATAAACTAATAATAAGAATATAAAAGTTAGCGTGTTAATTATATGATTTATTATATGGACAAAAATAAAAATGATAAACCTTATATTGCCATATATGATATACTATTTATCCTGTGGGTAGGCATCAATACATGGATTGTAACACACTACGTGTAATTCGTGCGCTAGAAACATAATACAGTATACTATGGTACCGAACATGATATGTACGCTACAAACACTATAATGCTTGTCAAAAAAGACAAACAAAAAACTGATGGGTGTATCAATTACCGCAATATCTTCCCTAACGACAGCTGAGACGCATTATTCAAATACAATTTGAAATAATCCCTTATTATAATTCTGTCACCGTATAATAAAAAACTTTGATAATATGGTATCAGTCATTTCTGAATTTTTTTTTACAACCACTTTTCACATACACCATATCATTTGCAGTTGTTTGCATGTTGGTGGATATTTAAGCATATTCAGAACCATGTTGGTGGATATTTAAGCATATTCAGAACCATCCTAACTGCGTACTTGCGTAATCGGAGAAATTCGTCGTGCATGTTAACCCAATCTACAATGTCAGGATAAATGGAAGATAATATGATTATGTTTCACAGTTCTCATAAAATGAACATAAAACATATGCTAAACACATGCTATAACCGCTCATATTCATGACAGTCCTGCAATTCTGTTCAAAATAATAATATCAAGTTTAAGGCAAAATTGCTGACACAAAGTGTGCATTTTACTGAGGCTCACCAAGAAATAAAGCTGCTATAATTTGCACAAACTGCTCCAACCAAAAAAGCCTCCATCTCAATCAATATCATTATGAAGGCTTATCATATGATTATAAAAATTGTACTTAATTAAAGGCAGATGTATTTTCTTTCCTTTGAACTTAATGATGGTCAACCTTATTAATCTTCAAATTCTACCCATTGGCAAAAATAATCCCTTGTGAAGATTCAACACCTGTCATAAAATTAAAAGTTTGGGTGTTTTTTTTCCAATCTTTTTTCTTGTCTATTGTGGAAATATTTGTTTTTGGCTTTAAATAGGTTTTATGTATCAATTAATTCTCAATGACAATGATCATACATCAGCTTTTCATCAATTTATACGTAAACATTAAATCTTGCTTAACAAAAAAAATAAAATAAAACATAAAAATGTTTCTTGTTCTTTTTTATTTGATTAGTCATCAAAAACTAAAAGACCAAGACATCCCATTCCACCTATGTTAGCCTGACCTAAACATTAACCCAGTGTCTTTTGTGGGATTTACACCACTAACAACCTCTGAACAGATTTATGTATTTAAAGAGCCATAAAAATTCTTTGCCACGATTGAAAGGAAGATCCAAACATTATTAAGTCAAATCATAAATTCATTTCTGTAAATGTAGTGTGCAAACAAATGGGAAAGCCTGCAGAGTTAAAAATTAACTGAATGCAATCAATTTGAGCCTTGTTCTGGGAAAATGGGGCTTAATACATGTGTGTTCGAACAGGCTAATCAGGGATGACACTTTCCGCTTTTATGGAAATTTTCCTTTTAAAGGAAGTCTCCTCTTAACGAAAATCCAGTCAGGGCGGAAAGAGTCATCCCTGATAAGTCTGTTGGGACAACACTTTATGCACATGCGTTAAGTCCCATTTTCCCAGAGCGCTGCTGATTTGACAGTTTTGAGCAGCAATAACACATTGTGATTTGCAGCTAAACAAGACAAGCCTTGAGTGAACATGCCTAAAAACACTGTGCATTTAACTGAATTAAAGTGGACTGTATATTATTATTATGATGCTTAAAGCCCCATTTGTACTAAAAAATCAACGAAAATTTCGTACAATATTTCGTAAAATTTAAAAAAGAGTTACCCAATTAAAAATCAGTGTTCCTAAAAGCAAAATCCAAAATCTCAACACCAGATGTGGTCTAGTAACATGGATGTTTGTAGAAACAAAATGCTCGTTTTTATTTTATTTAGTGTTCATGTGACATATAAATAGATATCAGTGCAGGAAATTAAAATGGAATTAGTTGTGTCGCAAAAAAATAAAAACCTGCATTTTATATCTACAAACATCTATGGTAACCACACCACATCTGGCATTGAAATTTCGGAAATTGCTACATGGAAGACTGATTTTTAATATTTTAACTTTATTTTACGAAATATTGTACGAAATTTTTGTTGATTTTTTAGTACAAATGGGTATTTAAGGCCTTAGCAGATGTACATGTTGTTTAAATTGTTTTAAAACTTTATGAAGGAAACTTGTTTATTTGATGCATTAATTGTATATTCATATTTTGTTTATGTAATATTTCATCCGTATGTATTTCTGTATAAATGTTTTCCATTGATTTGTAGTAAAGCATATTAAAACAATATTTTATATATTGGAGAAACTCAAATTTAAGATTTGTTAACACCATACACACTAGCTTGTATTTAAAAAAAAAATCAATCATACAGATACATGTATTATTTGCATTCCTCAAACAAAAATGTGAACCACCAATCCCACAGTATGTATTAAAAGTTATCAAAGTTATTTTTAAGAGGTATTTTGTTAATTGTTACCGTAACACAAGACACAAGTGTGCAACTAGACACCCCCTAGACTGCATCACATATGAAAAAGTGGGTATGAGATATGCAAAGATAGTGACTTGCGTTACATTACTACAGTTATAATGGATGGATGGATTTTTTAGAATGCAACTGTTCTATGTACATTAAAGTAACCTTAACGTATAACTGTCATTCATGGTCCCCAATGAAAAAATTGTATACTTCGAAAAATTCAGGTATTTTTTAACTTAATTTAGGAAGATTATATATAGTAAAAAGAAAATCTCTGTAAGTGTGCAGGAGTTTTTCAAGTACAGATAGACGTTAACTGAACGATTTTGTATAACTCGACAACAATCACATTTCAAGAACTGTTCAAGTTCTTTGCATTTCAAGAACATTTTACAAGAACAATTCAAGATCTACATTTTTAAGAACTTTTCCAGAATTTTTAAGGACACTGTTGACAGAGCAAAAAAAAAAATACACCACCACTTACGACTGTTGGCTTCTTAAGACTGTATCAACTGTTTTCTTGTTCATATAATATAAACATGCTATTGTGAATTAATTACTTATGTGTTGCTGCTATTAGTTTTAATATTTGAATGTTCGCTTATATCTTCAGTGAATTAAAAAAATAATAATCAAGTGTTCTACATGCTTAACATCTGGAAATTAATATAAGCTTCTTAATTACAACTTGTTAAATTCTGAAGCAATGTATCATCATCAATCACATAATAATTTGAACAGAAGTCATTCATTCGCTTGATGACACTCAAAATAAACACTGCCACCATTCTACATTAATAGTGTTGTGTACACAGGGAAAAGTATCGATTTTTTTTTAATATATACTATATATACTAAGTTAGTATGTATAGTATAAAGTAAAAAAAATCGAGACTTTTCCCTGTGGTTGTGTAGCCTGCAATGATGGATGCCCACGGCAGCCATTATATTTCAATTTAGCAATTTCAATAAACCAATTTAATGTTATTTGCTCCTTTTCACTGAAATAAAATACCTGCATCAAAACTGGAGGTGACATTGACCGAGAGAAACACCATTTTGTAATCAAACAATTACTTAATTGAGACACACCATGTGAAACTGGTGTGCCTGAAACCTGACGTGGTCAGCTTTGACCATTTGAGCCCGATATCCCGCCAGGTTTAGAATGGTGACGGGCTAAATGGCCACCAATTTAACTTGTCAACATCAGCATCATCCAAAGTGTCATCACCTGTTTTTATACAAAGATTCTTATATTGAAAAAAAATGTTTTGAAGGAAGACAAGTTCAATTAAAACCTTAGACCCAGGCAAAAAAAGCTCATACAATTCATGAATAAGTTCATGAATAAGTTCATGAATAAAAATAAATCATGAAAAGCAAAATTTGTGTTTCATGAAGTTTCAGTATTCATGAACAAATTCATGAATCCTTTTGGAAAGTTTTTTGAAATTTTATAATATATAATATTTATTCATAATTATAATTATAGAATGGTCTTGCAATCGGAGCTCATCCATGACAATTTAAATTCACTTACATTATTTTAAACTGATTAAACAATAAAAAACATATGCTAAAAGGGCTCTTTTTCGCTTTCGCACGAAGCTCGCGAGTGTTAAGCGATAATTGTACAAGCGTGAGTATGTTATCATATGTAAGGTTTAGTGATCTTTTAGTTATTAACAATTGTGCTTACTTACAGACTTTTCCTATATGTATGTTATATTTGTAATCTATTAAAATTTGTGAATGCACCCGTATAAATTAATGCATTTTTATTGTCCAAATCTCTTAATATACTTTATAACACACATAGTACTAAACACTTGCTACTTTGGATCTATAGTGTTTTTTTGTTTGTTTGTTAATCGTGTTTTTTTTTCTTTGTTCATTTTGATAAAAAAAAAAAATGTATTCTTTTTCTTCTTTTATGATAAATTAAAATATATTGTGATAACAAACGTGTCAAATTAAAGACTTGTTAGCCTTTTAAATAAAGCTTGTTTTAAAAATAAAAAAAAATATATTGAGATATTGTCTGAAATGCATGCCCATAATTTTCCCTTTTGTAAGTTTCTATAATAACCATATGTAAAAACTATTATACCCTATCAATAATCTTCCATTGCGTTAAAATGCAATTTTGTATGTATTAATTAACCACTTAATCTAAGAAATATTTCAATCTTTAATGAAATAGCATTTGCTTCCAATTGTCATTTTTTAATTATTCTGTTTAAATTGCTCTGTTATACTGAACTTATACGTTGTTTGTTGATGTTAGATGTATGCTTACAAATGATTCTAGAAAACATTTTACATCTTAACACTTAAAAATCATGTCTTTTAAATTATTAGTTGTGCTGAATTTGATTTACTCACTCATATCAAAAATAGAATTACACTCGCTTAATTTGTTTTAAATGTTTGCAATAAAGTATAGATTACATATTAATTTGAAAAACATATTTTCTTTTTGTTTCTGACGTGTGTTTTTTTTACTTCTGTTTGCATAGTAGTATAATTACATATTTTGTAAACACATCCCCATCTAGTTTGTCATAATGTTAATTCTAACACAGACCATTATAAAGCAGCTTATTATATATTTAAAAATATCTCCTCTAATACACTTACTCATATCATCCCATTCTTCGCAATTTTACCAACAACATCATGTTTCAACACTAAACCACTGTAAAGTACCTGAATTTGTAAATAGATTTCACTAACTTAAAATAAAAGTAATAATAAATAAATGTATGTATTCACTGTTATTATATAAATTATACTTCTTAAAATATCGTGTTGTCAGCTGTCTTGCAAGATATTTACACCAGACTTAAAACTTTTAATGATTTGGAGCTCATAAATGTTTAGGCACCATGTTGTTTCTTTAAAAAACAAAGGGAAGATACTCTTGCAAGCCTGTGTGACTTTTTGTGTGTTCATAATAATGCACTTTTGAGATTCTAAATGTGTTTCCCAAACTTTTCTTTTCTTATCTTGTATTGTTCAAACATGATTTTTCTGGTGTAAGGAATATATGTATAATAAGTTTTAACACATTTTATAAAAATTCATAAATATTTGACAAAATCGTACAGTTTCTCTTTTACTTGGCAACTATCCTTCTTTACGCTTCACTTAAAATGAACAGAATTTAAACTTTTTTGCATTGCAAACGTTCATTAAAGTAACATTTATACTCAAAAATCAACGAAAATTTGGTAAAGTATTTCGTAAAATAAAGTTACCCAATACAAAATCAATGTTCCTTATAGCAAATACCAAAATTTCAAAACGAGATGTTTTCTGGTAACATGGATGTGTGTAGATATAAAATGCTTGTTTTTAATTTTTCGTGTCACAATTAATTCCATTTTAATGTACCGCCCTGATATCTATTAATACGACATACGAACACTAAAATGATACCATGTTAGTGTTCGTGTGTCGTATGAATTGATATAGTCGCGGGACATTAAAATCGAATTAAGATGCAGACCACCCAGATCTGAATCCACGTGATTATGGTTGGCGAAAGAACGAGGCGTCAAACTGACCCTTTTGCCCATTACAGTAGCATCACGTGTTGCTTCAGCTCCACCCAATGTGTTTAAATGATAAAAATGTGGGTGTTAAAGCCATAGCACATGTTCGACACTTCGGTGCTCATGTAATTAAGCGCGACTACCATGTACTATCTTGTGTGCTTGTCAAAAGGTTCAAGCTGACATAATGCAATGTAACAATGAGCAGACAAAACTACTAAATAATATTATTTGAACATCTTCATTTTTCTTTTGCAAAATCTGGATATGATCTTGTATTTAGTATTTTTGGGCAGCCATCTTGAATGCGGAAAAACACTCTTAAACATCGATGGACTGCATTAATAACGATTGATGTATTTATCTTCTTTAAATAACTTTATGATTTGTTATAGAGTACGAATACATATATGATAAATGTATATGTAATAATGATTTATTCGACATTTGTGTTTTTCATTAATAATTTTATATTGATTTATCGACGGTTATTTTGTGAAACGATAATGCACAAAGGACACCACTTTAATATAATTGCTGTTTATTTAGTTGATGATTATTAAAGAAACATGTAAAACTAATGGGACAATATTTTCATGCACTAGTATGTAAGGGAAACGTCTTTAAATTACAATATGATATGACATTTAAATTGCATCCCATGTCTTCGCCACTTTTCATAATAGTAAATCATCAAAAGGAAGTAAAGATAAATAACAGCTAATGTTCGCAGAACAGTAACTAATCTTAATATTGCTTTACTTGGATGCTTTGCTACATGCTTTATCGTTCATCGTTCCCTGAATGTTAAAAGATATCAACGATTTCTAATGAATAATCGTTATTTTCATATTTCTTTTTCGTTTTCTTTGTCATGGAAAAGAATAATAGTTGTCTTATTAAATTTAATATTTAAATTCCATTTACAGCAATACGAATAGCAAGTATTTAAAACAGATATGAGAAATCCTAAATATTGCAGTATATCAACAACATTAATTAATACAAACATTTAAACTTGTGTTACGTTTGTCTATACCTTTATCGTTGTGTGTGATCATAATATATTCAAAGTAATTGAGAAATAGGAAAATAGATGGGACAAATTTAACCCTTGACGAACAGTGCGTGGACCTCGTGTGACTTTTGGATGGACTCTTACAAGAACAAATCGAAGTATTTCAAATAGTTATACGATTTTAAAGTACTCCTATCGTCACCTATCATATGCCTATCCAGCTCACGTTTTTCAAGTGTCAAGATAAGTCATGAAACTAAGATTCAGTATTATCTTGGCGGTTATTTGTTGCAATTGCCACTTACGGAGTAGAGTAATGTTATTTCCTGTAACTAATTCTCTGTATATTTTTTTGATAAAACTAGATTATCATCACGATGTACCTGTTATTGCGACACAATTTATTGCTTTGTACTATCCTTTTTTTTCTTCTAACTTTCATTTACATGTCCATGAACTTTGTCGTATTTTTGTAATCGCGTTACCAGTTATTATCTCATATTAAATGACCTGTTTCACGGCGAGTTATAATCGCAAACTTATCTGGCATACATTTGAGCCGCGCTATCTGAAACATCCTGCACATTTCACGTACGCATTCAATTATGTTTAGATTCAGTCAAAAAGAGACCTATAATACAATCAGGTACGTTTTAAATTTATTTTTTAACGTCTTTCAATAAGAATATGCATACTTATATTGTCCCAAGACTCATTATATGTCTTGTTATGTATATATGATTTTTATGTGGTTAAGTGAAATGGTAATTCTAACATCATAATCGCTGACCTTTGAATAAAAAATTACAAAATCGCCATTGTTAAAGTTCTCATTAACAACGCAAAAAAAATCCCGAACTTAAGCACCGTTCGTAAATATAGTTTTCTGTTGAATGCAAACATAGTTATCAAAATCGTGTTAAAATCGAATTGTTGTTCGCTGTGTCGTTATGTATCGATCAAACAACAATTCTTCGTCGTTCTGCTGCATGCCTTCTACAATGAAAACCACATCTGTTATGACGTGTAACAACGGTAAAACTATTTTTGAAGTAACTATTTCAACAAATCACGATTAAACTGTTTCCAACTTGTTGTAATATAACAGCGTAAGACGTATTTTCAAGCACATATAAACTGTCGTTTATAAACAAAAGTATACGACAACCACATGCATGTACACAATAACAGATTGTCAATTCAAATTTAAAGAACACAATCATGTGGTTATTTTAAATAATTACCAATGACGCTGATTTTCTGAATCTGGACATATCAACGCTGTCATTGAAAAAAACGTAATTGTAATGGGCACGTTGACTTTGTTTATCTTATCATCCGTGGTATTCTGATCTTCCTTGAGTGTTAACTAAACATATTGAAGTATCCAACCATAACAAAAACACCAGATAGGAAATTAAAACATTAAAGTTGTATGCACGTGTACACTACAACTATAGTGAAAACATATTTAATGCAACATCTTACTTTTCGATTTAAATAAATCAATCAATATTGGAAAAACAAAAGTGTTTTCACGTATTGTTATGTTTTAGGTCAACCGTAAAACCATAGAACCAACGAAAACAGCTCTATGTGATGTTTTTACCGAAACATGGGTGGCTTTTCAAGTAAACATGGAGGTAAACTAACTCGTGACACATCGTTATCAAATTTTACATAAACAGAATCGCTAAGAAACATGTCGTAGCTATAGCACGTATTTAATAATTATATAATATT
>VMBQ01001010.1:93444-147875 GCA_007657795.1 Dreissena rostriformis | reverse complement strand
ATATTTGAAAATCTAACCAGTTTAAACGAAGCGTACGAAAAGTTACGAGCGACACTGCATGCAATATGGTGTGCATAGATCCCATCTTAAACGTATTTTTACCCGCCTCAACAGATGGCGAGCTGAAAATCCGAGCAAATTCGTCTTCAAAAATTCCCACCGATGGAATCACGTCCCCGGTACAGACTGTTTCACTAACGGCAAAGCCTAGCACTACACAGTCATCATCGTCTAAAGCAATGAACATAACAACTTCAAAAACATCTGACAATCCCATTGGTACAGCTAAATCGTCGGCGAAATCCAGCGCTTCAACTACACCATCAGCTAACATTGGAAAAGCCAGTTTGTATTCATACATAAGCATGCACATAATGTGAAGTTTTCTGGGTTAGTAAAAAGTCACATTCTATTTGCAAATGCAGAAAGATAAATTGCATTCAATTAAAATATATGGTTCAAAGGTCACATATATTGCAGGTGATATCTTCGCTAAAATATCAACCGTCCTGCCATTAAAAGATGATATTGTAGAAGGACGAACGGTAGGTTAAAAAGCATATAAAAATATATTCGATGTAATACGATTTTAGTATAGATTCAAACAGCATAATGTGTTCTCAAATGGTATCTTACATTGCTTTAAATTTACCAATCAATCTAGCTATGTATGATAAATTTGTGCTTGATTCATATCAGTGTAAACACCGAATTCGTTGGTACTTCATGTTGTTCCTTTTGCAGATAAGAGTACAAAAGAGTCAAAAGGAAATTGCGATTGTATGTGTCTCCATTGACTTTGGCACAACATACAGCGGCTTTGCATATACCTACTATAACGGGTCTAACACAATATGTGCTCCACACAACAAGGTATGCATGCTTGTAAACTATCCCGATACCAACGAAATAAATGTATCTTAGTGCTTAATATTTTTGGTAATTTCATCCGTACTTCTGTGCCTTTTGTAATGTCCGTTTGTTTTCCTATCAACATTCGATTAAACTGAAATGAAGAATAATAAAAAGCTTAATTATCGAAAAACAGATATCTGTGCAATTCGATATGGCTAATGTAAGCGCCTAGTTCAATATTGTTCTCAGTAGTATGGCACATTAATGTCTAGTCAGAAAACATAAGTGTATGGGACTCGGTTTTACTTCTGGGCAGAGGTTGATGGCAAGCTTCTCAAGGCTATATACAACCAGTTGGATTTCAACAAAATGAGAAGTTTATTACGAAGAGTTTGTCTGCATTGTGCTACAATATTTAATAACTTTACATAACGTAGTTGTGATCTTTAATTGCGCTTCAAGTACGTATTAGCTCATATTTACCACATGCTATTTCTAAGTAACTACAGGCACGAATGCCATTCAACTAGGAAGATATGTTCCAGTAGTTATCAGCTTAAAGGGAGACTGTACGATTTTCATATGTGTTTAATTGTAATACATTGATAACAATATGTTACACTAACACAAAATAGGCAAGAAAAATTATTCATTCAAGACGAATTTCATAAAATGCAGCAAAGACAAGTTAGCGCTGGTTAAAGCCGATGCCGATACTTTTACTCGTATTTGCTTGGAAACAAAATTGTGTCTTTGTGTCGTATGAACGAATCTGCACTAAAACTAAATTTAGATTCACAGTGTACATGCATGATATATATGCTGGCGAATTCGGCTGGAAGCCTTTTTCGAAACCAGAATTAAACATCTGGCTTATTTCGCATTTTTCGACACATGTTCACATCCCTGATTATTACAAAAATTACAAAACGCATTGTACTTCTATCCTATAGACTCCAACAGTGTTACTTCTTGATCCTGAAAAAAATCCGGTTGCGTTCGGCGATGGAGCTCGATTTCAATATCAAGAACTAGTTGCATCTAAAAAACACACAGACTGGTATCTGTTTGAGCATTTCAAGATGGCTCTCTTTGCACGGGGCATGGTATGTCGGTCTTGTTGTAACATCTGATTTTAAAACAGTGTGTATTATAAATGATACAAAGCTCAAAAGTGTTTACGTAAAATGCACAATTTATCTTTCTTTTTCATGAAGTCGTTGGATAGGGATGTTACAGTCAAAGATGTTCTTGGAAAGGAAATCAAAGCCATTGACGTTTTCACTCATGCGATAAAGTTCCTTAAAAAGGAAGCCATGGAAGCGGTTAATGATATAAAAGTTCAAAATAAAACAATCGACATCGATATAAAGGAAACAGACATGCATTGGGTTCTGACTGTTCCAGCTATATGGAATGACATGTCCAAGAAGTTCATGCGAGATGCTGCAACAATGGTAGCATGTTTGTTTATTAATTGTTCTCAAGCTTGTCCATGCATTTTTATTATATTCGATAGTATGCCCATCAGAATCTTGTTTAAATCTATTCTTAACTGACAATATAATCACTGGTACATTTTCACTGACATTTATATCTTGAGATAATATCCCAACTGTGTTATCATAAGTTACACATTTGTACTGCTCTAAATTACAAAAATAGCATCTCAATGTTTGTTTCCAAATAAAGGCAGGTATACCAGATCAGCTTCTTACTCTGGCGTTGGAACCTGAGGCAGCGTCTTTGTATTGTAGAGAGTGTCTTGGGATTGCAGACCTACCTGCTGGTCATCGTTACATGGTGTTGGATCTTGGAGGTATCTACTCACGTTTGTTTTACACATTCAAGGTTACATAATAAACAACTATTTATATACGATGGAATAAAACTAAGTGCAAATTACACCGCGTGTGCCTTTAATTGATAAGTGCGTGTCATGTAAATATGAGCCTGCATGTAGACACTTTCGTTATCACCGTTAATGCCCAAACGATACGTGCACTATCTTTACTATTTGTAATCTATACATTTAAGGTGGTACGGCCGATATAACAATACATGAGGTGAATGATGACGGAACATTATCTGAAGTGCACCAACCTGCCGGAGGAGATTTTGGAGGCACAAATGTGGATAACGAATTTATTAATATGTTGGTGCAACTTGTTGGTGCGCAAGTTTTTCAAGCTTTCAGACGTAATCACACGGATGATTTTTTGGAAATCATGCATGACTTCGAAATAAAGAAACGGAACTTTAGTGGAAAGAGTGGGATTCGGCTTCACATTCCGGTGAAGCTTAAAGAGATGTACCTTGATGATGTAGGAGATACATTAGAATCAAGTATTCACACGACGCCGTTTGGGCAGAACTTAATTTTCAGAGGAAGAAAGATAAATATTTCCTTAAAGATGGCTAAAAAATGGTTTGATACTGTATTAGACAATATTGTTGACCTCATAAACGAATTATTAACAAAAGTCAACGAAGTTGATCAGATATTTTTAGTAGGGGGTTTCGCTGAATCTCCATATTTGCAAGCAATGATGAAATCTAAATTCGCTAACATTGTAGTCATTCCGAACGATCCATCGATGGCAGTTTTGAAAGGGGCGATTGTTTACGGTAAGAAACCGTTAGTCATCGCTTCCAGAGTGTGCAAATATACATACGGTATTGCTCGTATGATGAAGTTTAAAAAGCACCACACTCTTCGAAAAAAGATAACCATTGACGGTGTCGACTATTGCGATGATCTGTTTAACAAGCACATTGAAATCGGAACCAGAGTGACCATAGCTGATGCTGACAAAGCGATCGCACATGAATATTTCCCTGCTACGGCCGATATGAAGCAGGCCGTTCTAGAAGTTTATGCAAGTCCCGATAACAATCCCAAATGTGTGGATGACGAAGGTTGCCAGTTGGTCGGTTTGATAAAGCTTGACATTGATCCACAAGGAGATATATTTTCGAAACTACTGGTAAAGATGATATTCGGTGGGACGGAACTGCGGATTGAAGTTCTGGATGTTAAACATAATGTTGTAACCATTTCGAGTGTAGACTTCGTTGGTTGATCTAAGCATGCACTTTGAAATAGAATGGTATATACTGACGATAGATTAAAAGCGTGCTTTATAATTTGAATTACAATGCTATGAGTTAAATGTTCATTTGTGTTTGGTAATTAGTTATGGGCTAGACGGAAGGCAAAGCTTGCCATCATACCGGTTTAAACCCCCAAATATGTGCATTTACCGTTCCGAGACAGTGCTTATATCTTTTCTTTTTTTACATTGTTTTTTTTTGTGTTAAACTTCATTGTATCGGCAATAGGCCATTTGCCTTTAAAAAGAAGGACGGGTTAAACAAGAATGTTCCTCCAAATAATGTTTTTTGAGTTGTATTATTTATATGTCTTCACATTATTAGAATAGTCAAACATACGAGACATCCACTTCAAACTGGACCCAAAATAAGCGTTGCAGAAGATCCTGAAAAGGCAGTAGTCAATAAATATTTTCCGACAACAACAGATATGAAACAAGAAGTGCTTGATGATGTATATGCGAGCCCCTTAAAGACCCAATGTTTGTGGACGACCATAAATGCCAGCTGGTTGGTTTGATCAAGCTGGACACAGATCCATATGGGGATATTAATTCAGAATTATTGGTAAAGATGATGTTTGGTGGAAATGAACTACAAGTTCAAGTCACCGATGTCAAAAATAATAAAACTACAAACGCCAGTTTTGACTTTTTTGGCTGAGGTATGGTAGCCTGTCGGAATAGGCCGTTTGACAGCGTTCGTTCGAATTTAACCATCAAAAAGTGGTTAGGTTTTTTGATTTATCAAATACAATCTGACACTTAGATAACTTTAGTATGATAAAAAATAATATAAGATAGTTTACGAAGTTTGCTGAATATTAGCAAAATCACGTAAAATTAGGTAATGTTATACATATTTAGTCGCTGTATGACGGACACTCAGAACTCATAACGTTCATAAAAAAATATCATGAATAATGGCGTTAATCATACATCGAATAGTCTAATCAAAAACGTCAGTTAGTTTTGGAAATAATAACTTGTATTACATGGAAATTTAACGTTATATTTGTATTGTTAACAAGTATATGTGTGAACTGTAATTTTAATACGTCCATACGTGCGTTTTTAATTATTTGTACGTGTATTTGTTTGTTTGTTTGTTTGTTCACGATCACGTTTATGATAAACCAGAAATTATTCGCTACAAAACATACGTTTTATTTCGGAAGGCGTTTGTTATCAGTGATTATGATCACGACGCAAATATTACAGTAAATGCAATCTTTGTCAATCAGTATCGGTATTCCATTCTATGAAAAAATAGTGCATCCTTATTAGCAGCAGTAGTAGAAAAAACAGCCGCATTGCCAGAGTCGTTATCACCATCCTCAAGAAAAAAGTGTTTGAACATCGTTGTCATCCATGTAATCAACCATGCCAACATCATTATTATAAGCATCATCATCACTATCATCACCATCATCATAACTAATGTTGGCTCTGATGTCCATGTCATCACTTATTTAAGCTGTATCATAAGCATCCTTTTCGCAAGGTTTGTATTCAGGTACTGAAGCATAACTTGTTTCCTACAGAATGTATAATCTACATTACTGGATTTGAATAAAAAAGCAATTATCTTTTAGGTTTAGTTATAAATATTACTCCTTTGTCATAACAATATATAAACAATTATTATAACACAGAATGACATACATTTAATTTATTTATCAAAAGTAACAAACTATACAATTATGTTTGATAAATACATAAATAATCCACAACAAGATTTAAAAAAATCAGCACAATTCATTGATCACCATTTCGAATGAAAATGAAACAATGTCCACACAAAACAAATCAAAAATCGGCAATAATAACATAAATAAAAAATAATACAATTAGCTTAATAATCAAGTCCCGTCACTCGAGTATTGCACAAATATCACAGTCAGGAATTGTCTCCCTTTGGTCATTCCATACTGAGCAGGTCACACAATTACAGCATGGGCTGAAATGGAAGATAAAATGTGTAATATAAATGGATAGTATAAATACTAACAATAAATATATTAATTAAATGTTTTTTTTCCATTTAAACAATTATTTGATTATAAAACCAAGATAAGATGTTAAAAAAACTATTCATATCTTACATGTAAAACTTTAGTAAGTATGTATGTGCAAGTTAGTTTTTTAGTAAAATTATTGAAATATAAAACCATTTGTTTTGTATATGAATCTACAAGAATTGTTATGTACACCTTTTTAGTACACTTAAATAAACTACTATGTATATAACAAGCATGGTTGTTATGTTCTATGTTTAAAATAAAAATTTTGCACAAAAAAACAACAGATATCAAAACTATTTGTTCTTTTGTCAAAAGAAAAGTCATGGTTTTAAGTCCGTTTCAACAAACAGTTCTTCCAATTTCAATACAATACATACGGAAATACTAAACCATTAAGAGCATGAGCTTAACCCTTTGCATGCTGGGAAATTTGTCATCTGCTAAAATGTCGTCTGCTGAATTTCTAAAATCAGCATTTTCTTCGATTTTTTTCAAAGAATACTATCAGAATAGCAAACAGTTTGGATCCTTGTGGCGTCTCATCTGGATCCAAACTGTTTGCAAAGGCCTTCAAAATCCGGTTCCAGCGCTCAAAGGGTTAATGCATGCATATTCTTACTTTGGATTGTTTGTTCTGATCCATGCTAACTATTGCATATGAAAGTCAAAAATATTCACATGCTTACCACATAATGTCAAGCTTATGTCTTTGCTGCAGTGAGGCATGCTTTTCTGGAAATTGTCAAGACCTTGGACAACCCAACCCTCAGCACTGAAAAAAACAATCAGTTCTGATATAAACTAATTTTGCAGGCTATAACCAAAAAAATCCTCTCAGTCCATGAGATAAATTAACCATAGCACATTCTAGAATAAACAAAATGTTCATCTTTTGTGTGAGTATTTCTTGTTGATTAGATTCATTGATATCTGGATGATAAAAATAAAGAAGCACACAGAAGCGCATAAAGTCACAATGCAATTAAATTGAAACTATTAAAATCCAATTTATATATAATAAAGTCACAATGCAATTAAATTGAAACTATTAAAATCCAATTTATGTAAACAGTTTAGTCAATTAAATGCTGTCCTCTTTGATAACATCTTACAGAAACAAAACAGCTTATCAGATATGGACCTTTCATTGCAAGCAAACAATTGCAAAACATGCTGCATAAACTTGAGTGTCATTTGAAACATTGTAAGACCATGTTTATGCCCATATCAGCCCATCTTGCATCATTTAATACTCAAACAAGGGTAGAAAACAATGCCAATCTCAATTAAGGCTCATGTTGTGTCAACAGCCAAGGCGATTACAGCCACTTCAAGTCATTAAAATAGCCCCGTATCCAGGAACTGGCAGTGTATGTTGATGACAGAAAGTAGTTCCACAACATGGCAAGTTTACAGCTTTTTACTTGACAAGAATCATCTTACACTAACTCTGGATATTCGTGATCAAAGTAACCAAGATTTGTTTCACTTTTCAAAGCTTGCATATGCAGACTCTAGGAATACAAAATAATTTCCAGAATCCAGTATTTTTACTAGTTTTATGTTTTCCATGATAATTATTAAAGATGTGGACAATTTTAATGTGAGATTACGAGTTGATGATTTTCTTATATAAGCAACCATTTATCACCCTTCAGTTGAAATTAAATTATGCAGTATCTGAGGAGGTTATTTGCAAAAACAAGGTCTGTTTCAATGATTATAGTGAATAAATTTATTAATCATTACAAAAGGAAGGTTATAAATTCATAATTACTTAGCTAAAGATACTGAAAGAGGAAAAGTGCATTGTAAGAAAAAAACACTTCAACTTCCTGTTAGAACGATTTGAAATAGAATTGAATCCGCAGGAAAGTGAAATATTTCATCGATAAAATGATATCGATATTTAAATGTACTCAGAAATCCACATGTTCATACCTTTGTTTATCACAGCAATAGTAGAGATGAGTAGTTCACACGAGATCACACATAGATGTCATGAATGGGTGGGTGGGGATGTTGCCAGTCCTCCAAAGAGTTGTCTTCGATATAGTAACTACCCGAGGTCGTGCTGTCGTCCTCATCGTACTGGGTCGTGTCCATGGACTCTGCTGGCATTAAGCTCTGTCCACGAGGCAATTGGAGGCCATTTTGAAACTTTTTATACATAAGTAAGTCTTGCACGACACTTTTCGAATGTGGTTGCCACAAAGAGCCATATTGTTCGGCAATGTTTTTTGTGGGTGATGGTGCGCTACTTATGAAACTTGACTGGTTTGTACTTAAGGGTGTAGGACTAGATGTGATGAAATGGTGAGGGCTGATGGGTGGGGAAAGACGAGGGAGATTCTTTGTTGGTGACTTTGTGAAGCCGTTGAGTGGCGACAAGGTTTTGTACGGGTTGCGTTTCAAGGGTGGAGGTCTCTGCGGTGGCAAGTCACTCACATCGGAGCGCCCCCTGGCAAGTATCTTGGCCTGTTTTGATTGGCTGTCAGACCGATTGGCTGGTTTCCCATTGCGACCATTTTGATGACAGAGCTGATGATGTGTGATGCGTAAATCACCTGAAAAGAAGAGTTGTAGCTTATCAGAAACTGAATTCAATAAACATCTGTTTTATGAAGCTGTAACTAGCTTTTTCCTGCCAATATACAGATTTTGTATGTAGTATAACAACTACATTGAATATATGTAGCATGAATCAATAATTATTGTTTCAAAAAGTATATTTATTAAATCCATTAATTGTTTCTCGAAGGGAAATTAATACTAATTTTTCTTTTCCGGTGTTTACAATTATACACCAACATTTACAATGCTTACTGTTAAACCTCGTTTTTATTTTTGTGTCAAACTATTAGGAAAAATATTAGCACTTTTCAATCTCAATTTCACTTGGCAATTATCCCTCTTTACGCTTTACTTAAATTGAACAGAAATTCAACAATTTTGCATTTCAAAAGTACATTAAAAAGTCGTCTCAGTTCTATAATTGCAGTAGAAATAACAATTAGCCATAACTTATTATCCCAACAACTTTACCATTAGTAAATCAAACGTCAATTAAAAAGCATAAGTGTATGGATGATGAACATCGATGAAGAGTCAAGCATTTAAAAATTATAAAAAATGAGCATTAAATATTAAAACGATTGAAAATAACAATTATAAAAACCAATACATAAATCATTAAAAAGATCATTATGCTAATTGTGCACTGAAAAGTCCCATCTTAAGGCCAGACTATGGATCAAACAGAAGAAGAAAATGTTAAGTCCCACTGGAGCTATTATTGTACTATCATTGCAGAGAGACAAGATAACGGCCCTGTGTGACATATAATTATCCAAAAACCAACCCTGCATTAAATTTATCTTAAATCACCATTTAAAAGGTTTAAAATAGTGATAATGATATTGTCATTATATGATTATATTACACCAATTTGATACGTAACATCTTTTAAGCGGAAGAACAAGCATGAAGCATAGCAGTTGAAAAAACTCCTGGTCACAAGCTGGCAAGTTTTAAATTTCAAACTTATAAATGTTTCCCATCAAAAAAAAGCAGTAACTTTCTCATATTCTTTAATTTCTTGCTTATAATAAAGCTCAGATTCTTTTATACACTCTTAAACAATTTTTGGTATACAATTATACAAACTTATCAAGGAGTGTAGAATTTCTCAAGGCAGATTATTTGCAGTATGTTCTGTATTAGAAAAGTTACATTATTGAAGACTGTAACAAATTCGAAATAGAATTTATTTAAAACAATCTGGATCTGGAGAATGATTTAGATCCCCATTAAAAATGTGTCTACATGATTGCAACATTAATTAAAAAAAAAATAAAAAAAAAATAAAAAAAGTTTGCATTTAGTTGTTCACAAACAGCCAAAGGCTCACAGCAGAAAGACTTCGTGGTTTGCCAAGATTACCAAATACAAATGTTGTACCTGTATCGGAGACACTGCCGCCGATGCCACTGTCATAGGTAGCCGTGTCAGCTGACAGGTCGCTATGGATATCCTCCTGCTTCCTGCGATCATCACGAGCACCTGCTTCTGTTGTCAACTGGATATGGAGGATATAGATTAATAGAATTTGCATATTTACTGTTGCAGAACATGTTGTGATATTGAAAACATTGATTTCTTAAAGTTACATATTAATTGATTGTATTCTTATTATTTTATAGTTGTGTTGAAACAGCAAAATTAGTGTTTCTTCCTTGATTTTCTTCTTTATATTAACTGGTATATTTTGAGCAAAAGGAACAAATGGCATGTTTTCAATTAATAACCTTTTTCAGATTTACTGATACAAAAAGAATAACACTTTTAACTAAGAATGGATCAAGTAATATAACGAAATTGTATGTATTTAGTTATGGTCCTTAAAGTTTAAATAAGTTTCTGAGTGCCTTGTTTTGACGAAGTCTCTGAAATCCGCAACAGGAAAGATAATTTCCATGATGGGAAATTTTAACAGACTTAAGACATGTCTGAACATTTTTCTCCCCAATATCAATTAAATGATTTAATAATCACACCATAAATCTTCCATAACAAATGAATAACTCACCAAACAATGGTTGCAAAACAATACAAAAAAAAACAGCAACATAGCACAGAGGAGTGTGGTTACAAACAATAACCAGCTCACTGCGCCTGACCCCAGTTTATAAATTTAAACCAAAAACCCACTGTGTGCTTAATTTATTAAAGTCATCCAACGATTTTGGAATGAAACAAAGATGATTAACAGACAGATAACATTTTTATAACAGGATCAATTGTTAGAATAGAATCAGATTGTGGATGTGTGTACAGAGATAATGAATGCCAAACCCACAAATCGGTAAGTGATACTTTTTGAAAGATAAGTGTTATAAAAGATTATCAGCTAATAAATATCTCTAAAAACATGAGTCATTTGTAATAAATATTACCGTGAAACTGTGTATCATAAATAAGTCTAAACTTCCTACCGGTTCCATTCAAGCAATATAAATGACAGATTCTTCTATAACAATGATTCCTTAAGGCGGTTTGAAGAAAATAAAGTTTGAAAAATTGTTTCAGTTAATCATTTTTCATTTCTAAAATGAAGCAAAAATATTTCAAGCCGGTAAGTCTCCATATAGCATACACTGCCCCCAAACAATATTGCTCACACCTCTGATTGACTGGTCCACTGTTTGTTGCTGGTCTGGATGAAAGCCTGCTGTAGCCTGAGAGAGGCCAGTCTATGCTCCTCTACTGACTTCTGATTGGTTGATTCTGTTGTGGAATCGAGGCTCTTCTCCCTAACATGGACATGCTCCTGAAATTCAGAAACAGAACATGATAATATTTTGGGGAAAAGGTCTGGTGCCGTCTTATCCACTGTAAAGTCTGTGGCACATGGATGCAGCTAGGGATTCGCGACTTTATTATATTTTGGGGATGCACATGTGCTTAGGGGGTTGGTAAGTTAAGGCGTCCTCTCCATAACAAATGTGCAGACCCATTCAGTTGATTTTCTGCATTTGTATCCAAATTGTGTAGATATTGTCTGGATACAACTTCTGACCAAGTTTGGTAAAGATCGAATGAAAACTATTTGAATTAGAGAGCGGACACGAAAAGTGTGACAGACCGACAGCCTGACGGCCTGACAGCCTGACCGCCTGACGGACAGTGCGAAAACTATATACCCCCTTTTCTTCGAAAAAAGGGCATAAAAACTGTCTCGTGTGAATATTATATTACCTTTTTTTCTTAGTTATATATGAAGTTCCTCAAACTGGCAACTTAATCAGAAATCCAAATTTTAATTAAAACAATACCAGTTGCACACAAGGGGCAGGGAACCATGTGACTGTTAACCAGTCCATATAATCATCAGATAAGCTTACAATGACATATCAACCAGTCAAAATATTCACGCTTATGTTCCCACATGATTTAGCCATAATAGTTCTTATATTTGATGCCGACTGTGAAGTCGTTAATTAATCTAATTAAGTGGTATCATTTAATCTCAATGCATGCAGCATAAAAAACAATGTGTGCAAACTAAATCATTTAAATTATCGTTTTAAACAATGTCATATCTCTTGGCATATGTTCCCAAATATCAACAAATAACCAATTTAAGATAACTAAATTTACATTAATAATTCCTTTTATTGCCCAGGGCGTTTTCTCATAATTAAGAGAATATGACCAATATAACCAATAAAATTTGGATTTTTGCATAAATATAGTCAAAATTGGAGAAAAATATAATTGTTTGATATAAAAATGTTGAACTATATATAACATTATGAAGGCTTATATTATTGGTGAATAAAATAATAATCGGAATATAAAAGTAAGCGTCTTAATGATATGATTTATTATACGGACAAAAATAAAAATGATGAACCTAATATTGCCATATATGATATCCTATATATCCTGTGGCTGTGGGTATAGGCATCAATACATGCATTGTAACACACTATGTGTAATTCGTGCGCTAGAAACATAATACCTATACTATCGTACCGAACATGATATGTACGCTACAAACACTATTATGCTTGTCAAAAAAGACATACAGAAAAATGACGGGTGTATCAATTACCGCAATATCATCCCTAACGACAGCTGAAACGTATTATTCAAATACAATTTGAAATAATACCTTATTATATTTCTGTCACCGTACCATAAAAAACTTTGATAATACGGTATCAGTCATTTATGATTTTTTTTTACAACCACTTTCCAAATACACCATATCATTGGCAGTAGTTTGCATGTTGATGGATATTTAAGCATATCCAGAACCATCCCAACTGCGTACTTGCGTAATCGGAGAAATTAGTCGTGCATATTAACCCAATCTAAAATGTCGGGATAAATGGAAGATAATATGATTATGTTTCACGGATCTCATAAAATGAACATAAAACATATGCTAAACACATGCTATAACCGCTCATTTTCATGACAGTTTGTGCAATTCTGTTCAAAATAATAATATCAAGTTTAAGGCAAAATTGCTGACACAAAGTGTGCAATTTACTGAGGCTCACCAAGAAATAAAGCTGCTATAATTTACACTAACTCACTCAGTCACTAACTGCTTCATCTCAATCAATATCATTATTAAGGCTTATCATCTGATTGCAAAAATTGTATTTAATTAAAGGCAGATGTATTTTCTTTCCTTTGAACTTAATGATGGTCAACATATCTTCAAATTCTACCCAATGGCAAAAATACCATCATGCGAAGATTCAACACCTGTTAAAGCTGTCATAAAATTAAAAGTTAATGTTTTTTTTTCTTTAATTCTTCTTTCTTGTTTATTGTTGAATTAATTAGGGCTTAAATTGGGTTTTATATGTAATAAATTATTTTTCAATGACAATTATCAGACATCAGCTTTTCATCAATTAATATTTAAACCTGAAATCTTGCTTAACAAAAATATTTGTAAAACATAAAAATGTTCCTTGTTCTTTTTTAATTGATTAGTCACCAAATACTTAAAGCCCAAGACCTCCCATTCCACCATGTTAGCCTGACCCAAACATTAACCCAATGTCATTTATGGGATTTTACACTACTAAAACAGATTTATGTATTTAAAGAGCCATAAAAATTCTTTGCCCCTATTCAAATGAAGATCCGAACATTATTAAGTCCAATCATAAATTCATTTCTGTAAATGTAATGTGCAAATGAATGGGAAAGCCTGCAGTGTTAAATTAAACTAAATGAAATAAATTTTAAATTTTTGAGCAGAAATAACAAATGGTCATATGCAAGTTTACAGAACAGTCATTGAGAGAACAATTAAAATGTCGGAGAAACTTAAATGTAAGATTTTGTAAAACCATACAGGCTAGCTTTTATTTAAGAAAACCATAACTGATACAGATACATATATTATTTGCATTCCTCAAACAAAAATGTGAACCACCAATCCCATATAGTATGTATTAAAAGTTATCAAAGTTTTTTAAAGAGATATTTTGTTAATTGTAACCGTAACACAAGACACAAGTGTGCAACTAGACACCCCCAGACTGCATTGCAGATGAAAAAGTGGGTATGTGATATGCAAAGATAGTGACTTAATTGCAACATAACAACTACAGTTTATGGCTGGGTTGATTGTTTAGAATGCAACTATGTATTGTATAGCTGCAGCTTCTTTTTCAAACTTTAAGTTACTTTCTTTTCAGGTTCACAAATGACACTGTTTTGGCAGAAATACACAATTCACTGGTGTGGTTTACTAATTGTTAAGTGTTTCGTAGCAGACATATGTGGCGTGTTCTGAGAAAACTGGGCAAAATGCTTGTGCGTAAAGAGTCATCCCAGATTAACCTGTGCAGTCCGCACAGGCTAATCCGGGACGACACTTTCCGCCTTAACTAGATTTTCGCTAAGAAGAGACATCATGTTAATGAAAAATTCCATTCCATTCCATTGCGGACTGCACAGGCTAATCTGGGATGACAATTTGCGCACAAGCATTTTGCTCAGTTTTCTCTGAACACGCCACATATCAGAAATTCTTAAAATTACAGACCACTTAAGACCATTGGCTTCTTCAGACTGACTATCAACCATATTCTTTTTCATATAATATTAACATTCTATTGTGAATTAATTACTTATGCGGTGTTGCAATTTGTTTTAAGGCAACTTAAAGAACATAGATGCATGAACATTTATAAAATAGTTGCATGTTCGCTAATATCAAAAATCATCAAGATATTCTACATGCTAAACATCTGGAAATTAATAAAACCTTTTTAATAACATCTTGTTAAATCGTGAAGCAATGCATCATCATCAATAACATAATAATTTGAACAGAAGTCATTCATTCGCTTGATGACACTCAAACTATACACTGCCACCCTACGACATTAATGGTGTTGTGTAGCCTGCAATGATGGATGCCCACGGCGGCCATTATATTTCAATTTAGCAATTTCAATAAACCAATTTAATGTTATTTGCTCCTTTTCACTGAAATAAAATACCTGCATCAAAACCAGAGGTGACTTTGACCGAGAGAAACACCATTTTGTAATCAAACAATTACTTAATTGATACACCATGTGAAACTGGTGTGCCTGAAACCTGACGTGGTCAGTTTTGACCATTTGAACCCGATATCCTGCCGGGTTTAGAATGGTGACGGGCTAAATGGCCACCAATTTAACTTGTCATCATCAGCATCATCCAATGTGTCATCACCTTTTTATACAAAGATTCTTATATTACAATGTTTCGAAGGAAGACAAGTTCAATTATTTTAAGGCTAATAACTGGTAACAGTTATCTTGGAATAAATATTTAATATATCAATCTATTTAAATAAATAACTTTGATACCTGGTTGATATGTATAATACCACATGCGTACATAACCAATTTATGTAAATTTATCATGCTTACAAGGATAGACCTCTCTATCTTATTTTTTGTTGGTATATGAAAATGTTCTCTGTTTGTATACAATGTACATATTACTTGACCACTTTTTGTGCTGTATACTGATGGACTTTGTCTATTGTATTAACAACTCTATAATATTAAATCAATATTAATTGATTAAATCTTTGTCTTTTAATTAACATATTAAGATGTTACCATACAAAAAGTACAATTCTGTGGCCGACGACTTGTGTAAGTGGTTGACCGCAGGTACCAGACAACTCAGATTGTTGCTATTTGTTATCGATACTTTGCTCACATTATGTTGTCTGCAGAGATTATATGATTAGCTAATGAAAGGAATTATGGGATAATCTCATGGAAGTGTGCGGCTAATCCAAGAACAGCAGATTAGCGGCTAAAGTCATTGTATTTCCCCTAATAAGTAGCTTGCAAAACAGTGGCTTATAAGCCTTTAATACTTTTTATTTGTTTCTTACGTCAAATTGCATAAGTACACTAACATTGAAAACCATGATTGCATTTGATACCTCTACTAGATTAATTATGACAAGCATTGAACAGTTCAATTTCTTCATTAATCCTTAATTGAAATATATTTGTTTATAAATACAAACATGTTCATGCAATTGCCATGAATTGGCCCTTATGCATGTGTTTGTTTGGAATGTGCTGTGTAAAAATATATTTGGAAAATCTTACTTGCATATTAATGTATTATTTTAATATACAAGTAAGGTTATACAAAATATTACACAGGATATGATATTCATAAAACCATCATGAAATTTAAGTACACATTTACATTAAATGTACACTTAATGTAGACCTGTAAAAAATTGAAATGTTTTTACTTAAATTGAAAAACATACACTACAATAATTATGCCTTCTCCTACAACTGAATTTGAACTAAATGTGAGTAGTAACATTCTAACAAATTTGCTAAATTGAAGATTTCAACAGTATTTCCATCCAATGACAACTTTTCTAATGTGTGGAAGTTAAGAAGACAATAAGTTAAAACTGCAAAAGAAACATATTACATACTGTTACCATTTGATTTAATTTCCAAAGATTTTACATACATTATAATTTCAAATTAATCATACACATCAAAATGTGAGTGGGTGCCACTGAATGTATAATATAACAGTATGAAGATATAACTAAATTTTCAGCAATCACCGTGCAAAAAATAACATAAACAATAATTTAACACAAAGGAAATCGAAAGCTGTCAAAACAATGTATGCAAATCACCATGCAAATTTAAATGATAACTGCAGACCTTTGAAACTTTCATCACAGATAACAAATTACTATCCCACGACACCCCTTGGGCTTCCATATTTATCCACTGTTTATCTACAAATGCTATTGAATAGGGTAATTGTTTAATGATGTAGAAAGATTATGTGGCTGATGACTCCGGTTCAATACACCAACAACACCGGGAACCCTTCGGGCAATACAGAATCATACAGTTCTTAGAGTTTGTCACAGCATCCTCTTGACTTTTAATAGATCAACATCAAACTGTATTGTACATACTGACACCACTTAAAATGAAACAAAGAAAGCTCACAAATTAATTGGTTGGGCGGCACATTGACAAATTGATCAGATGTTCGTCCATTTGCAGCACCTTAAATTCGTAGAATGAATTTTAATATATAAACAATTTAGCCCTGCATTCGTTTTTTTTAAGCAGAGTTGTTGCTTTTTGTAATCATATTTTACGACTTAATTGTTTATTTTTTGTTCAACAATTAATAATACAAAATGGCAGCATGTAAACAGAATGTGTTTTAAAGAAATTTTCAACAAATATGTATGCAATCACTTGTATTATTATGCGCCTTATGCTCGCCTATGATTATATTAAAAATGGAATAAAAATATTTTTGTTGTTGCGCTTGCTGGCTCCTAATTTTGGGAGCAGAATTCCATCAAACAACTGATTAGTTTGTCGTGGCCTTACTATACATTGAAGCTGTTGTATTCACCATTTCTGATATGAGCTGCATCATGTGAAAATGAGTCTTATCCCACATGAGTCAACATTAGCTCCAGATCAGCCAGCGCATCCGCACAGTCTGTCTGGAGCTTACCTGTCTGCTTTAAAGTCTCGCAATTTTTCGAGGTCTCAACAGCTTAGCACCATACCAGACTGTGCAGATGCGTACGCTAGTCTGGACGTTTTCTGACCGCATTATGGTATAAGACCCATTTTCACATGATGCAAATAAAATTACCTTGACATGTTAGAGAACCTGTCCTTCATTCAATTAATTTTCAAATAGTATACCTGAGAAATATCTCATTTATGTTCACTGTTGTTAAAAAGAAAACATGGTTATATAAATTATGTTTAATTGACCATACTAAACTTAAACCATAACACTCTCTTTGCAAAAAAAAAATTAAAAAAATAATCAACAACTAAATGAGAGTTTGATTCAACTGTAATGCAACTATTTATAGTGTCTTCAAAAAGTCACAAACTTGTTATTATTGGATGAAAATATGTTTCTTTAGTAACTTTATATGAAGAAACCTTGAGAGAAACACCACAATGAAAGAAAATATTACATAATGAACTAACCTCAAATATTTTGTCAATCAGTCATCACTGATGTCAAATTAATACATGTTTCTGTCACCAATTTAGACGCCTCGAGCAACACATTTCAACATTATTGTTTTATTTCAACTTCAAACGTGAAATACCAGTCGCCAATTCAATTTGAATAAGGAAACAGAGAAATAATTAGCCATTTATTGCCTGAGCCGTTAAAAGGATCATGAGCGAGATATTTCAAATGTGTCAATTTGAATAAGGTACACAAAATAAGGAAAAAACTAACTGATATCTTACAAAGTGTTTGTTATTGAACAACTGTAAATTATACCCTTCGAAAAGATTTAATCAATTATTTACCAATAAATTAAATATAAATATACAGGAATATTTACTATAACTGCTTATTATAATGCAGTTTAAGATGAAAAAAGTTAATAAGTATGTAATGAATATATACATTATTTTGATAATAAGATCAACATTTTAACATTTAAACAAAATTAAGCATTCTATTTCCAGCACTTTAATAATAAGAATATAAAATATGACTCACAATATTAATTTGGTTGCATTGAAAGTCTTCAATTTAATGGTTTATGACACAACAGTATTTCATTCAAGAGTCAAGCCGAATACAAGGAAGAGCAACGTTGTCATAGTAATTGATTCAAGAGCACTTGTTACCATATTTACAACCTTGTATCTCTACCAATAAAAATGCCAAAACAAATCATCTTGAAACATGATTAAAACACAACCCCTTCGCATAACCTTCGTGCTCTAAACAAGAAACTCAAGACAGCGGAAGAACACTAGCGATACTGCGGGACAAAGACAAATACTGGACACAATTATGCAGGAAAGCAGTTGCCCGATTATCCACTCGAAGTATTAAACACCACTGGGTAAAACGCCCATCAATTTTGTTTGACCTGATAAAGTCGATCATAAACGAGAAGGTGGTTTAATAATCTTCCATTACATTAGGCATCATATGCCTTCCAAGCCCTAATCTTTCCCAAGTCCTTCTTTGACTGAAAAGAATCTATGGCGACTTTCACAGCCCATATATCAAACAGGTGACAGGCAAACTTTTAATTTTGAAAAGTTCACCGCCAGACCTCCTTTCATTTTATGCCCATTTTATCAATTTCTTCTCGCCTTTTTAATCATTTAAACTGTAAGCTAGCGTCAAATTCATCATGATCCAAACATAAGACCATTAAATCATTATTTTTCTGATCTTTCGGTGTAACCCCTGACACCAAAATAATCTTAACTTCCCATTGAAATATTATTTTGTTGAATTTTGGTTTCAAAGAAGACTTAATTTCAAAAGGCTTATGCAGTTCTTTTTATGTTGTTTTAAGTTTATTACTTATTATAACTGTTATCATTTAGATGCTGGTGGATATCTTTTTTTTTTTACTTTCATGTTCCAAGTTTTATACAAAAATATTGTAAAAAATAAACAGGATGCATAGGAGGTCTTTACAAAACAAACTTGAAACTGTGGTGGCTTAGTGTTTCAAGATCAGAATTTAAAGCAGTACCTAATCCTAATATTAATGAGCAGATTATATTTAATATGGTTGAACTTATAATCTCTGTCAAAATTTGCACCTGTTACTGTTACTTCATTTTATAGATGAAAGTATTGCTTTCATTATTTTATTTACATAAGTACAGAATTTCACAAAAACTTACACTCACACTTATAGTAATCTATGGTTTGTTAGACCTAAACAGGTGTCTTTTTCACCAACTTGTTCTTTTATGGAAATTAACTTTACTTGTAAAAAAATGCAGCATTCTTTTTACAAATTTTGGATGATGGTAGAGTATTTAATTCAATTCATTTACATATCAAAGATCCATATTTGTGGATTTTTTCACAATCAAGAGATGACATGAAGAAGATTCTTATCACTGATCCATCACTCTTAAATCAAATGACCAATTTGGTTTTATGTGTATTAATTTGATTCTTGCATCATTAAAACCAAACTTAAATACCCAAGAAGAAATATAAATTGTATCATCAAATTTGGAATGATTTAATACTTATATTATATATAGTTCCACTATACATTCCAATAAACATTCCACTATACACTACATGGAACAAAAACAGATCCATTAAAAAATTAAACAACCATTAAGCAGACAATACATAATTATTGCATTATCGAAACTCAACAAAACAGTCAAAGATCCATAAACAACAAGAAACCGTCAGAGACGGATGATGCTCCCCAAAGTTTTTTTTTACAAGAATTGCACTATATGTACAATGGAAAATTTCAAAGGGCCATAACTCTGTGAAAAATCATCCGACCAGAACCGGCTGATAATATGCACATATTCTCTTGGTAGTGAAGCTTCCCATAAAGTTTAATTGAATTCCGGTCATTTATTGCTGAGAAATAGCCCGGACAAAAATTGTGCACGGACGGACGCACGCACGGACGGACGGACAGACGAAGCAGCATTATATGCTCCCCCAAAAAAATTTGGGGGAGCATAAAAATAAGATTAAAACATATAATATATGTTATATTAAAACTGTTTTAAACTATCCAAATTGGCATCTTGTAGTCATTTGTTTTAATTGTGGAATTGTGATTAATTTCAAATAATATTCAATTAAGGGAAATATTCAGGTTTGATCAACAAATGTAAGAAAAAATATTATTTTCAGGTTAAAGTTTACCTTATCAGAGCAATTTATAAGACAACACACAGGATGTCAAAAGTGTGAAGTCTTTGCACACTGTTCAATTAAGCAACACTATATTGAAATAATTCATCATGGCCATACAAAAGCATGAAATAATCTATTATAACCGATCCAAAGGCATGATGAAAAGCAGAGATAACAAATTTGACTTTCAAGGTTTGGAGATTATTGGCACACACAGGTCTCCTTTACAACAAATTCTATCAAGGACTCGTGTCATACAAAAGCCTTAGTTTTGAAGCGATTATTTAAACCGTAATTTAAAAACATGATGCCAGTGGTAAATCTGTTATATCCATGTCCTTGAGTATGAATGTATCTGATTAAATCAATTTAATTTCTGATAATAGCACTTAAATTTCCACAGAAGAGTGACATGTACAATGTAAAATTACTCATCTTTACAAATTTACAACAATTTAAATTGCCTTCAAGACAGGAATCAAACACATTAAAAGAAACTTAAAATAAAAAAGCGCTCAATCCATACTTATTCCATTTGGAAGTAAATGAAGACTCAACTTTAAGCGAGTATATTCGATCTTAGTGAAATATTTTAAAAACAATAAAAGTTTGAGGAAGCAAATACTAGAATAAAAGTTCATAATAAAGGTAAAAAAAATATCAATGAAATAAGAGTTTTATAACATTGCAAATAATTTTCAGTTGTATACGGTAGAAAATTAATTTGTGTACAAACACATGTACACTTTTGGGAAATACACACTTATCTTTGCAGATTTATTCAAAAGACATATGCACATAATTTTTGGTTCCACAACATATATGAGTAAACGTTTCGGTATTGGCTTAAACTTGGCCGTTAATAACATTGAAGTAAACAAAATTAAATTTCCAATAACATTATAAGACAGAAAATATATTTAATTTATCATTCCCCATTCATATTCATGTATTTGTTACAGACGGAGAAAATATCATGATGAGAGTAAAATCCTTTCTCCTCGCTTTGAAGCAGCATAAAAGCAAGGATTTTACCATTCCCACACAAGACAATTCCTGTATAGGACGATCAAAACAATTTTTGCTATTACATACCTGAAAACTGACATCTTTTGATGGTTTTCCATTGGAAATAATGACTTGATGACTTGGCAACGTAGTGTGCAGGAGTCCGTTCTCATAGATGTTCTTTGTCACAGGAGGAGACAATCTGCCATTGGCCACGATCTGAGTCTCAGCTGGGTTCACATGGCTCACATTTCCATTTGAGTCCACATACTTCTTTCTTGAGAAGTCACACCGCTTGATAACCAGTATGACCACAATGATGGAGGCTGCGATTAACAACGTGACGACTACCACCACGACAGCAATAATAACATTTTGTTGTTTATCATCGTTGCCTGTCGTAGCAAGGGCCGAAGAGTTTTTAGCCAGCACATCAATGTACACAACTTTGGATATGGATTTGGGTGGAACACCCTGGTCGGAAATGTTAATGTCAAGGAAGAACATATTCACATCACTTTCCTGCAATCTCCTAGCAACATAAATTTCTCCTTGACGACCAATTTCAAAGGCCTGAGAATCGTTTCTAGACATGATTCTGTATGTGAGATCAGCATTTTTATCATAATCCAAGTCGGAAGCTTCAACCTTCATCACCTGAGTCTGTGCAGGCATAAGGTATGTTATTGTCTTTACATAATTCTCCTCGTTTGGAAAAATGACAAATGGAAAATTGTCATTGATATCAGTGACATGTACGGTAACATTCACAACGCTACTTCTCCTGACTTCTTCTCCATTGTCAATCGCCATGACCTGAAAGTCATATTTTTCTCGCTGTTCTCTGTCCAAAGCACTCTTTGTTTTCAGCGTCCCATCGGGTAAGATGTCAAACGGCATATCAGAGTAATTGCCTACCAGACTGAACAGAACAAACCCATTTCCATTAATATCCTTATCCTTGGCTGTTATTTTACCCAAAACTGTTTCATAGGCTGAGCCAGTTTTACCTTCACTTTCAGGGACGTAATATTCAAAGTGGGCTTTATCAAAAACTGGGTTGTTGTCATTAACATCTTCAATCTTCACCACAACTGTTACAGAAGCTGACATTGGGGGCTTTCCTGTGTCCACTGCTGTTACAACAAGCTCATAGTAATCAGTTGTTTCTCTATCAAATCGCTGTGCCGCAGTAATAAGACCAGATTTTGAATTTATAACAAATACTGATTGTTCTTTGGGATCAATATAATACGAAACTAAAGAGTTATTTCCAGCATCTGCATCAACAGCCTGCACCTGTTTCACAACGTCCCCGACCTGATTATTTTCTCGAATGATGGCTTCATAAGAACTCTTCGAAAATTTTGGAGCATTATCATTTTCATCTGTAACACTGACAGTGAAACTAGCAATTGTAGTCAACCTTGGAATACCATTATCCTGGCAGATGACCGTAACATTATGCAGAGCTATTGTTTCTCTGTCAAGAGCAGTCTTGACTTCAACTTTATATTCGCCTGTCCCTGTCGCAAACACCTGCTGCTGGAAATAAGAATTGTTAATTGTACACTCCACTACTCCGTTTCTTCCCCCATCCTGATCTCTAACTTTGATGTAGGCAACAACAGTTCCAATTACTGCGTACTCTGAAACTTGTGCATGCCCAGAGCTTGAAAGAAGATTAATGGAGATTTCTGGTTGAACGTTAATAGAGTCTTCAATGGTCACCTCCAAGGTCACTGAAGAAGAAAATGGTCGCTTGCCCAAATCTGTAGCAAGAATTTTAACTTTTATAGGCTGTGATGAAGTGTATTGCAAACTTTTCACTACAGAAACCTCCCCAGTTGAAGAGTTGATGGTGTAAGTTGACAATATTTCAGGGGCCTGGTCTGAACTTATGCTGTACACAATTTTCCCATTGTCTCCAATGTCTAGATCCGTTGCTGTGACATTTATGATGGTTGAATTCACTGTAACACTCTCATTTATAGTGATTTCATACTTTTCTTGAGTAAATCTTGGTCTATTGTCATTGGCATCTTCGACATCAATGTTAATTGTCACGCTTCCACTCTTGGGCGGACTGCCTTTATCAAAAGCAAAAAGCATAAATGTGTAACGAGCAACACTCTCTCTGTCCAGTGAACTATTCAGAACAAGGTTGAATTCATCGTTTGATCCTTCGTGGATTTGAAATGGAATGTTTGCAGGCACCAACTGGTAATATGAGACAGAAAAATTTGAACTGTCCAAATCAGTGGCTCGATCCAGAGGTTTTAAAGTTCCGATCACATCGGACTCGGAAAATGTCATATTTAAAGACGATGATCTGAATGCTGGAGCATTATCGTTGACATCCAATAACTCAATTGTCACTACGATTTTTAAGAACTTTTCTTTCGTGCCAATTTCTATGGAAATAGGGCAGGACCAGGATGTAGAAAATTTGCAGACTGTTTCCCAATCCATTGTTTTATTGATAGTCAAGTCACTTGTTTTAGAATCTATAGCAAAATATTGCAAATTTTTGTCCTCTATGTTTAAAAAATAATACTGGAGATTTTTGAATTCTTCTTCGCTCATAGTGTCTCTGATTTTGCTATTGACAGCCACATTTCCGATAAGCCTGTTTGGTGCCCACCCTTCTGGGATAGCATAATTTACATTTGTATTTTCAGAGAGGTTAATGAGGTAAGCAAACACACACACAAAACATGATAGACTCTCTGCTGGTTCCATTGTCGGGTGATTTTTTTCCTCAAAAACAGTCCATATAAAAGATCTTTGAATACTTTATTTACACTCTCTTTTGATGTTTTATCATAGGGTTATTGTTACCTCGAGTTTTGCACTTTAATACAGGTGCCTGTTGAATCTTAAGAAAGAGCAAAAGTTTTCTTTTCCGAAGTGCTAAGTTATCTCAATTTTGTGAGGTCTGTGTCAATGATTGTTCTTGAAAGCCTGTTTATTACTTAACTTCAGAATATCTGAAGCCCTCTTCAGTCGATTAAACGAAATCCTGAGAATTCAATTAAACCATTACAAAGTAGCTTTCAAGACTTTAATAGGGCAATCACCAATTCAAACATCCAGCGAGGGCTTTTTATTTATTTCACACTTGTTAAAATTAAAGCCTTTCCCGTTACCCTCTATTATCTTCCATTGCACATTCTAATTTGAAAATGACAAAAGTTTTGGACCAAATCGCTAGACAGTGTCAATTCTCTGCATAGAAGTTTCCTTTTCTTTTCCACCGGTATTCAGCAATGTTAATATATTACTCATTCTTTCTTGATTGGTGTTCTTTCTCTATATGTCACAAGCCATTCTATTTTCTTACATACTCTTCTGTGTAAAATTATATATCATGGTTCATTATTGTTCCAATTATCTAAGCAGTTATAATTCTAACACTGTTCTAGTTAAACTTTCAAAATACAGTGTTGAGAACCTTCAAAACTGTAATTCCTTTGCCGGTAGAGAACGCAAAACTTGTCTTTTCACATTGATGGTAAGTGATGACAGTCTCTCCAGGCCCTGAAATAAAATATTGAAACAGTTAATTGGGAATCACAAACTGATAACCTTTCATCAAACTTATAATTCTTGCCCTCTAGCTGGATAGATATTTTCCTCTCAAAATCGAAAGAGCATTAAAAAGATATCGGATGTTTTGTTTTATTTTCCATGCCTTAGGCAATTAGTCTATTAACATATGGTTTCTTTCCGATGGCAAAGAAATCAGTTTAAAAACTGATATATGAATGTATAAATAATGATATGAATAAAAGACATAGTTTACTTGCAGTTGTTTGGTGTGTCTTTATACAAAGACATTTATTTTTATATGACATAAAATGGCAAAATTTAATAATGAAGGCAGTAATAATGATGCTGCTGATGATAATAAATCTTGTGACAATTATTGATTATTGATAATGATAATAAATAGAAGTAAATAAATCAAATAAATAACCATACTTATATTTTACATAATGCTTAGCATAACATGAAAACACCTTCAGAAATATTGTGCTAATAACTGCATGGAGATCTTTATGTTAACATGGGCATAAAACATAAAAAGAGGAATGGAGTGCCTTAAGTATAGAAACGATTCCAATGTACAAAGGAAGCCATTTACTAACTCTGCTCATTAACATTATGATCGTTTATAACCTGCATAACCTATTAAAATATTGACTGAGCATTTAATTGTGCAATAGTTCAAAAGAATCCATCTCGATAAACAAATCTGTAAACATGAAAGGAAAAGTAAGCCTGGCGCACAAATATTGATATCATTAAACAAACTCTTGAACTACTTCTTCAGACTGTTTTTATGGTCCTGTTCACTGTTTGCAAAAATAAAGACTCCTTTAAGAGAGTTTGGGAAAATAATTGAGTAAATATTATGGATCATAAAAAAATCAAGGCTTATAAATTTCTTGTCAATACAGTATTTTATGACATAGTTCCTGTTACTTGAATGGATGTATATGAATGTACATAATCCTATAACATATTTTAAATCAGGTTTCCTTTATTTTATGCTGATTATTTTTATTAAAATTGGCTTGTGTTAAATATCAGTATGTTTTTTAATAATAAATCTTAACCAAAATGATATAAACAAGCATAACTGAATTGCATATTAAAATAAGTATATCGTCGGCCTCAATAGAAAAAGGATAAACCTCCAGCTTCTCATAGCTGGAAGTACGTCTTTTTTGAACGAGACCGACAATTTGTTTTTCATCATAAATTTTATCTCTTCAAAAAATTCAATTTTTAACAAATTAACAACATCACTACTCACAACAACACATTATTCCAATGGAAGAAATTGTCAATTTTAATAATTTTGCTGCACTTTCATAACTACCACAAAATCATTCCTAATATATTATTCCAAAACATCAAACACCAAAGTGTCACTAATCAATTTATTAGCGACAGGTAATAAAAGCGTCAAACACTGGGCCAACTTTTTATTTGTCACTTGTGGCTTAATTTTACAAAGCGGCTACAATCAAATCCTATCTATGGTACTATTTGCAATAGACTGTATCCTAGAAGATAAAAGCGTTATATGTAAATTGAACCAGTCTGTCATAGAATTATCCCTATCAGCTTTATCATCCAGGAAACTTTACTGTCCCTGCATTAACACCTTTTGGATTCAACACTTACATGATTGGAGACAATTAAAGTAAAGAAAAATTGATGATAACATAATTTGAACAAAAGTTTGCGATACATTTTTGCTAGTGATTTCCCTTTATTTTCAGAAATAAACTGCACTTTCTGTAGTATAACCTATAGTTTAAAAGATCAGCTGGTTGTGTATGTGTTTAAAATGGTCAAAAAAAAGCCACCAGTATTAAATGTCTTAAACATGAAACAGCTGGCATTATCAATGAAATACACAATACACTAGGTGCATTACTTAAAATATTAAGTGGTTAAAATAATTGCCATTACCTGATCTTTGTTGAACATAACTAAGCCAAGACATCAGTGTTAAAAGCCATGTTAGGTTTCGCACTGTTTTTTTCAGTACCATAATTTTGTTTGTTCTCTTTTAATCAAAGTGTTACATAATGTGTCGGGATTGCAGATTGCTCGAAAGAAAAGTCTAATGTATTCAACTGACAGATACCCAGTAGAAATACTTAAATAATGTCAATATGTAACAATAATTAATCAATTGCATAATTAAGCTGTAAGATGCTTTGAAATAATCCCTTAAATAAAAGCAATGCTTTGTCCCTAAGCCTGATTTAATTCCAAAAGAGGCAATCAATGGCTAATACTATCATCCTCTGTAGGGTGTTGATGGAATGATATACAAATCTGGCAACCTAGGGTGCTGTAATTGTTGGGGAACTTTAATCCTTACTTTTATGTCATAAAAAATGCGCAAAAAATATACACATGATGAATCACATCTTATTTTCTTTTTAAATTCTGAAAATGTAAATTAGTTTTCTTGGTTATTATAACTTAATTAGGATAGTTTATTTACTTTTTATCCTGCCAGTGAATTATCGGTATCGTAAAATAGTGAATAATACTTATTTATTTAATGCTTTTCTGTGCTTTATAGAGAAGTATCGGCAATTTTAAAACGATAAATCACTGTTTCAAACTGTGAAAAATAACCGTGAAAATTAAAAATAATTTTCACTAGTCTACTGTGAAATGAGGTTGTTTTTCAACATTATGACGTCATTATTCCAGCCATATACTCAATTGTATTTCTTTTCAAATGAAAATAAACAGTGGAAAAGCATTAAATCAAAATAAAATTAGATAGGTGAGATTAATATTTTCACGAGTGTTAATATTTCAATTGATTCAGCTTATACATTAATAATGAAACGGTTTGATATCTGTAAATATTGTTTTCATAATGAGAACATTTTTAATGAATATAACCTAAACTGAAAAATAATTATTAATATTAGTATAACTAGTGGTATTTTTTTAACCTGTTTTTTTCATTTATTTAGTATATTTTAGCAAGTAACTAATAAGGATTGTACGACAAATCTAAGGCCTGTATGTTATGTTATATGAATAGATGCGGCCAGCATAATTTCAGACCAGAGACTGCAGAATCATGCAGTCCGATCAGGAGCTACCTAGTCCACTAATGAAGCCACAAAATATTGTGTGACTTTTAAGCTGAAGTTTTAGCTCCTGACCAGAATTTCCCTGGAGCTACGCCGGCGAAATATGGTATAAGACCCATTTTCCCATGACGTGGCTAATATTTAGAAAACAAATAAGAGGTTCTAAGAAAATGACAGATGAAATGTTGTAAACATTTTTCTGAGCATAATAAAACGATAACAACAGCATTTTACACTTTGGCTGGCATGTAAAAAGGTCACATCTACTTACAAAATATCAGATGAACACAAAAAACACATTTGGCAAATCCACAGTTATATTATAATTCCTATGATCTTCATTACAATTAGTACAACGATGAAAGACCAATTAGGAGCAATTTGTCATGACAACAAAGGTCAACTTATGAACTGTCCAGTAATGTACAAGGAACTGTAGTGGCGTGAACCGCACATAAAACATACATTATGGCTGTCAATAAATGATATAAAACAGGTATATAATAAATACAACTGATAACATTTTGATTTTCAGTCCACATTAAGAAGTCATTTATTCTTTTATTGCAATGTCAATAGAGAATGCAAATGCAGAATTTTACCATACACGCAGACCGTTTTATAACTGCTTTAATGGCAGTCTGCAAAATTAGGAAATAATAACCAAGAGCTGTAAAGTTTTATTGTAAATAATTATGTGTTGTGGCATGTTGTTCTGTTTACCGTAATGCTTTTAGTGGCTGGTGTTTCTATGTCATAATGTTTCAGTTAACAATAAATGTATATCAATTAATATATCAGGTCTAGTGACATACAGTGAATGATACTTTAAAGATTACATCTGTTTGATGAATCCATTCAAACATTAACCACAAAAAAGTGAAATATTGTACAACTTTATACAGCTACCAAAAATGATTTTAACAATTATTTACCATTATTAATATTCTTTAACTACAAACATTCATAAAAACAAATATTTATTATTATTATTATTATTATTATTATTATTATTATTATTATTATTGCAATTATTATTATAATTATTATAAAATGTTTTTCATGTATTTATTGATAAATTTTCTTCAATAAAGGTACATTAATAAACAATAAATTTATTTAGAATAACTTTTGTAAATCATACTGACAATGATGCAAAAGCTGTGTCATGTTTAACTTATTTGAAATTAACAAAATAAATATGTTATTTTTTTTAATACTATCATCAAATTTGAACGCAAAATCTGACAACATGAGAAAAAATTATTAAGCAACAAAGTATAAGATAATACCACATAAAAAATGCATACATATATATAAACTAATACAAATAAAATAAGAAAGAAAACCTATTTAGCGACAAAGTATAATATAACACCACCTTAAAAAATGTATACAGTACTTATCAAGTACATCACCTTCAATTTTACAATATTCCAGGATCAGTATGTTCAAAGGTAATTATTCAAATAATTTTGCATTAGTAACTTAATTTGTCAAAACAACAGATAAAAAAATGCTGTATTTATTAAAATCAAGTATATGCAATAATACAAATTAAATAAAGAATACATAACAAAACATAATAATAATTACCTTCTACTTCTCCATAAAATCCTTAGATCCTGAACTGTTTTATACACCCACAGTTAAAATTTTCACAATTTAATAACAAAATGTATAATTAATATATACAATAGTATCTATCAATCCAAACACCTTCAAGTTGTGGTTTTAAACTAAATTTAAAATGCTCTCATCAAGTGTCCAAATGTCATCGCCTTCTGGCTAAAACTCAGTTCTGGTTATACTACCGTCTACTCTAATGATACCATACTGTCACGGCCTTACACGACTACCACAAGAGGCAGCTCATTAAAGTCGCTAAAAATCAGTTTACGCTGTCCCACTGCAATCCGTGGTAGTAGTGTATTACAGGCCTGCAGTTAAACCGACCAATCAGGCGAGGGCAATTGATTTTCAAACAATTATTGTCACCCAATCATTTTAAGCTGGATTTAGAGATAATAAGTTGTTAATTATGCTTCAGTGAAATTAATATGTCAAGGAAAATACTTTTTTCAATTGTAATGAGCTGTTTACATATATTTATACCTACCCTGCAATGGATTTATAACATGGGTTATTTGTTTAATATTTATTTTATCAATTCAAAGGGGTTTCTGCATGTATTTTATTAATTTACCACCACTTATCTGGCGTTCAAGATCAATGCAAATAGGCCAATTTAAGCCACAAGAACTTTGAAAACACTAAAAGAAACTTGAAATTATCGTTTTATGACAACATAAACATCACGAGTGTGAAACCTGAGATAACTGACCCTCTTGTGTCGAGTCAGATACAATTAATGGTCTGTGTGATTTTTTTTGCATCAAATAATAAGTTATTTCTCGTGTAACATAAAACCGACCTAATCTGCCTAAAATATTAGTTTAAACCTGAAAGATTTCTGATAACACCTATGTGTCAATTTGTCAAAGCGATGAATTTCACTGGGTGAAACCCTATTATTGTTCACCTTTCGATGCTGTTTGAAATGTCACAAGATTTTTTACTCAGAAATTCAACACAGCATTAAGAATGAGTCAAGCTCATATAATTTACTCATCTCCTGTTAGGGGAGGTATTATAATTTGTCTTCAAATTAAGCCGCTGATAGGCAGGTGTTTCCTACTGATACTGCCAGGAAATATTTGATTTCAGGTGTCACCATGAAATGTACAATGAAAAGATCCATTCGGAAGTATTTGAATTACAACTCAGGTTCTGTAACCAAAAAAAAACACTTTAAGTTTAAAGGGGCATTATCAAAAGTAAATACAGTATTATATTTAAAAAATAAGATTATTTTTAATTAAGTATTTATTAAACAGTTGCTTAACACATATGTCTCCAAAAAAATAAGATTATTTTTAATTAAGTATTTATTAAACAGTTGCTTAACACATATGTCTCCTTTTTATAAACACTCAGTAAAATAATTATTTTTATAACTGAAATATTAAGTTATAATTATATGCAAACTAGTCATATCGGGAATAAACATGTTTGTCCATTTTACCGACAGATAGGGACAATGTTGCACAAGCTTTATAACCAGTAAAGAATTTAGTTGAAACATTAATATGGTTAAATGTATATATAATCTTAGTAATTTCACATGACAATCTCAATTTTCGACAATTGGTCCTCTATTGGGAAATATCTGAGTGCCTCCATTTTGGGCCTCACTAAAATATGTTCTCTACCTCATAACATCTGGAAAGTTTATGAAATGTAAAGAAGAAACAATAATCATCATTCAGTTGTAGTTTCATTTTTTGTAAAAATGTGTATCAACAATACTATACAGATTTATGTTGTATTTTCCTTCAGCAATTGGTCCTTGACCAGTGTATACTATTTTATAAAGCTGTTTATAAAAAACTATCACAACTTAACACACACTAAACATTATTTTTTTAGATAACATTCAATATTAAACAATATTTTGACATCTTGTAACACTCAAAAATGTAATTGTCATACAGTCTAATCATAACATATTTGTCAATGTCAAAATAATTATGAAATTATCACAATTAACATGCTAAATATGCTAAACAGAATATTTTGATATATATTTGTATACACCTTCAAAAAATAAACCCCAGATTCAAATTATTATTGAAAATTTTGATGCACTCAATATGAAGTACTTTAACAAACAATATGCAAAACATCAAAACCAAATGAAACACAATGACTGTGTTGAATTGAAATTATATTTTTTTTTTAAAAAGAGTAATTTGTCACTAGCTTTTGAGATCATTTAATTTCCTTATTGTGTAAAGAATAAAACAAGAAACATTACCTGCCACTGCAAAATTCTTGTACAACAGTCAATATACATGTCGTAATATGGTTCAGTTACTGAAAAGATCATATTGGTATTTCTGCAATATGATTATTGAAATGTCAACATGTAATGGATGTGGCATATTCATAAGACCTAATTACTTACTTAATGTTATTAATGGAGCCCGATACAATTTGAATTTTAATATGATCCATCATGCAATGATGTTCTGACTTAATTATGCCATATGATCAATGTTATAATATCTTAGACTTAACACTGCTGATCAAGCCTTATAGACAAAAACCACACTTCTTTTCTATTTATCTAAACAAATGTACAAAAAATATTCAGAAGGAATAGAACTTAGCAAATGCACATTTTATACTAACTTAACAGCTTAATTAACTTCTGTTAGTATTGAACGTCCGTGGTAAACAAATTATTTTGAAATTTAGTCAACAACATATTCTTCTTCTATTACGAATATTTTACTTCTATTACAAAATCTGACTTTTTGAAATTAAAGCCCCTATAACGCTCAAAATCGACGAATATTTGATACAATGTTTCATAAAATAAAGTTACCCCATTAAAAATCAGTGTTCCTTATAGCACTGGCAAAAATGCCAACGCTATATATATCTAGGTATTAAATGCTATAACATATATCTAACATATAATATTAACATTACATTAACATATCTAACCTATGAATTTGAAAATGCTAATTACATGACTATTCAAGAAAACTTCCTGCAAAAACGAACATTTTCTTTATGATTGACATATTTGTTTTGTAAAATTGACAACTACAAAAAATTATTCCCGATCACTCATTCACTTACATTACAAATACGACACTAATGATTGATATTCGATAATAAATAAGCGGCAAGAAAAAAATGAATGATCAATATGCTAATAACAGGATGTTTTTGTTTATTAATATTCAGTTCTAAAGCATTTTGGCCATTAAAGTCAGTACTATATAAAATATAATGTATCAGAGCAAAATGGCTAGACACCTATATATAGGATGCTGTGCAGTTGATAATCTTCTTACAATTAAACTTTTTATGCATACATTTTTATTTTGTGAATGTGATTTAATGTAAGCTTAATGTTAACCTATTTTAATATTAACTGGGAAATTACATGTTTGTTTTTGTTCAGGCATTTTCATTATATATAACTGTTTTTCATTCTTCTTATGATAAAAAGGTCATATCAAATGAAATACAATTTTATTGTCATAACTGAATGTTGTTTTTTCACAAAGTATTTACTTATTTATTTTAAGGGTGGATTTGGTATGCATGCATAGCAAATAATAAATATAAATAATGCTTCATGTAATCACTATTAAAGGTAATACGATTTGACAACATATTTTGCTGATCAAAGGTATTAAATAGTACTGTTCATATGGGCCTTGCTCTGTAAAAACGGAGTTTAATGCATGTGCATTAAGTGTCGTCCCAGATTAGCCTGTGCGGTCCGCACAGACTTATCAGGGATGAAACTTCCTACTTTTATTGTAGTTTTCGTTTAAAACAACACTTGTCTCTCTTAAGAGAAAATCCATTTGAGGCGGAAAGTGTCGTCGCTGATAAGCCTGTGCACACTGCACAGGCTAATCTGGGATGACACGTTTCTCACATTATTAAACCCTTTTTTTCTCAGAGCCAGGCTCATATATCTTGAAGCTACCTATGGAAATAATCACCACAGCTGAAATGCAAGAAGGAAAGCTCAAAATGCCACCCACAAAAAGTCATAAAAAAAAAATAAAAAAAATGGAAACAAACTAACATTCAACAAAGCAGAAGAGCTAAGTGGTTTAAAGAAGTTTCACACCTTAAGGTGTTAAAGTGAGCACCTATTAATCCATTACTTTTGGATCAAATTTCCAGAGCCCCTTGACAAGTATCAACATTTGCACAGTCTTATTTAATCCCCCATTTCCATTCACATACAACACAAAAATCTGGTTCAAAATGAAATAAGTTAATTTACACTGCTTTAATATCAATATTTTGACAAGTTGGTCGCATTGTAAGGTGGCCTTTTGGGTCACCATTAGGTGAATTGTCCTTCCGGCTGGGACTCTGTCTGTCTAAACAGAGTGTAATCTGTGGCCTGTTATAATTGGGAGCAATTAAACAATCACAGGGTCATTTAAAGCTTGGTTTGATCTTCGAAAGAGTCGAGTTGAATGCAGAAGACAAATTCTAGTCCCATTAAAAATAAACAGTGGCTCCTAAGTTTTATTTAAACTACCAGCTGAAAGCATTTGAGAGACAAACTCTTTCAATTCAGTATTTAACATGTTGCTCATATGCTTTTGCAAAAATCTTTTGTATGCTTAAACGAAGCAAAAGGTAGCCATTATAAAGATAATGAGACCCAAATATCTTCCAACACTGTGCGTACGCATGCTCATGAAAAGTTCAATATCGCAAATTACAAAATGGGTATCGACGCGTTGAGAACAATTGTCAATGTAGCGAATCAGTAGATACAAAGTGTGAAATGTCACCGTCATGTCATTACAATGCAGTAGCCAAAAACTTATTCCACTAAATTTGGCAAGATTGTATCGAATTTATTCATACTCAGGTTGTGTTATTTTTCAGAGATATTCAAGACTGATACAATATTGTCAAGGTTTGCCACAAGGCATTTCTGAAACCAGTCTAATCTGATGACATGCACAGGAAGACCTCTCTTCCCTCCATACGAAGAGCTCGAGATTTTAATCTGCGTTTAATTGAAACGGCGGTTGTTGGCAGGCAATTGTGGAGTCGACATTATACCAATAGACAATTCAACAAAATGACAATTTTGTCCATGACGGAGGTTCAATCTTCATCTAAGTTAAGTTTTTATGTATTTAATTTGGGGACTTTTAAGTTGCATAAAACCTTTTTGGAACACGTTTGAGTGTTATATTGAGTATAATTGTTTGAAATTATCATATGACCTTATCAACAGGTTGTGACCTTCCTTAAATTAAGTGTTCAATAATTTAGTAAAAAGTATCCCGAAGTCTTATATATTTTACAGAAAAATATTATAATTTCCCACTGTTTGTGTAATATTTTTATTTAAAAGAAGACAAAGAAATTGTTTGAATTCATATATTGTTTTATGTTGGAATTTTAATTTTAATTTCAGATAGTGAAAACATAATATATAATTTTACTAATATTTTTCTAATTTCTTCTGAAAAAGTTATTTAACAAGTGAAAAACAATAATCAAAGAACATTGAATTTTATCAAGCTATCATAATCTACTTCTGTCTGAAAAATAGCAAATCGATCTACCAAATACAAATCACAATGCGAACAAATCATTTTCAAACAGGTATCATACAAATTTGTGAACAATTAAATTTAAACTGCAAGAAAACATCACACACTGAATTTCACAAATACATCTGAAATTTAATAATAAATGCTCCTTTAATCTTACAGGCACAATTTTTCAAATACCTAAAATAGCAAATCTGAATTCCATCTATAGAAACCATCTTGATTAATCAAACAGTATCATAGGAATCTCACATCAGATCCATGTCAAGAGCACAACAGATTATCGTCAAGTTTTTCATTCACTTTGACATAATTTATAACTGAAGATCTCTTAGGAGTTGTTGAAATAGATTATTTTCTACTACAAAAGATGTAAAAATGGGTCTCTCCAGTGAAACGTTACATGGTAATAGATGGGTGCTGATTAAATGACAAAATTAGTTGATGGTTCGTATTTCACTTAGCCTCAACTTCAAACGTGATCAGGGGTATTCCTTCTACAATAAAATTATTTTGGCATTGCACAACTATGAAACCTGTGATTCGTACCGTCATTATAGAAAATGCAAGGTTAAAAGATGTTAATATGTACAAGAAGCAACCTTTATTTATTACACACTTTCTGTGCGGTCAATAATTACTCACACAAACAACACCAGTAATCAGCTATTACTATTATATTTTTGCCGTTATATAAAGGATAAAGGACGTTCATATGCTACCACATTACTTACTGTACAGTATTTTATTTCTATGAGGTAAATATTTAATAGGTTAAAAGCAAAAAAAGTATTCATAGTCCAAATTAGGTAACGAATAAAAGTGAGGTCAGATGATATGGGTAAATTGGGGATGGTCAAAAGCAACTGTACAGCGATGACATTATCAAAGTGTTACTTTAAATGGTGATTCTGTTAGCTTAAACAGTAAAGTCTGGTTAAACCACAAAGAGCACATTTAAATTGTCTGTATTAGGTCAATATGAGGTTGGGTGAAATGGGTGGAATGGTCATAAGAAACAAATGAGCCACACTCTTGGAAAACGGGGTTTAATGCATGTGTGGTAAGTGCCCTCCGCAGAGTCGAATCTGGGACGACACTTTCTGCCTAAACTGGATTTTCACTAAGAAAAAAGAGACTTCCCTTTAAAGAAAAATACAAATAAAAGCGGAAGGTGTCATCTGTGACTAGCCTGTGCAGACTGCAAATGCTAATCTGGGACGACACTTTACGAACATGCATTAAGCTCGGTTTTCCCAGATTGAGGGTAAAATGTGTAAGTGTAAGAGTTGTAGCAAATTGTGTTGGGACTAGACGAAATGGAAAAATCTACAAAACCTGTCATGAATGAAAATACAGAAGAACCGACAAACAGACAGGCGGACAGAAACAATCGCTATATATATATATAGTTACAACTCCCTCATCAAGATGTCAAGGGCATATAAACCATTCAACACTGTGAAACACTTTTAGTACACGATTTAAATGATTGACAAATAACAATAATTAATTTACTCTTTTGATGAATTCATTTTTACCATGTATTATTTTAATGTCCTTTTACCGGTATATGTTTTTACTAAAAACACAAGAAAACTATTTGAAGACAATCTTATAAATGCATAAAAGCTTAGGACAAAAACCAAAAGTGCAGCAATTTTTGTAAGTATTGAAAGGTAACATTTACAAATAAAAGCAAGTGAATTCCTGCAAATTTCAATAACATTGTGACTCTGTCATCAACAACAATGTTCTAATACCAGGAGATAATTGTAAAGAGGACCAAACAAAGCCCCAGACCAGCATCAAATGAAAGTCACACCTAATAATCAGCTGAGTTAATCTACAGACAAACAGCAATAAAGGAATATTAAATCTAGCGTCCAGTTGTCAGCCTGACTCAATCAAAGGAACTCTCCGTCATTATCAGCGCATATTGACACTTTCTACTAATGCCAGACTGGGACACAGTTTGTGGTGTGATGAATTGTTATCAAAATGCACCTTGATTTTCTTCCGTTTAACTACTACAGTAGACTCTCTGTAAACCTGACGATCTGGGGACCGGCCTGATCGTCCGGTTTTCAAAGAGTTCCGGTTTACCAAAAGTAGGCATATTGCCAAAATATACATTGTATGCATTGTGTACAAAATCATATAACAATAAAACAAACCATATACATTTACATGTACCATGTGATAACTGTACTCATGTAATGTTTATGCTTAAATTATTCTTTAAAAAAATGTGTTTTTATTTGATTAAAAGCAAAAAACATTCCATACCGACTTGTTTCGATTAATACCAAAGTGAGCGTGGTGCTTTATACATGTACATATATGTACATGCGTACGTGGCATTTGTCATATAGGCAGTGCGTCGTGTTCGTGTTCTCTATAAATAGCTCTGAATTAATTAAGTCATAGACAATTTTGACAAATTACGACACAAATACGAGTGTTGTGGACACACAATTTATTTTTCAAGACATAACACATTTCACAAAACATACACACACACACAAAAACAGCGTCATATTTTCAAGACATTCATAATCTCAGCAAGTCTTGTCTTGTTAAGCGTTTAAAACATGGCTATAAGATCTTTTGAACTACCCGAGAAGATCACAAGACAGTGATCGTCGCAAAGGCATGCATTAATTGTGTAATTAAATTGTTTATCATAAGCTTAATAAAACGATCACGTCAATCACTTTTTGGTGTTACCGCTCTTCTATAATAGACATTTACAGTTTGTTTTATATTATTTAATTGGACTTCAATAGCGGGGTAACAACTTGACACCTTTATGGTATGTTTAATCCGATTATCGATAATTGCGCGAGCGGAATGTGTGACAACGCATGCGCCATGATGACTAGGTATTGTATTTTACGCGCCTCGGGCATCTTGAGAATTTAAACCGTCCAGTGTACTCAATGTATTTTACATTGAAAATGACAAAATTCAAGGAGATATCCATTCGGTTTCCGGTTTTGAGAGAGTTCGGTTTATTCAACATTTTTTACCAAGAAATAGAAGGGGAAAATATGGGACTGGCCCGACCGTTCGGAATCGGGACATTTCCAGTATTTGGAGAGTCCGGTATTAGCAGAGTCTACTGTATACGACTCAAGAGGACATTAAAGCGGTGTTGCAAGGCATAGTTCCATGTAGAAGAATAAGCCGTTTGCATCCTTGCTGTTTGCAAGTCAACCATCATTGTACCCAAGGTGAATTACCTAGTAGTCTTTATAAAATACTTAACAATTTCGTTAAATGAGCCTAATGAGGACATTATACAAAAACAGGACATAATATATAAAAATGTAAAAAAGTAATTTTGACATGGTGACATGTATATCTACTAGAAGTTATAAATGATGACAATAGTTTAAAAAAGTTAACAATATCAAAGAAAACCACCCAAGGGCCTATAAGTCACCAATACTAATTATCTTTATTAAAGATCTGCTACATCGCCCCAAAATATGTCATCATGTGACTAAGTGCTAATTTAAAATATAAACAAATATTTTATGGAATGGCAAAAAAACTAAATGCATACAATGACACTTTTGAAGGGGGCTGGGACTCAAGTTTACAAAAGGATTTTAGCTCATGCACACACAAATATTTAAATGGCTCAAAGTTCAATGCTTACAATTTGTATTTTAAACAGAAGAGCATACTAAAAGAAGAATTGCAAAAAAAAAAAACAAGAAATATAAGTTGACTAAAATACAAACAATAATTATCTAGTACTGCCAAGTGAATATCACCACAATAATGATAGTCAGTAGCACAAATCATGCACACAAATCATGCACACAAAATCATGCACACAAATCATGCACACAAATCATGCACACAAATCATGCACACAAAATCATGCACACAAATCATGCACAAAAATCATGCACACAAATCATGCACACAAAATCATGCACACAAATCATGCACACAAAATCTTTTTACCGATTAAAAACATTCTAACATGCACAATTAAAGTACATCGCATGTTTTAAATCTGTGGGTATTGATTGCAACTCAAAACATTTACAAGAAGTGTATTTATCTTAACATTTACTAGATAAATTTTAATAATTCATCGAAATGTTATTACTTGTCAAAATGGAAATCTAATATCTAAAATAATTCATCCACTTAATTTAATATGTCAAAAGCAATTATAAGAAATACACTAATTAAAAATCAACAACTCAATCTGAGCCATAACTCTAACGTGGAAAACAAATAAAGAATAGCAATTTCTAGATTAAAATTCTGGTCAATATACTCCCAGCATCACCTCTGCATTATGACCGATCGACCAATCGTTATGACCCATCGTTCAGCGGTCAACGTGTGTCTCTCATGCCACCGAAGATAAGAGGGGGAGAAATCTCGGTAACCCACAAGTGGACTGCAAACAGCCCTTTCCCAGCTTTCTGAAAATATCAAAGGACTGTGACAACTTCCCACAAAAATGACACAAATGATACCATTTAACACAGACAATAAATCAGCTAAAACCTTATAATGTACTTCTTGTGAAGAAAATTTAATGTAGATCGATCAAATGCCAATTAAACAAATATTTAATTCCCACGTACTTGTTTTAATTATCTTCTTTGAAATGGCGATTATATTTGTTAAAAGGATTTGCAATAATGAAATAAAGCTTTATGGGTTCATGTAAACTGGTATTGGTTGATATAAAAGAAAGCTGGTGATTGTCATGATGACTGCATTGTGACTGATGTTGATGATCCTGATGATCAGGATGCCATTTTCTTCGTTTATGGGATTCTTGTTACCATATCTTACAGTTTTGTTGTAGCTACATAACTCTGGTGAGTTATAACCAGCTTACACTTTTCATGGGCATGGAGCAAATCCAAGTTTTTTACAAGAACTAAGTGCGCATACTTATTGCTACTGAGATCTGCCCTACTTGAATCAGAAATCAGAATTTTGAATGTTTATTTGGATTTGTTCCGCCATTTATAACAGTATTTCAGTCATTTCACAGTGGTCTGTTAACCTAATCACACATTTCCTGTGTAAGCTGGTTTTACCAGGACCAAAATCAGAATATGGAGAAAGGCAATAGAATTTATGTTAATGTCCAAACCATACACAATTCATGTGGCCAGGTTGGGGCTAAAACTTAAAAAGTCCAGGATTGAGAGTGAAGCGCTCTTTCTACAGATTTCATGAAGGCCTGCAAATGAACTTAATTGTTTTGGTTGTTAATGCTGCCACTGCCATAGCATCTGAGGATGATAACAATAAACTGACCTAGCAATTTGTAACACTACAGGGGACAAAGACTCCTCTGTGATTACTGAGCCTTCAATCAATCATTTTTTTAAGCCAAAATAAGGCTGCTTCAACCTGCAAAATATAAAATATCCCCCCCCCCCCCTTGAAATGTCAGAAAATCCCACAGAGTAAGCATTTTAAACAAAAATCCAATGTGCAATCATTTGTTTCTTTAAAGTTAAACATTCCGATAGAATGAATATAATTCCAAAGCAAATGAAATATCTGAAATAGTACATTGAATGGAACAGGCTATTGAAAATGTTATTCTAAAATTCCCCTTAAATAGAAACTGATGGGCTATGGGCAGCATCCCCCTAAACAGAATTACTAGTGGTCTAGAGATGTAGAAGCCTAATGCTTTTCACACCTCATTCTCAAGTCCTGCTGTCACAAAGTAGCTGCAGGAGAGACTTCTTGACAACTGGCAGCTCCACAGGTCCATAGTTATCATTGTTTCTGTAAATGAAACAGAATTATATGAGAAGCCCTCTGTGAAAAGGGGGGAAAAGTGCATGTGCCTCAAATGTCGTCCCAGATAAGCCTGTCAATCTGCACAGGCTAATCAGGGACGACACTTTCCGCCTAAACTGGATTTTTGCTAAGAAGAGACTTTCTTTAAACGAAAAATATCATACAAGCGGAAACTGTTGACCCTGATTAGCCTGTGTGGACTGCACAGGCTTATCTGGGACTAGTCCATATAAACGGACTCCCTGCAGAGCCTTTGATAACTTTTGCTATGGCGGCTCTGGGAGTCCATATGCACCCCTTCATAACCATGGGTGCAGTTCAGCGCACGGAATTCGTGCGCTTCACTAAACAGACGTCGTTCGAGACAAATTGAAGAAAATAATGAATAAACTTCATAAACATGATAAATTTACCTGAATGGCAACCTACGATTGTTATCCTTTGCATGCACCCTATAAAAACACGACGATGTTTCAACACACTTTTCTTGTTACCATTTTTATGTTTAAATTTGAAACAGTATATTCTGTCGAATACCACATCGTTATCGACTTTTAAAGGCTCCATCACATAACCTGATGTGCGAAATATTGGTGTAGTGCGACCTTACTGATATTGGGTCAGTTTTCTTCCTTTTGCCAAGATGGTGGGTACATCGTGCGAAAGATAAACAAAGTCAATAAAAAGCAATTATTTCTTGCTTTAATGGTACCATTCGGATGAGTTTGTGGTTTAGACAGGTAAACTTTGATAAGATCTTGCAGTTTCAGTGTTCCTTAACCCTTGCATTGTTGATTAAATTTTGCACCCATGTTTATGAAGGGGTGCATATGATGATATGGACTCCCAGAGCCGTCATAGCAAAAATTATCATAGGCTATGGGAGTCTGTTTATATGGCCTAATCTGGGACAACACTTTACACACAGGCATTTAACCCCATTTTCTCAGAGCGCGACTCATAATTATTCATTCATTGTTTTGAGTAGGCATGAAATTACACTGGTTCAATTTCAGGATGTTCCCTGTAGGTTTTACCATTATCATCTACTGGTATTACGGATGCATGAAACTACATAATCTACTGATCACTAAATGTTGATATTCCCGGTCTATCTGCCGGGTACATTATTCAGTCATGTGACATTAAATTTTTATGATCAACAGCACAGATATTGAGACCTGACTTGTCTGCAGGCCTATATCAAACTGACCGCAACCACAAATGGCAATAAAATCATCATATGGTAGAAAATATACCCATAAGGCTCATGGAAGCCATTAACAGTTGGCCATGGGATGGTCTCTTGAGTACAGCAAGTATCAATACATGGCATAACTGACTGACAAAGGGATAAGGTCATGATAAACTTTAAACTTACTCAATTCTCAAATATACCTGATATTTTTATGTCACAACATTGTATTCGTGGGGTTTCAACGGACATAAATAAATGCAATTAAATTATTACTTGGGAGGTCATTTACTAGTAAGTTGAAGGGGTTCAAATTAAACAAACAGAAAATATAGAGGTTGAAAAGTAAGATTCTATTTTTTCTGATACCTCAAAGGCTTAAATAAAGTATGATCAAGTAGGAACTGACATACCTTCTAACAAATACATTATATTTACAAAACCTTCATTTAATGAAACATATCCATCATTGCCATGACCCACAGTAAAAGGGCAGCAAATTGAAACAGAAATGTGACAATGTGCTGTGAATTAACTTTTTCTCATGTTTGTATACCCTTCATCTTGGAGCACTTGTCTTGCACACCTGTGATCTCACAAGACCGATTACTTCATTCAAAGCATGTGAAAAGCACTTTCCTTTACCCAGATAAAGCACCACAAATGTTGGGTCATTTACTGTCCTACCCTTTTGTGATCTGACATGATTTAAAATTATCCTGATTGAATAAATAAATAGATAAACCATGTCCAATAATTAAACCGAGACATAGCTGTAACACTACCCTTTTACGGGCAGAATAATCTTGGAATTACACACAAAGTCCTATCTACCCGGCCTGTTATCATGATACAGCTCTGTCATGATCTAGAATAAGAACAAAAGGGCAAAAGATCCTAGGTCGCTCACCTCACACCCTAAAGAACTGAACAGTATTGAGAAGCTTTTAGTTTAAACCTCTTTATTTTGGCTTGATCGCATCGAAAGCCCAAGGCTTATTTGAAACAATCTTGAGTCCGTTTCCTGGGACTACAACCAGTACTTGAGAAGCTTTTGAGATGTTTAGAGAACAATCTTAGAACTCGCGTGCGATATTCTTAGAAGAAATGTTCTAAGCAAATATGAAGATTTGACAAAAACTGTGGTTTTCCTGAAGTCTTCACAAGATTTCACTATGGAAAAATGCCCAACCCCATTCCGGCCAAGCTTTTCAATAGACCAAAACCATTTTCAAATTTGAACAAGATATCATAAGTACATTGCTCTGACAAAGTTTCATGATGATGGACAATAAATGTGACTTTTGGGTGGTTCACAAGGTTTTACTACATCCATCTAGGGAAAAGTTCCCCGCCAACTACCTACCATATTTGTCAATGGACAGGAACCATTTTTCGAATTGTGGCCAAGATAAAAATAGAACAATAAATTATTGTTCTAAGGAATTCATGATGATATTAAAAAATGTGATTTCTAAAGAATTCACAAGTTTAACTAAAGCCATATAAGCAAAACTGCCCCAAGCCCCCTGCTTAAGCCATGTTTTCCAAAGGACCAGAACAATTAAAACATTCTGCCAAGAAATAATTAGAAACAAGACTATTGCCAAGCAATGATGTTCCCTACCGGCTCCACCATTGTCAGAATTATTTTTTATTTTTTTATATATTTGTTCATAGAAACCAAAATTGTTGATGTAGGAACAAAATGAAATGCTGTGCATGATGTCCATATTGCCATCTATCCATGTTTCAAGTTTCATGAAAAAATATGAAGAACTTTTAAAGTTATCGCAGGATCCAGAAAAGTGTGACGGACTGACAGACAGATTGACTGACTGACTTACTGACTGACTGACTGACTGACACACACACAGACCGCAAACCATAAGTCCCCTCCGGTGAAACCAGTAGGGGACAAAAACTGTACTTATGAAGTTTTTCAACGGACTGGTTAACTTTTCGAACTCAGCAGAGATATCGTAAGAATACGTATTCAAATGAGCAAGTTTCATGATGCGTGGGCAAAAAATGTGACTTCTAGAGTATTCCCAAGATGTTATTATAGCCAAATAAGAAAACTGCCCCGCCCCATGAAAGGCTTTTTTCTACAAACCAGAACCATTTAAGAACTTGGTCGAGAAAGCATCAAAATAATGGTCTGAACAAGCTGTATGATGATTAGAACAAGTTTTATGATGATTAGGCAAAATTAGGGATGCCATACAGGGAACAAATACCAAAATGATATTCGAATATTTGTTTGTCCTTATTCGAATATATTTGAATATTCGATTTTTAAACCTTCTATTAAAATGTCCGAACTTATGACCGTCCGGAGCAACGTACTTTTTCAATATGATGTCGACAAATACCACTATAAATCATGTCTTAATTGTGAAACTTTGAAAAACTGGATAGAGTAAAAAAAAATAATTAAAGATCATTAATTATTATGTTCTTCTTTTAAAATAATAAATACTGTTTATTTTCATAAGATATAAGATATTTACGGAAAACACATTACCGTAATTCTAATTTATTTTAATATTTTCTATTTGATCTGGATTACTTCCCATCGATAATATTTATGATTTTGCTTTCATTTTTCCGGAATAAAGAACCACGGTGATTTCAGAGGGTAATATTTAAGAAACTTATAATCTTGATTACATAATCATTTATATAATATATAAATAAAGCAATACAATTTTGGGATGGCAGGACAGTTCCGCTTTTCGGGTGTTTGCCCAGGCGTCCCGATATGAGACAATGTGTCCCGACATTCGGAAAAAAACGACGTACTTTCTATCAGTTCACAATAAAATTCGCTTTCCAAGCTCTGTCTGGCTAAAACTTACCATCCCTAATCCCTTTATTGCCCCGTATTATCAACCAACTTCTACTACTCGATTGCACCAGTGTTGTTTTTGACACCTTATCAGCGATTTATCTGCAAATTATTTATTTTATCAAGCATTAACACCATGGTGTTTTTATGATAGGGGTCATTAATTGCTATCGATAGATGTGTCGTACTGAAATACAAGCCAACTGCAGCCCAATCAAGTCCAACGGTGCTGTGTATTATTCCAGGGACATATAGGTCCCTGATTATTTCACCTGAGGTTAAAAACCTGTCAAAACACATCTAGTTTGTATATCAAACAAATTGAATGCTTATCAATACACATTGATGTATCACATACATTTACTTTCATTTTCGACTGCTTTTCCGAAAAATAGTTTGTACATATTACATCAATCTAAATTAAGAGTAAATTGACGATTGGTCTCTCCCCTTATACCCTCCGGTTTGCCAATTATCACCTCGTTCATTGATGGCAGCTGTTATCCAAACAATGACGTATACAGGAAAGTCGTCTGCACTAAACCAAATTTGCGACTTTGTAGATGTACTTATTACTTTTTTGGAAGAATCTTTGCATAAAAATAGAATATTCGAATATGAAGTTTGGATTTGAATATTCGGCCGATTTTCGAATATTCGAATATTCAGATATTCGGTCCCATCCCTAGGCAAAATACAGACTTCTATAGTTCATGTTCACAAGCTTTTTCTTTAATTTGACTTAAGAGACCTATTTTTTGACCCCACATGACCCAGTTACGAACTCGCCTGATTTATCATTAGGAAAAATATTCTAACAAAGATTCATAAAGATTGGGCAATAAATGTGGTATGGATNTTGAAAAAAAAATGAAGAAAATACTAATTTTATGAATTCAGCAGACGACATTTTAGCAGAAGACAAATTGCCCAGCATGCAAAGGGCTAAGAAAGAGGGCTGAGTGTTGTCAATTATGAATGTAATACCTATCACCATATCAAATATAAAACCTATCAGTATTGTAGTTAAGCCTGGTTCTTTATAATACTCAGGTCTGAAATTATCTTCAAATTGAAATACAAGTATACTCAATGAGTTGAAAATAATAAACCAGACACTACCAAGTTTCAGGCATAATGCATTAAAGTGCATAAACTTACTGCATTTATGTGTCTTCTTTACTTTAAACGTTCATACAAAATAGGTGAATAATTCAATTTGTAAATAATATCACCAGCAATTCAACATATTAAGCACTTTAAAAATGCATAGCTTTGATTTTGAGTGCTTTAATGTTAGCATTTTCAACACATTTGTTTGACAGTAGAATAAATCAAACCATTACTCTAGGTGTCATCAACTGAGTGAGTCATACTGCCATTAATGATCATTAAAACAAAAGAGCAAATTATTCCAATGAGAAATATGATACAGTGTTGTAACCTTTAACATTGAATAGTTTTTATCAGCAAAATCAAGGATACAAAACTGCTACATTGACAATGGTCTGAACCGATAACCATACTGTTAATTACCGCGGATGGAAAAACTTCATCAATTAACAAAAAACGGCCCAAATAAAGCGCAGACTAACCTCTGAACAGTGAAAGAAACCATAGCCGTGTAGTTTACAAGCTGTTTAATTGTAAATGGATCCCCTTTTATCAATCAAACCAATCATAAAGTCACAGGTGTAAATGATATTAATCGAAATGTATTGTACAACATTAAACACTCACATTAATGTTGAACATGGTAGTTTGCTGATGGGGACTGGAGCTTAAAAGAGTATTGTTATAAACAAACTTCGTTACGGTGTACATATGGCGTGGTGGCTTTGTAATTAACCATTAGTGATATAAGCAAAACTTAAGTATTATTTTTAAATCAAAGACATAAAAAAAGTAATAAATAATGTATAGTTTTCAGCAGACGCCGGCATTCATGTCTTGATTAAAATGCTTTTTTCAGTTATGTTCAAACCATTAAATGAATTGCACTCACCAACTGTATGACAGTATCAAAGGGTAGTAAAATATATTAAATTGCGTAAACAGGAGTGAGATTAAAGAAGCACCTGAGGGGAGAAAAATGCCCTACCTTTACAGAGTTCAATTAAACTCTTTGTTTGAATAAAGATCCATCATAATTCATAAGTATTCATAAAATAAATTTGACGTTGAAGGGAGTAAATCAGCTGAAGGGAGGAAAAATCACACATCTGGAAACTATGCTTTATTTTGCAAATGTTTAATTGATCATTCATAGGTGAACTTCGCTCCCACCGGAATACAAAAATTCTTCAGCACATTAATAAAGACAGCTTTCTCTGGAAGGGAATTTCACACAATTGTGAGTTGGAGCCAAAGAAACCTACCCCATCAGTACCAATTATCAGCTGATTTGGCTTCAATTTAGAACCTATTTATAATATCTATTGTTCTGTATTTTGCACCTTAGGCAGGGGACATGTGTATATGGGAGGGAGCTGATTGTGTTTAAGTGAGGTTAGTTGGAACTGACTTTCAAAGTGAGGTCGTTTTGGTGATTTTTACTAAGGAGTAACTTGTATTTTCACTCGTTAAGCCACTTTCAATTTATATTTCCTTAAAATGTATAGTCCCTTTCGGCTCAACGGTGTTTGAGCTTCCCTTGGTTATTTGTTTTAAGATCGTAAACGTCCCAATAAAAAGGAGCGTATTCATTGAAAAGAAATATAAATATAAAGTGGCTTACCGGATGATATAACACTCTACTCCTTGGCGAAAATCACGAAAAACGATGCCATTTTGGAAGTCAGTTCCAACTAACATCATTTAAACCCAGTCAGCTCCCATATACGTATGCCCCCCTGCTTAGGTAAGATCTTGAAAGTGCTCCCTGAATCCGGAATGTCTTGTTCGCAAGGCAGACACCACATTAATGACATCCGTCACCTACTTGGCTTTTAAATCTCTTCCCAATAGTTAATGTCATTCATAAAAGAGATTTTGAGATTTAATTTAGCGACAATTTAAGGCAACTGATATTATATTCTCAACATGTAAAATACGCGAAAATGTTAAGAAAATGATGTACTTAGTGATACATAATAAGGGAAAATCAAAGGAGCTGTCTCTTTAGACCCTTTCTCATGGCCCCTTTTGCAAATCCCCTTTCAAAAAGCCCTTTGGAGCTTTTCCGTTCAAGACTGACCTGACCCAAAGAGCAATGAGGTTAAATGGACTACATCGATCAAAAAACACACAGACTGACTGCAAAGGTACATCAGTAAGATAATCAAGAAAATCATCGAGAATCATCTTCAGGCGTTAACACGAGATCAACACATTCCGTGCATGACTGGAACAATCTAAGTGGTATCAGGAATTCAATACAGTCAATCAAATCATTTATCACCATCAACACTTGATCTGAAATGATGAGTTTAATTATTTGTGAACATCTATAAAACTATTGGATTCAGCTATGCGGAAAGGTGTATCACATAACAACTCAACAAATTGAGCGATCATCTTGTTTATCATTGACTTCACATGTTCGATATCTGATCAAATTTGAATGATTCGTAATAGAAGTGTTCATATCATGCACAAGAATAAGTGTATTAACTTGTGAGGTATTAAATAAATAACAAGGTCTTGATCAGATTCCATAAGCTGTGACTCATTTTACAGACGAAACAAATAAATAGCAAGCAAATTTGTTGAATTAATATCCCTGACAAATAATTAATTAAGTGTAGGGTAATTGTTTAATGGATTGCAATTATCCTCATTGATTATCTTTACACCCATGAAGTTTAATGATGAAATCTTGTGGCGTATCTGAGATATAGCCCTGAAAAGTAACATCCTACAAAAACATCAAAGGGCAATAACTCTTATTTAAGAATGTTTAGGGTTACAGTTCTTGTGCATGGCACTTCTACCCATTGATTTGTACACACCCATGAAGTTTCATGTTGAAATCTTGTATTGTATCTGAGATATAGCCCTGAAAAGTTACATCATACAAATAAACAAAGTGCAATAACTCTTATTTAAGAAAGTGTAGGGTTATGGTTCTTGTGCATGGCACTTCTCCTCATTGATATCTATACACCCATGTTGATATCTTATATAGTTTCCGTGATATAGCACTGAAAAGTTTTGTGACAGACGGAAAGACGGACAACGCCAATTCTAAAACGCCTTTGGCGGGGCATAAAAAGCTGTCTAATAAGCATTATTTTTATTTATTTAAAAAAAATAAAAAAAATTAAGATGTACACCCATGACTTTAAAATGTGTATACTCCTGGAATCTTGACCTTCATTGTCTTGATTTCAAAATTGATCCTTATTATATGAGCCTCGTTTTGGGGAAACTGGGCATAGTGCATGTACGTAAAGTGTCATTCCAGACTTATCTGAGACAACACTGTACGCACATGCATTAAGCCCAGAATAATTCTCCCAGAAGGCTGCTCATATGATCCTGAGATTGAATTGTCCAGAAGACATTGAGAGGAAACGGTTTCCATGTTACCCCCTTGTGACTTTTGCTGCGGACTGATAAACCTTAAAACACTAAAAATCTTCTTCCTTGCCTCTCAAAGAACCAGCACACTAACTTGTATAATGGTAGGTCAAAGTGATCTCTGGATATCCTAAAGTAGCTATTTGGCTAGTGGATAAAACAGTTTTGATGGTACAAATCTCTTTGACCTTGACCTTTGACTTTGTTATCTTACAGTCTGTAGGAATCTTCCTGTTTTTATGCATAAACATCATACACATGTGGGTGACTGGGTTAAAAAGTTCCCTGTGACCTTGACCTTTTGCCCAGCGACTTCAAGAAATCCACACCTGGGCTCGAACCACTGACCTTTGGAGTAATGGGAGCGCTTAAACCAATCAGCCATCCATACTACTGTAGTTGAGACTGTATTTTATACTTTATATAAGCAATCCTCGTAATTTCACAAAATAAAGCGGTAATAACTTTTTCAGAACTTTCCAAATTATTCAATTGATTCGCGTTTGTTACGCTTTATAATTTTCAGATTTTAAAATCGTAAAAAGATGCATATAATGGATATTTTAGAGCATGTTAAATGTTCAGTATTACTATTTCCTTGCAAAAAACCTAACTCCAACGAACATTTGCAAAGCATCAGAGCAAGTTTCAACATTTTGGCAATGTAACTTTATTAAGCCTGGAAATTAAGGAAAGAGCATTGAGCAGTGTTAATTGATTGTGACAGGGCCAGGATAAATGCAGACACTTAGATGACAAGCCAGAAAAAGAGTTGTGAGACATTCCCTTGAACTTTTGCTCATGCTTTCACAGAATTAAAGAAGAAAAATGCAATTGACAGACTGGAGTTGACATTTGTGTTGATTTTCAGTCTTTTCAAGCTTGACAAATACCATAATTGCAGTAATACTGGCATATTAACCCATTAATGCCTAGTGGACTCTCCCATCCTTCTAAATTGGATCAATTTATTTTCAAAATTAGGGATGTCTAGTATATTTATCTCTATATTTAGAATATTTCTTACAGAAATTCCTTTAAGCAAACAGCGCAGACCCTGATGAGACGCCGCATGATGCGGCCTCTCATCTGGGTCTACGCTGTTTGCCAAGGCCTTTTATAAGTAACTGATGCCTAGCTTGCCATAATTCCAAATATGGAAATTAATAATTAAATGTCTTAATGCCAAATGATGCAGAGCAAGAATTTCATGATATTTTACACAACATAATAAGGTATAATGACAGTGTCAGCCTTGAATTGCCTAAGATCTGACAAATTGATAAATGGATACTAAATGTGAGTGATTCTATTATATCTAACATACAAATGAGCTTGCTGTTGGAAAACATGGCTTAATGCATGTGAGTAAAGTGTTGTCCAAGATTAGCCTGAGCAGTCCACACAGGCTAATCAGGGGTCACACTTTCCGCTTTTATGATATCTTTCAAGTAAGTCTCTTGTAAGCAAAAATCCAGTTTCGGCAGAAAATGCCTTCCCTGATTAGCTTGTGCTAATGTGATTAGCACAGGCTAATCTGAAAGGACACTACCCACAGTCCTTCCCCAAATTATAATTTATTGCTGGCCAGGAGGTCCTATAATCATGCTGCCTTTGCCGGCCCGGACTGATCATTTCTGGCCCAAAAAAAAGAAAAATGCAGAAGAAAGACAAAAATGAGATTTTTTAACAATATTTTTATATTATTATAATAATCATAACACATATCCAATCTACTCATGTATATCAATAAAATTAACATTATTTTTCATTCACAATGATATAGTAATCATGCATTTATTCATGCAGAATGTCCAAGATTTTGATCCGATGTTTTCCTTTTAACTCCTTTGTTGATGTTGGCAGTTCGCGGGAAGGTCGCAATGACCTTTGTTTATGCCCTGCTTGCTAACGAATTAATCGAATAGTACGGGAACCAAAACGCACGTGGTTGTAAATTTTGATTCTCTCCTTTTACGGAATGTACTCATACAGTGATGACATAGTGTGTTATTCGTTTTGACGATGCAGCAAAAATCTTCGGATACCGTATAATTATACACTTACGTCATTCAAAGAAGGAAACCAATGAAAAAACATTTTACATTATCAAAGTATTCATAACTAATTCGGTAAAATCTACCTTTTGCATTGATACTTTTCTATAAAAAGCTTATTAAATTCCAAATTTCGCCAGAATTTTATTACCGGACACGAGGTCCTACAATATTAAAATTATTTCCGGATTTTCCAATTTATTATCGGAAAAATCCGAGGACCGACGGTATTTGGGAAGGACTGACTACGCACATGCATTAAGCCCGGTTTTCCCTGAGCACAGCTCAAATTTTAAGCCGATACAACAGCTTCTGGCTAAAGACATGAAATGTGTTTGTTTGCTTAAAGCAGCAGACTATATTCACTTATAAGTGCAATGTCCTCTTCACTTTCAACAGCTCTATTCTATAGTGGAATCAGACCACATGATACCTACCACATGGGCGACTGTTCATTCACCAAAGCTTCGACTCCACTCATTGCGATGGTAGTCCTCTGCCTGCCTCCACTGCAAAATGAGAAGAAAATGTTCATAAATTAAATATTGATGAGTTAATAAGCATGTTTTAAACCAAGAAATGTGACATGAAACAAGGTTGACCTTGACCCATATCTGACTGGTCTTCAAAGCAATCCAATGGTAGATCTATATGTTAGCTTACCTACAAACTAAATTTCAGCTTAGTATCTCGATTGTAATTCAAGCGGAAACATTTTTTCTATTTTTAGGAAAAATGACCTTGACCAGACTGTCCCCAAAAGCAATCACAATTTTCATCAAGGTTTGTAAATGCAAACTAAAGTTCAATCAAAACGTTGCTGCTGCAAACTGCCTATATAATTAGAGCCCTATGCAGCAGGTCATGACATTTTAATTCCACTTGTCTGCTCATTCTGATGAGTTTTTTTTTCCAGTAAGAGCTAAATATTTTGGCTTGTATACCAACAGTATATTTTTTTTAAACATATTGTAAATCCATTAACCCTTCATGTTTAAAAATGAAAAAAAAGATGATGCTATAGCTTCAAATACCTTGTTTATTTATCATTGACACAGCAGAAAGTACTGTTATATATAATCAAACGAAACAATAACGGACTTTAATACATCAATAAGTATAAATGATACTAGGACAAGTTGAAAATCACTGGCACTCGTCTCTCGGGACAAGAGCCTTAGAATATATTTGTGTGTGCCCTGAATGCCTGTATATAAAACCCTATTCTAATAAACAGGATTTATAATGGTGGAAAAGGTGATTGAAAATAAAAATTTGGTAAAATCAAATATGTTGGCATACAGATCTCAATGACGGTGATTACTATACTCTCATACTGCTTTGACAAAGGTGTTAAAAGAGGTTTGACATTAAAGGTGCAGTATTTTGAACTTGGATAAAATCATGGTTGAAAATAAAAAATTGGTCAAATCAAAACTGAAATACAGAGAAGAAACTGCTAAAAGGACCATCTGATTAGACTAGCCCTTTGCATGCTGGGAAATTTGTCGTCTGCTAAAATGTTGTCTGCTGAATTTCTAAAAATAGCATTTTTTTCAAAAAAAAATTAAAGAATACTATCAGAATAGCAAACAGTTTGGATCCTGATGAGACGCCACGTTCTGTGTCGTTCATCTGGATCCAAACTGTTTGCAAAGGCCTTCATAATCTAGTTCCAGGGCTCAAAGGGCTAGTGCTCTCACTAACAGTGATTAATACACCCTCATACATTGACCAATATGTTACCAGAGGTTTGAAAGTATTGGTGCTGTTTTTTAGTGTGAGCGTTAGCTCACGCTAAAGTACTAGAGAGGCAGTTTTAAAAATCACAATGCTTTAACTACGCTAGGGACGACAACTGCAGCTAGTAAAGATAACCACTGCCTGTTTACACTGTAGCAAACAGCATGTATAAGGCTTGTTCAACGATATTGGCCAGTCTAGTGTTTATAATAGCTTGTGCGACAACATTTGCCAGTTTATCATTGAAATCTGTACATATTGGCTGCTTTCAGGGAAAACGGGGCTTAATGCTGCATGAAAAGTCTGTCATGTTGAAAACATTGTTGCTCAATTATTTAAAGAAAATAAAAACAGTATTAGATACACATAACACAACATGTACATGATTATAGGCTTGTTATTTTTTAGCAAGGAAACAAAATTCTATAGATGGTTGCCAGTGCAGCAACCAATTGTGGAAAAAAGAGACATATTGTTGTTATTTTGTCTAAGTTATCTCTATAACATAAATATGAGGATAAACAGTGCACACACATCTCGACCTGTGCTTTAAGACACACTCTTTATAAATTTGAATGGGTTGTGTTCATTTCAAACTTGCGATATAAAAAGCTATAACATAATTTTGAAAACTGAGTTTCGTCTAAGATTATGCAATAGCGAACAACTTCAGTGCCTTCAGCGCTTTGATT
>VMBQ01001010.1:66646-91789 GCA_007657795.1 Dreissena rostriformis | reverse complement strand
GATTGTACAAGAAGTTGGTAAATCTTAATTAATCTGCCTTCCTCGGAAATTCCGAGATAAATTTATTCGTCGTTTACAAGCTTATGCCGAGTAATTACGGCTAATCGGGACTCAACTTGCGTAAAACACGTGTTCAATAAACCGTTAAACTCCACCTCCGTTTGCTGCAAAAGATTCGAAAGGCAGAGCTAAGCACGTGGTGTTACATAATTCGACGGTTGCCATTGAGTTACAAACACCCGATTGGTTTAGCGTGTTGATTGCTAAACAAAGGAAGCCAATTTTGTTGGCAAGAACCATGTGGCTTTATGCCTTCAGAGAGGAAGCGGCTTTCCTTTGATGACGTCAAACTGTCGATTCACACAGATTGGGAATTTTCGCGAGACTTTTAATAGGGTCCTTGGTCATTTGTTTACATGTTCAGTATAAAAAAACACCTGCTTACATGAAAACTTTGGATTAAATTATCAAAATAAAAACACTGTTGCAAACTGTGATTATATTTATTGGTAAGTATCAGTTTAAAGACGACGTTTTATTTGTCGTAAATCAGCGAGTTTTCTATACATTAACAACAACTTCTACAACCATTACTGCGGGGAACGATCGATCTTGGTTTAATTTAATTTTTTTTCATGGAGGACCTCATAAGTCGAGACTGTAATTTTAATCGAATTTTGGAGGTAAAAAATCTCGACTTATGACTGCATTTTTACGGTAAGACAATCTGCCGCTCTACAAAATTCAACTAATCCAAGATGGCTGTCAGTCAGCCAATTTGAATCCAGTCAAGAAAAACAAATGTCCCAAGCTTGTTTTTCATTAGAATATGAGCCATATAAGTTTCACATGAATTAGAAACAAGACCTGTACCAGAGACAGTGCTAGACTATTCTTCCGCTTTGCTGATATTATGTACATTTTCTGTCAGTCACCTGATATAATGACTGTAAAGACAGTGACCTTGACCAGATGCAATCCCTGGCTAGGTTTGCATGTACACTTACTTCACACAAAACTACAGCAAATACATCATTCTTAATTTAAGTCATTTAAAGAACTTAGTTTTATCTATTTGTAGTAACATTTTACCCGAATAGCCCCAAATTGTATCTATTTGTAGTAACATTTAACCCGAATAGCTCCAAATGCAATCCATCACTAGATTAGCATTTAAGATACATATACACACAATTTAATCAAAATATCTCCATCCTAACCTCCTCCATAAGTTATTAAAAAGAAACTCTGAATCTATTTTTAGTAAGAGTGACTTTGACCCAACTGGCCCCAATGCGTGTCTCCAGACAAGCTTGCTACATCAAAAGTCTCATCAAGGTTTGTCCATGCAAACATAAGTTATTAATAAACAAACGCAAACCTTAACCTAAATTTCAAAAGAACAAAAGCATATTTCTTCTAAATTAAAGGTGAGAGTTATGGAACTTAAAGAGTGACTTCACACCATCAACCTCTACACATGTGTGAAGTTTCAACTCCATTCCTGTAGTAGAAACAGTGATATGCAGGTATCGCACGTTTAACTTAACACATTTTCAAAATACAAATAGGGGCATAATTGTGCTTACTTGCATGTCATAGATATGGAACTTGGTCAGTGACCTCACACATAGACCCCAAACACACATGTACAGTTTCAATTTAATACCTGTAGTAGAAACAGTGATATTGACAGGTTGCAGGTTTAAATTAACCAGAGCATTCTGCTGACGACAACATGGCCGACAAGAACAATGCTTGCATTCTGGTGAGTAGTATAGCTCAGACTTTTTGGTGCATAGATGAGCTCAAAAAATGGAAAACAAAGTTAGAAAGACAAACTTTTATCCAAGATTGCTGGTAGTCAGCCATTTCAAATTAAACAAAAAAATATTATTTAAAAACAGTTACGCATTATGTTTGAGGCACTTCTTCTTTTGAACATCAGGCATAAGAATTGTCATCAAAATTAAAGTTAATTGCAGACGTAGTTCAATTGACAAATATTGCAAACATAGCAAACTAGAGCTTTGTCACTAAGGTGACGAATACCCCCACATGCCGCATTGACACAGAATACGCACTAAGTGACCCCGTGACCTAGTTTTTGACCCGGCATGACCCATATTCGAACTTGACCTAGACATCGTCTAAATACAACTTCTGACCAAGTTTGGTGAAGATCAGATAAAAACAACTTGAGTTAGAGAGCGGACAACCAAAACGGACCAACAGACCGGCAGACAGTCCGTCCGACAGACAAGCTGACACTCCTATATACCCCCCTCAACTTCGTTTGTTGGGGTATAATAATCAATGTAAGGACCAATAAACAAACAGAACAATTAACACCGTGACACCAGAATAGCCCCCTTCAATCTTTGTGTGGTATAAAAACGTCTATAAACAATCCAAATCAACATCACCCCTCTTATCTAACTGTTTCACAAACAATTGACCAAAATTGATGCTGCATATTAAACTCTAAAAAAAAATACAATACTAAAATATTTTTGATTGTGCTTTAAATCCCAGCTTAATGTCGCTTTCAGAGTGGTCAGAATCTTTCAGCAGCTCATCAAACAGTAACATAATGAGGTTTAATGGTTATTTGAGCTTCCTATAGAGAAACTGACATTTGAAATTTCCATCCTGACAAATGAAAGTTGTTTATCTAGGCGAATATAAATGAAATTTAAGAATTGTGAAGATATAAGCCGACATGATGCGTGATAGGTTATAATTAACAAAAAAAGAACGGGTTGCAATGGTGTAAGTATTGGTGACAAATTCAACAACTTTAACATTAAAAAAAAGTTTTCTTGTTTCAATGAAAATTCTGGAAAAAATTAATTACAATGCTAGATATATCTATAGTTAGCAAAAAAACAGAAAAAAACGGGTCCATTTTGAAGACATTTGTATATAAAAAAATATACTCAAACAAAATTAAAGTTTAGGTTCAAAGAACATTTTACTGAAACTCAAGATAAACGCACTTGTTAAAAAAAAGACGATTATTTAACAAATGCACTCCCACAGTCTTAACAAGGGACAAAATTGTCACAAAACCAGGTTTTCAATGCTGAATGTTAAAAAGCGCACTTAGTGACCCCATGACCTAGTTTTTCACCCGGCATGACCCATATTCAAACTTGACCTAGGCATCCACTAGATACAACTTCTGACCAAGTTTGGTGAAGATCGGATGAAAAAAACTTGAAAAAGAGGGCGGACACAAGCTTGTTCCGCATGCCCGCCAGCCAGCCAGCCAGCCAGCCCACCAGCCAGCCTGCCATCCGCCCGCATTCACCAATCTAATAACCAGTTTTTTCCTTCGGAAAACCTGGTTAAAAATACAACAATCAATGTAATGCATATTAATCTGGAGTTTTACCCTGTTTAATATCAACTATCATAAATCATGAAAAAATCGGTCAAATGTCTCAATAATCACGCTGATTAGATATTACCCCACTATGAAACAAATATCCGCCTAATCCCTATTTCCCATCCCCTGTTGAATTGACCCCAGATTTCCCAAACCTGGTAACGGACCCATGGCTTGAGATCTAACTCTGTCAACTTGTAGCCAAACTGACACTGGGTATCATGGGCTTATATGATAATGAATCTTCAGTCATTTATCTTTATGATCATAATACGGAATATATCTCATGCCAAAGCTGGGCTTGATAACTTTTGCTACTCTTGCTTTTACATAAATCAAATCGATACCGTTTTATAAACTCGGCAAACAAAAAATGCTTAACGATTAGCTACATTGTTGACGAAGGAATCAGTGCAAAAGTGCAGTGAGCCGGCGTGAAATTGATCCCCAAACTTGCGCGATGAACAGAGGGTCAATATCATGATCATCCAGCTTATCAGTCAAGCCCTGTTATCAAATAATCCAACATTTTGGGAAGCTATGAACCCCTGCTGAACATATTACATGTAGCAACTTTATGCGAAAATGGGTCTCATGCCATATGCGGCCAGTATAGTTCAAGACCAGCCTGGGAAAATAACCTGCACATTTACGCAATCTTGTCAGGAGCTACCCTCTCCAATATAAAGTCAAGCAAGGTCTCATTAGCGGACAAGGTACCTACTGATCTGACTGCACAAATGTGGAGGCTGTTCTGAATGCCGTACCATTTTGGGTCAAAAGTACAAATACGCCAACAGCTAAAAATAGATATCACCGCGGTGACAAAATTGTTACCGCAATGACAATTTTGTCACTGCGGTAACAATTTTGTCGCCGCGGTGATATCTATTTTGTCACTGTGGTAACAATTTTGTCACAGCGGTGACAAATTATGACTGTTGGTATATTTTTATACCTGCTGTTACATTTATTTCTTAGGGTCAGTTTTTAACCATTTTCCCAGTAACAAACCGAGATTTTTTCAAGAAAATAATTAAATATTTAACAATAGTTTAAAATAAAATCAAAACGGATGAATAAGGATAGCTGATAAGTTTATTCAAATGTTTTTTCATATGTTTTTGTCCTTTTGTGCAAAGTATCACAGCGGTTACAAATATATCACCGCAGTGATAAATTTATGACCGCAGTGACAAAATTGTCACTGCGGTGACAAAATTGTGACTGCGGTGACAATTTTGTCACAGCGGTGATTTCTATTTTTAGATGTTGGCGTATATGTACTTTTGACCCAAAGGGTACGTCATAGTTCTGAAGCTAAACTGGGTGCATATAGCCTAAGACCCATTTTTGCATTATGCGGCTCATATTATTAACAAATTCACTCAATAGCACAAGTCTTGTCCTATTGGATCTGCAATAGAAAAACACCTTGTTCGATAAACACAAATTACCAAGAACAGTCCAATTGAATTTTTCTATGTCAAATAAGTTCAATGTAAAGGTCAACGAGAGAGTGGGTGACAGTGTTAATATAAAAGTGTTGTAGCAAGCAGTGATGCTGCAAGAAAACTTTCTGTTCATGCTCCTGCATGAAGATAAATAAGGAAATTGTATTTTTTTTAATGGCTTTGTTATAGACAGTGTACCTCACTTTTACCATTTATGTAATGAACAGATAACCAAACAATAGTAGAAAATCTAGCAGTAATGGTAGTAATTGATGGAGTATTAACCAAAAAAACGTTGACATGCCTTTCAAATAAGCCACATGACATTTTTGCTCTAAAACAGTCGATGATCTCAACGATCATTTTTAACACAACAATCAGCTTGTTTTCTATAGACGAAGAAGGAAATCAAGTCAGTGTATAATTACTCTGCAATAATTATGGGCAGTGCCTTATGTTTGAAGAATTCAAGTAAATTTAACAGTGAAATGCATATTAAAACACGCCCCATCAAAATCATGGCAAATTCTCTTCCTGTACAACATAATGTAACAAAAAATAATTAATTGAAATACAATTAATACAAAGACATTGATTGTAAACATTATTATGGGGGGGTATTTTTTATATGTTTTGCATCACACTCATGTTTTTTCCTATGCTTTTATACTTTAGGCCATTGGTTATTGACAACAAACTATGATAGAAAAAAATAATCTTTGTCAAAGTAAATACCTGTTTTATTGTTTCAGCATTAAATACAATATTTTGTTTAGTAAGAAGTCTTTTTGATCAGATTCATACCCAATGGACACCAGTACAGTGAGTACCGGGTAGGCATAATATTGTAATTTTACATTTATTTTTAACACATCCTATCAAGAGCAAGTGCCTTTAAATGTTTACATTACATTACAGTTTATCTTATTATATACTCTGCATACACATTAAATGAGCATAAATGGCTTGTGAAGTAGTATCATAACTATTAAAGAGATCTATGTTTGTGCTCTTAAGAAAATATTGCCACTCTTCAACCTTTTATGGTGGCATTTAGTAGTATGCAACCTTTTGTAAATAACGGAATTGTATTTATGTTGCATAATAATAGGTTACTTAATATAACAATATGATAATTATGGACAGGTACAAACATGTGAGCAGTCTACATGTAGCTATAACAAATTAGTGCATAACATTTATTTATTTTGGCATCTTGATGTTATTTCAAGTACAAATTTGTGTTTGTCTGCTTGTATATTTACAANGTCTAACCAGCATGTGCAGTAAGTAGAGCGCTGTTGTACAAATCCCAGGAACGCAGGTTCGATCCCCCGCCTGGTCACATAACTTGTGTGGGGGATTGATCATGAAATCCCTTCTACGGCCATTCTCCCCTATCTCTGATTCTAGTAGGGCAGCTGTAAGTTACTGGCATTAGTATGTGCACTTACATGTAGTACTAATCAACCAGCTAATCCAGGATAAGTGTGTTTTGGTTAACTCAGACCGCTGTGATGTGACTAAAATACTGTTGAAAACCATAAAACCCAACTAAACAAACAAACGATACTGTACAAAGCTTTTTTTTCGTCAACTAAATTAAATTTCCTGCAAGGTGCTTAATTAATTGCCTTAAAGCCACACACCTTATTTGGAATAGTAAATTTAAGTATAAATAAGAAACATATTTTATCTATGCCAATAAGAAGATATCTGGTGGTTACAAGGTAGAAATCCGCCTTTTTAGCGCTGTAAAACTTAAAAATAATCACGTTTGTCGAAATGGACATGTACATCTAGAAATACTGCTTTTGGTTTTAAAAGCAATATACCATTTGAAAAATAATAAATTACTTGCTAACTAGGCTATAGATTTAATTTTATCTATACCAATTAGAATATATCTGGTGGTTACAAGGTAGAAATCAATCATTTTTGCGCTTTAAAACTTTAAAATAATCGCGTTTGTCGAAATGGACGTATAATATAGAAATCCTTCTTTCAGTTAAAAGAGCCGTAATTCCCAGTTGAACAATAATAAATTACTTGCTAACTACGCTATAGATTTAATGAAAATTTTGCACACTTTCAAATTGCATCTAAATGTATTGATTAACATGTACTTCATTTCAAGGTGCGTGGCTTTAAAGAATTGATAATTTATGCACATAATGTATGTGCTCGGTAGGTTGCCATGATAAATGGTCTCAAATTAAAATAAAGGACTCAACTGTTTTATTTTTTATTTAATATAACTAAAATTGTATAATTCTATTAAGACTAATGCACTGCAATTGTTTATTAAAATTGAATGCTGTAAATAAAATAAAACTCTAAATAAATAATAAATAACCCAAGAATGCTGAAAAATCACAGCCATGATAATTGCACTTAATCAAAACAGACCAGTAAGAACAGAAAACCAGAAAATACCCAAAGCATATCATGTTAAAATTTACAGCTTTAATATAAACGCCCAAACCGGATCATATGTGACTATCTTCAGAGTTTCAAATTACCACCACAAAAAGGTCATGTGACCATAATAATTAGCTGTGATTTGCTGGCACTTGTGGGTCGTTCTTATCAAGGACATTTATTAATTGGTGACACGGGTTGTCTTTTTCATTAGTCGTCATTAATTTACAATTATCTGGTGTAACCCATAAGGGTGATTAATACGAAAGTAACTTGACCTTAAAAATTATCTTCAATACCTGCCAAATTTGCGCATGGTCAATTTGTCATAGGGTATATACCAAACAATACTACCAGTGTTGTTCAGGGCATTACAGGTAGCTAGGCCATAAAAGGATGGAATTTAAATGACTTACCATCTGTTAGTATTCATAAGGTTATTTAAGTAAACTTAAAGTAATGTTTTTTTAATAAGTTTTTTCAAATTTATTACCTTATTATATTGAAAACAAGAGCTGTGTTTGTCAGAAACACAATGCCCCCTACTGCGCTTTGAAGCCATATATTTGACCTTTGACCTTGAAGGATGACCTTGACCTTTCACCACTCAAAATGTGCAGCTCCATTAGATACACATGCATGCCAAATATCAAGTTGCTGTGTTCAATATTGCAAAAGTTATGACCAAGGTTAGAGTTTTGGGACAGAATGACAGACAGACAGGCAGAAAACAATATACTCCCTTTTTTTTTAAAGGGGGCATAAAAGCTACTTATAAAAGACAATGCTTGTGCATGGTTCCATTTGACACATCTCTCCCCTAAGACAGAAAGGGCCAACACATACGCAAATGAGGACCTCAACAATGTTGTTTCACCCATCCGCAAAAATGACATGTGGAACTCGCAGCTCAGCATTTACCATTAACTTTCTTCTGAAACAGCAACAATTTAAATCACAAAATGTTTCATTTAAGAATTATTTTTTTTATTTATGGTTATGTTTCGGTCAATTAACACGAATAAAAGAGTTCTTCGGGGTAGCAATTAAAGCATGATTGTGTTGACCACAATTGCTTAATATGATTAAAATGATGAAAAATTGTTGCCTGTTATATAATGCTAATGCCACAAATATTACAATTCTAACATGGTTTGACACATAATTGACCAATTTAAATGAGGATTATGTTTTACTATGCTGTACTTTGGTCCAAGACTTCTTTTTGCATGGCTATGAGCAGTTTAACATTATTTTTTTCTTTGATTACAGGAACTTCATTAGCGAGTATAATATTCAAATATATGAAATCAAAACAATTTATGTAAAGCAAATGCGGTACATAATATGTTTGTGACTGCATTTCCTGGACAACCCATTTTAATAATTCTCCTTTGAATTATTAAACATCCAAATTAGATTAAGGTCAAAGAGAGGTTGGCAACAACTGTGCTGGTTTCTAAATGTTGAAGTAAGTGGTGTTCAACCTTGCTGTAATGATCTAGCTAGCTAACCTCTTTGAAAATCCTGGACAGGAAGAATTTCTATAAATGCATCACACATCAACATACAAGGGGCAAAAAAATAAAAAATACATTGCTAATGTGAAAGTAATTTATTATTTATCAAATAACTTTATTAAAACCAGGATTATTTTAAAAGAAATAGTAATTTAGTTCCTGATGTTTTTTCGCCATAAAAATATTGGAATGTATCCAAATTATCTTTACGTGGCAAAAGTTGACACCTAATCTTTACTGAAAGCCCATGGTCAACATATTTTTTAGACAAGATAATACTTTTATATTTCCCGTTGTTACTCGCAAATAGGGTCCGCACATCACAGCTGTGGGTGGCAGGGTGCTATCCATATCATATATGCATACTATCAACATAGATCATGAAAATTAATGGGCAACTAAGCTCTAAGGAAGATTTGTGGCCAGGGATTGTGACTGATAAAAAGTGTCAAAAAGGCGAGATTTTATCAAGTATATAATGATAATTTTGAACTCGGTATTTGACCGTATTGTTCAAGCTTCAATGCACTATGGGCAGTTAATATGACCATGCTGATTGGCCCAATGATGTGGATGAAAACAGAACACAATTGAAATTGATGAACCCAGTGAAAACTGGGAAAAACTCCATGTAATAATAATTGTGAAACTACGCACAGTGAACAAATGGGGAAAAATCACAATATGTTAAGAATACCAATACAAAGCTGAAGGTGTCAGAAAATGTCAACACCTTTCTCAGAGAAATATATAAGAACCTATTATACAGAATATTTGCATATATTTTAACTCAACTCAGATGATCAGTTTTGAATTTCAACTCAGCATAGTACTGAGAATGTCTGTAAGCTCACACAGAATCTCAAAACTCAGATAAAAGCAGACTCGCACGTTCTTGCTCAAGATTTATTCAACATCTAGCATTGAAATTATGGCTATTGCTATAAGGAACACTGATTATTTCTGGGGTTACTTTATTTTAAGGAACATTTTACGAAATTTTCCTTTATTTTGAGCGTGATACTGGGCTTCAAATTAAAAATATAATAAAAGCGGAAAGTGTCGTCCCTGATAAGGCTGTGCCCACTTCACAGGCTAATCTGGGACAACACTTTACGCACATGCATTAAACCCCCTTTTCACAGAGCCACACTCATATGTTACCTATATTAAATTCAACCCTTCGTGTATGAACCGCATTAAATTTATTACATATTAAAAGAGAAAAGTTGTGGAGACATTTACCTTTTGTAACACTAGAATAATATATTTATCTCCAACTATAACATGTTTATGGTAAACAAGCATGTAGACCAGTTATCAATTACCATCAGTTATGACATTTATCATAAATATCATTGTAATTCATTCATGATTAAATTAACCAATTAGTAACCTCATCCATTCTGCTTACTGTATAAGTTATGTGTTCTTGAAATGGATTAAAAATCATATGATGTTACATATATAATAATAGTGTGACTAATTATATATTACAACAGAGATTTAATGTCTACAATTACCATTAAAGCATATAATTAATGGCGTCCCGGTATACTTGCCTGATACTGATGAACTTTATTAGCATAAATTACATGCCTCAGTTGTGTAATATATTCATAAAAGGTTTCATTTTTGTATGACCCTAAAAGGGGGTTACATGTATACAGCAGTCACACTGTTTTTCTGTGCATCCATGTATTTGGCTGTCCATTTGTCCGATGTCTCTCCGAATATTCCTGCCTCAATCATAATTTTGCTAGGCGTTGATGAATAATAAAATAACTTGACAAAATGTCAACCTTGATGAGATGATATATTTTGCATGCAACAACTGGGGTGCCATTTCAAAGGGCAAGTTCACACTTAGAGTTCAAAGGGCAGAAACCAATAAAAATGAGCCTCGCTCTCTAAAACGGGGGTTTAATGTATGTGCGTAAAGTGTTGTCCCAGATTAGCCTCTGCAGTCCGCACAGGCTTATCAGGGACAATACTTTCCGCTTTCATTGTATTTTTTGTTAAAAGGAAGACTTTTCTTGAAGAAAATCCAGTTCAGGACACTTTATGCACATGCATTAGGCCCCCTTTACATAGAGCGAGGCACAAATAAATGAGCATTTCCATTCATGCCCCAGCCATAACTTTGCCATCTAGATTATTTTTTTAGACAAAAGTAGAATGTGTGGGCAACTGTCTCCTTCTCACAGATGCCTTGTGTGACTTTTTGATCTTTTCAAAAATATTTCAGCTGACATCACTGCGACCAGTTAACCAACTCACATTTTTCCTGGGTGAAATGTTAACCAATATACGGAGTTAACATACTGACAACTGCACTACTTTAAGCAGAGGTAAGGGAGCCCTAGAAATAATTGTGTGACCAATCACCACACAAGTCATGTGGCCCGGCCAGGCATGAACCGGCAATCCTCAGATTTTTAGTCAACCACTCTACCAACTGAATCAGTTTTGTTCAAGTTTTTTTTTTCAAATCTACATTATTGAAAAATAACAGTAAGTAAGCAGGTTATTCGTTATATATTAAAGCAGAATTCAGTACCAAAAACAAAATGTATTCATCACAAAGGTATTTTACTTTAACTAAATAAAGGCTAGTGTCAAATGTAGAAAATATTGGCAAGGTATACCTGCATCTAAATGGTCCAAAACATAATAATCAATTGTTGACACATAAAGGTTAACTTATTTAAAACAGTGGCCAGAATATTTATTTTTAACAGTCTTCTTTCTAGTAATAAGTTTATTACAAACATATTTAATTTAAAGCTTCACTGAGATACAAAAAAAACATCATTAATTGGAACTTGTTTATATTTTTAAAACGTCAACCACAACGTACCAACAATTACTGTATCAACAACCTCTTTATAATGTATTAATATGTGTTATATGTTATATTACCAATGTTTTATGTATGCAAATGTAAATGATGTTTATGTAATGTGGTAAACATAAATACAAAACATTTATAACTAAGTTTTTCAAGCATTGCAGCTTTGCAAGTATAAGCAGTATCATATGACTGCTTGCATGAAATTGCATAAAATACTTTAAGTGAAAGTGATGACATAGAAAATCAGTTTAATTTCAAATTTACATTGCAATCCCATCATTTATAATATGAGCGCAAGCATATAACATTTTTATGTGCTCTCAGTTAGACAAAATTGCAGTTGATGATAGACAAATCCTTAAAAAAGTATCCTATCTTATTTTTGTCAAGAATATATTCCAGCCATGTCTTATAGAACTCTATGCCATCATTACAGACAAATTAAAAGGTATTTGCAATCTACCTGTCACTATTTAAAAATACAATACTGCCATTAAGTTAATTAAAAACCTGCACCGTAGGATATTTAATTACCAACAGCATAGGCTTTCAACATCATCGGGTATTAAATCCTGTTGCTATGAAACAGTTTAATTCCCCATGTGACAAGAAAATCGCTGACAGATACTGCCTGGGGCAATATGGGATTCACCTAAATAAATGAAAAAAGGATTTTCAATCCCTTCTTCAATACCTTTGGGTGCAAACCTCACTGCACTGTGGATCAATCATTGAAAGTTTGAAAGTATAACACAGGTATCATTTTTTAGTGCGGGCATAAAACCTCAGATTTCTAACAGATTGCATTTATAAGCATTTTATTTCACACTAGCACTCAATTACTTTTTCTTTGAAAATAGAACCCTATCAATTAAAAATGAAAATGTCAATATCACATAACAATACAATTTGAAGCCCCATTTACACTCAAAATCAACGAATATTTCGGAAATATTGCATAAAATAAAATAACCCATACAAAATCAGTGTCCCTTATAGCAATAGCCAAAATTTAAATGGTAGATGTGGTCTGGTAACATTGATTTAATACAAAATGCTCTTTTTTATTTTTTTTTGGTTGTAGGACAATTTATTCAACACATGTTCATGTACCCTTTTAGTGTTTGTGTGTAGTATGAAAAAATATTCTTGCAGTAAATTAAAATGGAATATATTGTGCAGACATCATAGCTTAAAGGAACACTGATTTTATATGGGTTAACTTAATTATTAAAGCCCCATTAATACTCCAAAACAACAAAAATTTCGTACAATATTTCGTAAAATTAAGTTAAACAATTAAAAATCAGTGTTCCTTACAGATATTGCCGAAATTTCAACGTCAGATGTGGTCTGGTAAAATAGATATTTGTAGATACAAAATGCTCATTTTTATAAAAATGTTTGCATATTTAATTCCATTTTTATTTCCCGCAACGATATCTATTCATACGACACATGAGCACTAACATGGTAATATTTTAGTGTTTGTGTGTCGTATGAATAGATATATTTGCGGGAAATTAAAATGGAATTAATTGTGTCACAAATAAATAAAAACGAGCATTTTGTATCTACAAAAATCTATGTTACCAGAGCACATATAATGTTGAAATTTTGGCTTTTGCTATAAGGAACACTGATTATTTATATGTTAAGTTTATTTTACGAAATATATTACGAAATTGTCGTTGATTTTTTAGCATTATAGAGGCTTTAATAATACTGTTATAAAAAAACATGGTTGTGCAGCATGTGAATAATGTAACTTAATATTTCATACCATGAAGCAATAGTGGTTTAAAAAATAAATAAATTGACCAGTCACATGGGGTCTAAATAGGCCGAAACTGTTATGCCCTGTATTTGTGCTATTTGGAACTATTGACTAAGGTCAATATAGAGATTTTATTATACCTAGTTTAGACTTCAAATAATTACATATGCCATGACATGGGAAATTAATATGCACTGAATGGGATTTCATTTCTAATAAGCGCTGCATGTAGGCCTTAAATATTAGAACAGATTTTCCACAAATTTTGGTTAAGCTTATAACTTCAAGCTGCATAATTGTTTATTTTTTTTTAACTGTATAAAAGCAGGCTTGTTTGGTTTAATAAAATTAATGCATGTTTCATTGTATGATAATAACCATTGCCACCTTTGGCATTGGTTGAAATCCAGAAAAAATAACACAAATAATACCCAGGTCCACATGTTGTTCAATATGACATGACCTGGGCAAATCTATATGCCTGCCTCCACAGGTACTTGAAAAAAATAATTGGTCCTTATATATATAATAAAAAAAAAATCAAATTCCTGTGCCTGCCTCTGAAAATGGGAGACAAAACATACAGTTATATTCCCAAATTCCCAAATTGGTGAATGTTTTACAGCAATCATTTCAACATCAGGTGTGATGTAACAAGACCATTAAGTTTTTTCCTCTGATTACAAGCCATACCATGATTTTACCACAAATGACACAAACTGGGGTTAATGGCCGATGACTTTCACTCCATTAGGCCCTAGAAATGGGTCTAATGAGCCAATCTAAATCTGGGGAGGAGAAATGAACATATTTGAGACACATAACCCTTAATAATCTGACATGAGAAAAAAGGATTTCAACGCATCACAGATAATATAATCTTACAATACATTTAAGAATGTTTAACACATTCACAAAAGATGAATAACCTTGGTTATGATGATAGCAAAACAAGTATTTGTCTGCATATTGATTTTTTATTTAGTTTAATCTTACATGTGCTATCATTTCTCCTAGATGTGTCCTTGATGTGCAAGTTGGCATTCAATTAAAGGCACCTATTAAAATTTATGTTTGAAAGCAAGAATGGAATATTTGATCAAAATGATTGATAGTTATCATCATCATCCTCAAAATCCTCCTCCCCATCAGCAGCAGCAAAAACCACCACAATCCGCATCAACATCAACAACATCCTTAATTACATCTGCCCCAAAGCAGTTTAACACTAAAGTGCTGCTAGTATTACTATCTTTGGGATATAAAATCTTCTGATTTAGGATTAAACCAATTATATTTTTGAGTAAGGAAATTTAATACTGCATGGGCTAAAAAGATCAAAGGCCAATTTGGGGTCGGATGAAAATATTCACTGGTAATTGATCATGATTAGCAGCAAAAGTGACAATATCCATACAGTCGGGACTGAAATATATCCTTCATAATGGTCAAGCAAGAACACCCAATCCCTCGGACAAAGGGTAGGGGACTTGGGGACATGTCAATGTCCAGTCTTCAGTCTGATTGATCGGCTAATAATTGGGAATTTTAAGGGTCAAGGTATGTTAGTTTATTATTTCCAATATTGCACATTAAAGGGTTTCACCTTCCGCTTCAAGGTATGTTAGTTTATTATTTCCAATATTGCACATTAAAGGGTTTTACCTTCCGCTTCACAGCATCAAGTCAAAAATGATGTAATTGTTTTGGCTTTAATGGTCAGACTGGACCTTCTGAAAATATGATTAAGTTAAATTGGCTTGTGGTTCAACATCCTAACATGTGCTTTTGTTTTTAGTTTATTATTTTTCTAGTCCTTTTTATCTTTTTTTTTGCTATATACAGTATAACTGGAAGACAATCTGTATACAACATAAAAATTTGTAATTAAGTACATGGTTATTTGTTAAAATTATTATTTAATGGACATTTATTTTTAAGTTCCAACTAAAATATAGATTGGTCTTTAAAAAAAAAGAATATAGCCATCATCATATTTCATTTTAATCCTAAACACACATAACAATTGTTTGCAATTACAATATAATCAATGACTTACATTATAATATTAACACATTTTTAATTTGCATTTACTGTTTTATCTCTCTATTGGACATATTCATGTAGTGACTCTAAGAATAGAAAACCTGTAGAAAAAGCATGCATATCAAGGGAGGTAACTGCAATAAAAGGAACTTTACATTGTAAGAACAAAAGAGTTATCTATCTTGCAAAACAGAATATACCAGCTAAGGAGAAATTTAGTCTGATTAAAATGTGTTTTTCTTGCATATTATTATCTTCCTATGCATATTGCACCATATAAAAGTTTGGGTGGATTATCTGTCCATTTGGCCATTTTATACCATATTTTCACAGGTGTTTTCGGTCCGAAGAAGGGGATTTTAGGCCGGTTAAAGCTCAAATGTCCCTTTAAGATTTAAAGCTGTTGTGTTCAATATTTGCAACAAAATACCAAAACAAACCAAATAGACACGTGGGGCTTATGTGGGTGGGGAAAGAATGAATTTGTTAGATATTTTCACTCTAAGCAATTTTGATAATGTCTTTTTTGTGTATTTTTTTTTAAACCACACCAAAACACCAAAAATGTCATTTTCATAGTAAAAAAAATCCAATTTCATCCAAGACAATAAACAAATTACTCAAAAGGAGAGATAAAAGATACTCTGAAGTGTAGAAATCAATAAACTTCCAATAACTTGTTGTTTCACACCAATAAAGTGTGAAATCTTTAAAGCACCTTGTCATTCGGAGCCCATTTATTTACCAGCTGCCAATGATATATTCTAGCATATAATGTCATGGGTGCCTTAAAACTGCAGCAGATGGTCACTATATATTGCCAGCTCCCATTTAGAGGTTCAAGAGAATACAAAATTGCATAAAAAGTATCTGGTAAAAATGGGGGTTCATAACCAAGCGAAAGAAAAAAAAGCTCAATTTGGGGGTTTAGGCTGGAAGAAAAGGTTAAAATTAACAAGATACATATATGAAGGTAAGCATTATAAGCTTAGCAATGAGGTGCCATAAAGTAGCAGGGGCAGAAAGGCAGCTCAGATCAATGCAGGCTTCCAAATAAGGGTTGTTAGTACTTCTTTTGGGGACACAGCTTCCCACAGAATTCTCAACACAACAAATATCACTGCTCCATCTCAACTTTCTATGCTAAGACAAGCAAATAAGGTCAATACTGCCCTTAACTCACTGAATGAGAGAAGCATGTACCAAATAAAATACAACTGGTTGCTCAAAGTGCAAAAATTTGGTAAAAAAGATCCCTCTAAGGTAAATGATGAAGGGGGCACTTGCAACAACAATCCTATGTTTAAGTCGGACGTGACTCCCTTTCAAGCCGGAACCATGACTGTAAGCATATTGTGAGAAAACAATACAAAAAACAAGCTAATTGTAGGGTTACAAGTAGCAAATCAACTCAGCTGTACTGCATAAAAGCTCAAGAACAAGGATAAACCTGTTAAGTGCCAACTTCGGCTGCCAACAAAGCATAAGCTTTACATGTCAGGACGCGTAACTATCGATACAAACTGCACGGGGAATTACACGACGGCAAGGGTTTGAGTGACCACAAACCTGATTATTACAGTCTTTCACACATTAAGCATCATAAATATGCTTATTTGCTTGTGAACATAATACTAAATTAGTATTATTACCTGTTTTGGCATCAACAACCCTTATCCAGTGGCCCTGGGCTCAGTCGCAGACATTTCTCTACCTGAAAGTCAAAATACCCAATAGAAATAGATATAAAATGGGAAAAAACATGCATTTATGTATTTTTAGTGTATTTCTATAAATTATATGAAGTGATAACGCTTGTTAAATTCATGATGGTACTCAATATGAAGGCTGGCTCAGTTAAATGCCTGCTGCACTGTCCATACTGTAAAAATGTCCGCCATTCCATGTTGGTGGAATGGGGCTCTGTTTAAATGTTCATGCTTTACCCACAAGCTATTGTTGCGTTAGTGGCTCACAGGGTCCCTGGCGCTGAATTCTGACTTCATGTAGCACATTAACGCTACAAGGTCAACCCATATGCCTTTGAACTTATTTAGCATTTATTCCGCTATATTAGGGTGGGGGTCTACTTGAAACACAACTATCCCAGATCAAATAATCTGAATTCATGCATTTAATTTAAGAGATGTGTTTGTCAGAAACACAATGCCCCCTACTGCGCAGCTTTGAAATACAATTTCTATTTTTGTCATTTGGCTGGTATAGAAATTATCTCCCTTTAAAGCTTATTACTTCCCTTGAATTGTGTTTTTTGACCTTTGACCTTGAAGGATGACCTTGACCTTTCACCACTCAAAATGTGCAGCTCCATGAGATACACATGCATGCCAAATATCAAGTTGCTATATTCAATATTGCAAAAGTTATGACCAATGTTTAAGTTTTTGGAAGGACGGACAGACAGATGGACAGACAGACGGACAGACTGACGGACAGTTCAACTGCTATATGCCACCCTACCGGGGGCTTTCCCAGTCATATTTAGCACTTGAAGATGATTTTTCATTTTAACCTAAAGTTAGTTTAGGTCACAATATACTAACAAATTTCCTTCACAAATTCAATGTAAAAGCAAAAACTTCAACAAAAAATCAAATCAAACTTTTGCGCATAGAGACCCTCATAACCATACTTTTCTCGAAGAGCATTCCAAGCCGAATTGATTTTTAACAATACAAAAGATAGGTCATATGTTATGCAAGAAAGAACTCGACACAATTCGACGGTCACTGTTTTACGGACATCTATTTACCGGCTTCTCTGCAGTTTATGTGGGTTTCCCGCCATCTGTCAAAGTCTCATGTAATCTCAAACCTTCAAGCAAAAGAGTGATTTTTTAGTAAACAACAATGTTTTCGCTACCACATGCACAAAGAACTATTCTAAAAATCCATAGTAAACCTATTATCAATTGACCAAGTTGCAACGTTCAAGGCATTTTTCATGCCTTTCATTTATTCCAGATTATGCATGCTTAGTATCTATTTAAAGATGAATATGTCATCTTTCAACAAATGTATGCAATACAACAAGAGATGTGTTTATCAGAATCACAATGCCCCCTTTTGAGCGATTTTGACCCATATATTCGACCTTTGACCTTGAAGGATGACCTTGACCTTTCACCACTCAAAATGTGCAGCTCTATGAGATGCACATGCATGCCAAATATGAAGTTGCTTTGTTCATTATTGCAAAAGTTATGACAAAACTTTAACCAAGATTAAAGTTTTGGACATACAGAATGACAGACAGACAGACAGACGGACAGACAGACAGACAGACAGGCCAAAAACAATATACCCCCTCTTCTTTGAAGAAGGGGGCATAAAAAAGACGTGTCATGTTACTTCTTAGGAAATGCATTTGGCCTGAATGCAAACGCTGTCAGAAAAATGTTTTTGGCAATCAAAGAACACTATGATACATCATGATAATGTTATATAAATTGCAATATGGGCATATATAGTTGAACAGCAAGTTATTGTGCAGAAAAAAAATAAAAAAATATAACCAAACAAAACTGAAGAGAACTACTGCATGAGTGTCAACTGTTAACAATCTATAGAAACAAGAGATGTGTTTGTCAGAAACACAATGCCCCCTAATGCGCAGCTTTTTTTTTTAAGTTATTTTTTTTTACCTTTGACCTTGAAGGATGACTTTGACCTTGACCTTTTACCACTCAAAATGTGCAGCTCCATGAGATACACATGCGTGCCAAATATGAAGTTGCTATCTTCAATATTGCAAAAGTTATGACAAAACTTTAATATTTATTAAAGTTTTTGACAGACAGACAGACAGAATGACAGACAGACAGGCTAAAAACAATATACCCCCCTTTTTTTAAAGGGGGCATACAAATCTTTCATACTTAAACCCCGAGCCAGAATGACGGACAGTGGTTTTCGATGTATTAGGGAACTAACGACAAAAAGTGTTGTGAAATGAACTTGTGCAAGTATCAAAATACTTAGCGATAGTATTTAACATTCAAACGTAAAGTTTATAGACAAGTTATTTGATTTTCTTAAACTATTCAATTGCGAGTTTATTAGAGAAAGAAAATACCTTCCATTTTTTGTACTGTCTCGCCTGACTTGCAGATTATTGTTTTACTTATTCAACCAATATTTTGTTTTCCCGGGCAATTGGACTAATGTTATTCTCGAGCCCTTATTGTCGAGCTTTAATAAGTTTGTTCGGGCATTTTTTTGTATGGCCGGTTATAACTGACAACTGTGGCCGTTTTGACCGTAATTCTAATGTAGTATTTTAATCTTATTATTATTTTATAAAGTTTACCTTGACGTCGTTGATATCGAATTGTAAAATGACATTATATTGGACCTTTACAACTTATTTAATGGAGAATAAAATTCTTCTATTCAGAAAAATAGAAAAATGCTTGTTTTGACAGTTCACGGGAAGTACTAGTTATTCCGCGAAAATATATATGCGTGCGCATCTGATACTTCCTTTTCCGGAAGATTGTCAAGATGACAACAAATATCAGCAAGAAGCGAAAGGTTTTGAGCTTTAAATGATAACATATTACACATTAACTAAACTTTTTGCACACCTATTGTAGCTCTGATTTATATGTCTCCGTTTTCCTTCCATAAGAGGTATCACTATTAGTATTAAGTCCGATTGCATTCGATGTAACCGGAGCATGAATTCGGATAAAAAGCGATTCTGCTGTTCTGTTAATAGAAAACATCTAACAGCCTCGTCCAACGCTGCGTTTTCATCATGCCAACCCTAAAATAAAAGTGAAATAGTCTTCGTGTGTAGCCAACATCACTTTACCAATGTGTGTTGTCATTTCTGAAAGTAAATTATAATGACACTTTCCCAAATATTCCTTATCTGTCACAATAATCAAGGCAGTACTAAATGCGGTGTATCAGTAACGAATATATTCAAATATTACTTTGCTATTTCTTATCTTACCAAATGTGTGTGTGTTTTTCTGAAAATAGTTTGTCCAAGATGGAGTGTTCAAGGCCGAGTTGAACAACTTCCTCACCCGTGAACTTGCTGAAGATGGTTACAGTGGCGTCGAGGTGCGTGTCACACCAACCCGCACTGAGATTATCATCCTTGCCACACGCACACAGAACGTTCTTGGAGAGAAAGGCCGAAGAATCCGAGAATTGACATCAGTTGTACAGAAGCGTTTTGGCTTCCCTGAAGGAACTGTTGAGGTACATTTTCAGTGATAGCTTAAGAAACTACTGCTCATAATTTTGCTTGTGACCTTTCATGGCATGGAATATATATTTAAGGCACTCATCCTGTTGGACACAATCTTTTCATCTTAATTATAGAATAAGCTTGTAGAGGCCATTTTATTGTCCAATATTCATGAAACTTCATCAGAAACATTATTTGTCTTATTGATATCTTGGCCATGTTTGAAATTGGGTTATGTGGGGTCAAAAACAACATACCAGGTCAATTTAAATAAAAAAAGCATTTTAACTCTAATAAAGCCTATTTTGTTGCCCAATTTAACAAAAATCATGTAGATAATTTGTTTATATGAAATATCGGCTGAGTTTGAAACTTGGTAATATGGGATCAAAAACTTGGTCAGTCTGCAATTAAAAAAAGCCTGTGAACACTAGAAACCACATTTTTAGCACAATCTTCATGAAGCTTGGTCATACATGGATATCATCATAATGTATTTATAGTCCATTAGCTTTCAAATGATTCTGTACGAAGCATTGTTTGGATTATAACTTGTGGTCATAGTGATTGATTTATCACAAGTACATTGATAGACTTTCTAATATGCACCAAGTTTAATGGTCGCCAACAGTTGATATTTGTCATTTATCTTCACTCTAAATTTGGCCAAAGAGGAGTCTTTTCTGCCTAATTTCTTGCACTTCTCCCTTAAATTTGGGCTAGGATGACACCTGTAGTTGTTATGTTTCTTGGTTACCAGTACTGTTATAATATAGGAATTGATGCTTTTCTTTGTTGAACTGCTTATTTGGATGACTAGGTAATACAGATGTCACATGTACATAATTGTGTTGACATGTTGCAGCTGTATGCTGAGAAGGTTGCTACCCGTGGTCTGTGTGCCATTGCCCAGTGTGAGTCCCTGAGATACAAGCTGATTGGAGGACTGGCAGTCAGAAGGTAGCAAAGAAAGTATAACGTATAACAACACAAAAAACAGTCAATAAAGCTTACAGCCCATTTAACTTAAGTTAAGAAGTTAATAAATTGACCGTACAAGCAATATTCAAATAAATAAAAAAAATGCAATTTTATTTGTACATATTTATTTACAATTAGTTTTAAACTTACAATTGTTCTATTGTACTTAAAATCTGGCCCATATTTTTTTGAAAATTCTAGTGCGTTTTTTTCACTGTTGAGAGAAAGGTTGCAGGGACCTTCAGATGGGAAAGTCTAGGCATACGGAATTAAGGATTTCAGTCCCAAATTAGCCCTAAAAACACAGTGTAATGTCTTATTTGAACAATCAAGCTTATCAAAACATGTTTTGCATAACATTCAAAAGCATATTGTTGTCAATCATTTACTGGTTTGTTCTGTCCATCAATATACTACATACAAATATCATTTTGATAACAAGGTCGGGCATACGTTTTCACAAAAAAACACTTTGTTCTCCCTCTTGCAGGGCGTGCTATGGTGTGCTGAGATTCATCATGGAGTCTGGAGCCAAGGGCTGTGAAGTAGTTGTCTCCGGCAAGCTGCGAGGTCAGAGAGCCAAGTCCATGAAGTTCGTGGACGGTCTCATGATCCACTCTGGTGACCCCATCAATGACTATGTGGATACCGCCGTCAGACACGTCCTCCTCAGACAGGGTATGGCTATAGCTCAGTAATATAATTAAAATTTATTATGCAACAAAGTTTTCCTCTATTTAACTGATTATCAAATAAATTAAAGGCTGCTGTTGTGTTTCAATGTGTTGGGTTTCAGCGACTTTTTTTCCCCAATTGGGAAAAGTACCCGTACCGGTCCAATTGGGAAAAATTGAGTCGTGAAAACCTTAAAATTGGGGAAAATCAAGTCGTGAAAACCCTGAAATTGGGAAAATTCATGTCATGAAATCTTCAAATTGGGAAATTGGTGTATTTTATATTTTGCTAACAAATACCTTAAAATTGAGAATAACTGATGTAAAGTTGTCAATATTTTATTGACCAAGGTTCTAGCCATAGAGCTGCATATGTAAATTAACTCAAGTTGCATTAAAAAAAAAAAAAATGTAATTTTTTCCTAGATACGGAAAGTGCCGTTTTCCGGTACTTAAAGCCAGCCGAGTTGATATTTCTCACAACAATTTGGTTTTCTCAACTGACCAGAATTGATCAGTATTCGTCAGATACATTCTAAAGCTTAACTCTTCCATACTGATTTTCGCAAAAATTGTGCCAAAAAAATAACAAAAGCATCAAAAATACGTAACCTAATCATGTACATAACGGAATCCTCAAGACTATTATTAACCTGTGTCGCATGCACGCTTTGTTTCATGTGATTTCCACTTCCGCGCTTTTCAAAACAAAGAAGAATACTAAAAAAATAACATGGTTTCTCCATGGCAAATTGTGTTGTAAACAATGATGCAATGGTCACGTGGTTTTACATGTGACCCGCACGTGTTTAAATTTAGATATTTCTTTCCATGGACAGAAATTCAAAGGCCCTATCTTTGTACTAACTTTGGGCATTTCTTGACCGATTTTGACCAAATTGTTTGCACATCTGACATAAATACCATCACATTTTTACTCATAATCACTTTTTTGCGACACATAACAAAAATGAGAAAATATACCAACATCAACTCGGCCGGCTTTAACAAAGAAGGAAAAAATTGCTGGATCTGTATAAATCTTATCAAGTTTGGTGAACCATATGGTTGTGTCTGAACTGCCTTGACTCGTTTGTCCCAATTATGTCTTGGCTGTGTTTAAAACTGGGTCAAGTTGATGTAAATGCTGGTTAACACTTGTGAGGTCACATTTATTGGCTAAACATCATGAACATTGGTCAGAACAATTGTTTCAATGATATCTCCGCTGAGTTAGAAACTGGGTTTTTCCAGTGAGTTATTTACTTTGTCGTTTAGGGTCGAAAGTTAGGTCACTTGGTCAAAATGATGGAAAAGCTTGTTTGCACTCTATATTCATGTTGCCCAATATTCAAAAATCTGCGTAAGCAGAATTTTAAATTCATTTATTTTTTTTATTTTTTAATTCCTTATAACATAAAAATAGTCAGGTGACAATAAGGAATTGTATCATATCAGGGTTTTTTTCCTTCTTTGCGAGTGGCCCTGGAAGGACATTTCACAATTTTGATAGGGACAATTCACAAACCTAACAGGGCCGTGCATTTTTACAAAATCGGCCGTTTTTCACAATTTTCACAATTTCACGACTCGGTTTTTCACAATTTTAAGAAGTTCGCGACTCAATTTTTCACAATTTTGAATAGTTCGCGACTCAATTTTTCACAATTTTGAAAAGTTTGCAACTCATTTTTTCACAATTTTGAAAAGTTCGCGACTCATTTTTTCACAAAGTTAGGGGGCCAGGGCCGTTTCACAAAGTCAGGAAAAAAAGCCCTGCATATTGTTAAATGGTATTCATTGGTGTACCAAATGTTATATATTAAATTAAGATAGTTTGGGGAAAAGACAAGAACATAAAAGCATATATATTAGGCCGCTCTGACAACACAAGTTTTGGTATGAAATTACTGCCACATAATCTCATATTAAAGTGATATTAGACGCATCTAACAGTATAAAGGTGTCTATCGCAACCGTTGTTTATGTTTGGTGTTTTCACTTCAAATACACAGTATACACTTATATTTGATAATGCAACATCAACATACTAAAACAATATCCCGGAAAGAGAACAATAATGCATTTGAATATCAACCGTACTTTCGTTTTTGACGTAAATTTGGTTAGTTTAAAATCTGCGACTATATACACTCCCTCTAAATTACGTTACAATGAAAGGTGTGTCTGTACGACAGTGCGATACGGCGTTATAACTACAACAGTAACGGCGTCTTTCCACAGTTTGTTAACGATACAGGACGTTGTTAAAATAAATGGTAAATAACGATAATTTTGAATAGTTTTTGTAAGTGTATACGCCAATGTTAATTTAAATACGGATATTGTATTCCTCTTAATTAGCTTGCCATGTAATTTATTCCTATGTTATCGATAGAATGGAAGTTTTACAGACCTGTACAGAGAACTCATAAAATAAAATAAAACGTGAAAGTTTAAACAAAGAATTTACCTGTGTAAACGCGTGTGTATGTCTGTAACTGTCAAGACGCCGTAACCGTTGTAGTTATGACGCCTTATCGCGTTGTCGTACAGACGCACCTCTCATTGTAACGTAGTTCAGCGGGAGTGATATAAGCGGCAGTTCCGCTCGGTTTAACTTAGAGGACTGGGTTAGTCACGTAAAATATTGAATATAATATATATTTTTATAAACAACTGGAAGCAAGATGAGTTGCAGATAATTGGTCAGTTACCATATTTTAACTAACTCTTTTGACCTGTTAATTCTTTTCAGCTCAATTCAACAGTGAAAAATGCGTCTAATATCACTTTAAATTC